>OY735228.1:4169970-4429970 GCA_963457665.1 Thysanoteuthis rhombus | reverse complement strand
ACACAAGACCCCAAAAACCCTTTTACTGGGTATGTGTTTGTTCACGTGGGAAACTCTTCAACGCACCCGACCGCCAATGTCGGGCTCGTGTGTTCGTGTCATGCTTGAAGTACCGTGGCGATTTTTTCCACTCGAATACGCGATGAATGCAGCCAATCGCACAAGAAAACAAACAGAAAGTACCCGGGAGGATGGGGGATGCTTAGTGCTGAGAATGTCAAGGTTTGGTTTGCAGGGGAGTACGGTTCAAACTCTAGACGTTCACGAGATGGCTCCCTTCATTGTAACACTTTTAGGAGAAAGGCTTTTACCAGCTCCTTCCATGACGAACGTGACTGTGCTAACGTCCAAAAAGTCTTCCACAGTTTGGGTGTCAATGTTGTTTAAGCAGCAAATAGATGATTATGAAGTCGTATCATTTGCTAGAATGGTGATGCTCGTCATCAGAAACAAATTTTGATGACACACACACGTATATATATATATATATATATATATATATATATATATATATATATATATATATATATATATATATTAAACGAAAGTTTAATTATATTGTCATTATTCTTAACTTTCAACTTTCTAAAACTGGAACTTGAGTTTTGTCATTTTTATACGAATTCTGGAAAGATTATACAAGTATGAGGATAGACAGTCATATCTTCATCTCGTAGTCATGAGCATCACCGACTTGAGAAAGAGGAAGGCGTGTACAATCTCACAATAGTTAATATATCAGTCAAATGTCCATGCAGAGAATGTGAATATAGCTGTCTCTCGTTACTACGGCACCCTCAGGGAGTGTCTTTGCAAAAAATCTGTTGTCGTAATGGATGGTTTAAGAATACGGCATGCAAATAAAAAAATACATGGAAATCAAAAAATGCGGCAAGCAAATCATTCAACCGTATTTCACCATGTATAACACGCATTATTTCCAAAATAGATGAGCTAAACATTATAGGTGCGTATTATCTACAGATAGACGACATACTTGTTGAATAGATTTGTATACCAAATTATATACAAAGGATCATGCATTTTACATTCGAAATCGAAGCTCAACCAGGGTGTTAGTTTATTCTTGGTTGTGTATTATACATTGAGGGATACGATATTTCTTAATTTGGCCAGGGAGAAGATATAATCTCCGACTATAGTCTTGCGAGAATATTGAAAACATCCTGCCTTTAGAATGCGCTTGTCATTAAATAGTGCTGTTAGAACGAGAGTTTACTGCAGATACAAGCAGTATAATAACCTTCTGCAACACTTGAACTCACAGACAAAAACATTACTCGTTTGGCGTCGAACCTATGATCATGTATGTGAGTACTATTCCAGTGCATTAACCACTCGGCTACCGACCGGAACTACGCCCGTGATGCATTGAGCTATGTAGAGTCTTTCTCGAATGGATGATCTGGAAAGAGACGCTAATTGAGTAACGAAACGAAACAGTCTCCAGTCTTCAAGGTAGTTCGCTCGTGTCATTGGGGTCGAACCAACGGGGCTGCAAGTCAGGAGGGAAAGGGAAATAACTCTGTTGCGGCTTAAACAATTACTTCCAGGGTTTTAATTGGTCGTAACTACAAAGACAGGAACCCATTCTCACTACTCTCAACTCCGTACGTCATCCGATAAATTCTACCCCAATTATAGAGCTCTCCCCACTCTCTGTCTGTCTGTCTGTCTGTCTCTCTCTCTCTGTCTATCTCTTTTTCTTCTCCTTCTCTCTTCCCCTTCCCCCCTTTCTCCCTGGAGAATGTTAAAGTATGATTTCTACTCCAACTGCAGAACACTCTCTCTCTTCCCCTTTCTCTCCCTCTCCCTTCTCTTTCTTTCTCCCTCGCTCTCTTTGTCTCTCTTTTTGTCAATCTCTATCTCTCTCTGGAGAATATATGTAAAATATGATCTCTACCCGAAATGCAGATCTCTCTCTCTCTCTCTCTCTCTCTGTTTCTCTCACTATCTTCATCGTTCTCTCTCTCTCTCTCTCTGTTTCTATCTGAAGAATATGTACGCAAAGTGCAGAGCTCTCCCCTCTCCCTCTCTCTCTCTTTCTCTCTCTCTACCCCGTCTTTGTCTCTCTCTGTTTACCTCACTCGTCCACTCTCTATATTCCCCCCTCTCTCTCTCTGGAGAGAGTTAAAACATACTATTCGAAGATCAGAGCTTCCGTCTCCCCATCAATTAGGAATAAAGGACCGAAACTGAAAGCCATTGATAGTGATTTTGGATCAATCAAAAGTTTGTTTTTGATTAGGATATATCTATCTTTTTGTTCTTCTTATTCATTTGTATGTTCTTGCTTGCCTACACAATATCCTCAGCAGGTCTCAATGAATTTCAAATGACATTTTGTGGAACAGTAAGTCATGGCTGAAGGAAGAATTGATTAAATTCTTGGGTTGGATCTAGGAATTCTTAGCAGTTACCTCTCCTGCATCGTGATTATACATGAATTGATTTTCATTCAGTTTTAGTGACAGTAGCCTTGGCTATGCGATATCTGGGTGCTTTCTGTTTCTACAAGAGTTTTTAGCCCATTCTCTATCTGGCTTCACTTTTCAAAAAGGAAAAAAAAACGACCGGTGTAATTTCTGTTGATTCACAGGGGGGGGGGGAGTGACAGAACAGCTCTGAGAATAGACTCAGCGAGCCAAGTTCAAACCCCGGCTGAGACAGATTGTGTTCATTCCATATTGATGCCCTTAGGGAAAGATATGAATAAACATCTCTTCCCGTCCCCATCAATGGATAAAATACTGCCGGGTGTAGTGAGTGACACCACTTCGGGTGCATGTCGCCTTCAAGTCTATTTCCTGTATCGCAAACGGGCCAAGCAAGTAGTAACGTGATACGTTGAACCCAGGCAGTTGGTTCGGCTCCCATTAGCAACTGATGTTATTCCGCTTCGTTACTTTGCTGTCTAGACCGGCTCTGGTTAGTTTCCCAATAGAAACCGTTACGTGAACAACGTCTTTTGCCCGCATGTCCTGTTGGGGGTGATCAGTTAAAATTTGGAAAAAGCGGTAATCAATGAATAAGTCACTTCTTTTGCCCTTTGTTGGATCGCTAAAAAATACGATTTCTCATTAAACGAGCGTGAATGTTGTCGGACACAAACTAAAGGACCAATTTATCATGAACTCATATTGTAAATTCCCCTGCAAAAAAAAAAATAGAAGATAACTTTAAAAAAAAACGTATTTTTTTTCAGATATGATAATAAGTGAATGTTTAAAATTCTAGCCCTCTAGCTCCAGGAGAGTGCTATGTACACGTGATCGATAGATAGATACATAGATACATACATACATAGCCAGCCAGGGACTCGGAATCATTTAAAAACTGAAGAAATCTATTTTGACAGTTTTAACAGCCTTTGTTGTCGGGTCCTAGCCAGAAAGCACCCAGAGAACGCATACATCTGCCAACTCGATGTTCACTAAAAACAGAATGAAACGATACAGGGGCAATAACTGTAAAAAAAAATTGATCCACTCTAAAATTCCATCAATCCATCCTTAGCCTATTGTCTACCCTTCTACAAATTTCCATTGAAATTCCTTGAGAAATTTCAGAGATATTGTAAGGTAAGGACATATGGCTCCCATGTAGGGAAAGGGTAGTTCATGGATCCGACCCAAAATTAATCACTTCGTTCGTGGCCCAACCACCTTCATTCCACAAATTCTAATCAAATCTAATTGAGAATCTTTAGAGATATTGTATGGTATGGAAATATGGCTACGATGCAGGTGGTATTTGTTCTCCTTCTCACGAAGTTTCTTCGGGATTCATTGAGAACTATTCGGGATACCGTGTGAACAAACAAACAGTATGAGTAAATACGTATATTTCTCAAGTAGGACAAGTTCCACAAAATTCGGTGTTTTTGCCTGATTTTCTGGGATTATCATCATCCTCATTCACCGATATTTTCAGACAAATATCCTCATATTCGTTGCCATAGCCACGACGTTTCGGCCTTCTTCTGGTGTCTCTCTCACAGTCATTACATTCTGGGAATTACAAACCAAATCCTTTATTCAATCCACGGGTGTAGATTGTTCTCATTCCGCTGCCCTTGCCAGAGAAAATCTTGTATCAGTTAATTCTTCCAAATTAATCCATCCTTGCGAAGTCAGAACAGTTCCATATAAGTATGTAGATTTAAGGAAAACATGAATTTTATGAAAGGTAAGATAAGCTTATCTATATTTTATTCCAAGGAAATTAACTTCCAATTCATTCTTTCTATATCAAACTAGCATATACCCGTCCTAAATCACGGGGTTGTTTATGTATGGATCGGCAGTAAGAAGTCTTAATATATTTTATCGGGAAATTTGTTTTTGATTTTTGAAGTATCCCAACGTTGAATTGTTTTTGATAATTCAAGTATCTTAATGTTGAATTGTTTTTTTCAAAGTCCCATGTCAACTCAAGCTGTTTTAATGTCTTCTCAAAAGAAGAAGAAATCAAGCGAAGAATGACTCAAGGGTGATTGGCCTTCTGTAGAGTGAACTCAACCTTCAGGATCAAGAAATCCCATTACTCCTTAAAAGAAGGGTGTACAACCAATGCATTCAAACCGAAATACTCCTGTGGAGCTGAGACATGGAACCTAACCAAGAGACTGCCTCCCCCCAAACTGAAGACCATGCAACGTGCACATGAGAGAATAATGCTCAACATCAAATGGAGAGATCACAACACAGCACAGTATATTAGGGAAGAACCAGGAGTCTGAAACATCATAGAAACCATTAGAAAACTCAAATGGCAATGGGCTAGTCTTGTTGCAAGAATGGTAGACAACCGATGTTTCATCACGACTCACAACATGGATCCCCAGAGATCACATGCGGAATCGAGGCCGGCAGAATATGAGATGGTGAGACAAACTTGACAGTTTCAGGAAATATTGGCTCCGCGACGCCCACGATAAAGATATGTGGCGAATCCTGGAAAAGTTTATGTCTAACAACAGACGATAAAAGACTGATGATGATGATGATGATGATGAGCATGATTAAAAACCGTTATCTTACTGTCTACGTAGGTTTCTTCAGTTTTCAAGTAGGTCTGGCTAGCTGGCTATGTATGTATGTATTGCACATATAAGCTGCACCAATGGAGCTAGAGGGTTGGAATTGTAAGCATCTATTCCTTATTATTTCTAGAAAAACGCTTTTGCTTTTGTATTTCCACCCCCTCACATGAAGGATTGGATTTGAAATGTAAGTTTATGTTAGATTGGTCCCTTGGTCCCTTTGTCAATGTCCGGTTGCATTCACGCTTGTTTCGGGGGAAAATTCGGAATTTTTCCAGTGATCACTGTCCAACGAAAGTCGAGAGAAGTAAGTTATTCCTTGATCACCCATTTTCCCAATTTTTGATTGATCACTCCAAACACGACATGCTGCCAAAAGATGTTAGTTACATGACGGTTTCTATTGAGCGAGTAACCAGACCGGTTTACATTTATGAATTGTAATATTTGGATATGAAGTTTTCAGCGCACTAATGCGTCATTGAGTGCACATGTAAATTTTTTTTTTTTTATCAAAGATTCCTTGATATATGAGAGCTATTTCAAACGTTCTTCCACTCTGAATAGGCCGAGAAATGTTGATTTACGGGAAGCAAATAAATAACAAATCCTCCATACCAGCCGGAGGTTCGGTGAATGGTGTTGTGACATGTTCCAAGCGGTTCAGACTGTTTTCTAACACCACTTCTAAATTTTCCAATAGTAGATGGGTTTCAGCTGCTTGTGTCCCGACCCCCAGCACCTGGCATAGATCAGACTTGGATTCCCAATTGCTACCCGGGGTGATGGTGTTGCTTTACCCAGTCAGACGTCGATTGAGTTGTCTTGAGGATTCTCTTTGCCTCTCGTGACCTTTTCTCTCGTCATCTGCAAAGTGACATTTCTCCAAATAATGAACCAGAAGAACATTTTTTATATATATATATATATATATATATATATATATATATATATATATATATATATATATATATATATATATATATATAGTGCAAAAATAATTGCGTTCTTTGTTGTGTTGAACTTTCATGCTCATTTTGGAATAGACTATTATTTAACCATGTACATAGAATATACCATTTTGAAGCGTGAATCTCACTTTATTTTTTAGAGCTCTAAGTATTCTTTTCACTATTTATTCTGGTTTATTTGAGGCTGTCAAATTTAGGATGGAAGAAATCAAGCAATTAGGCGTCTGGGTTCAAAACGGGACGTAGAGCAATGGTAATTGCTCGCAATTTCAACCACGTATTTTCTCGGGGGACTGCCAACAAATGTACAGCTCAATATTGGTTTCAAAGATTTCGAAACAGTGACAAGAGTCTTAAGGCGTGACCGTCCTTTTGTGGTTGACAACATCCAATTGTGGGCCATTATCGAGATTGATCAACCGAAATAATTCGAGAAGTCGCAGAGGAACTAAACGTTGACCATTCAACTATTGTTCGACGTGTGTACCAAATTAGGAAAGAAAAAAAAGCCTGACATTTCGCACGAATGACTCTGAATGAAAAGCAAAATAGACTCGAATTCAGAAATTGAATCAACTAGGCTATGAACCTCTACCTCACCCAGCTTAGCAGATCTTTCTCCGACCGACTGCTACTTTTGTAAACATTATTATTAGATTCTGCATGGGAAGGACTTCAACAACCAAGCGTTGGTTCAAAATGCCTTCGAAGAATTCATTGGTTCAAGGATTATTGAATTTTATGCTTCCTCAATAAACTGAATTGTTTCTAGTTGGTAAAATGTGTAGATTTTGAAGATTCTTATTTCAATCGATAACTTTTATTATAAGCTGATATATACTGATTTGAAGTTGGTGGAGTAAACCCTCAATTATTTCTGCATCAAACTAACACACATATATATATATATATATATATAGAGAGAGAGAGAGAGAGAGAGAGAGAGGTGGGAGAGAGATTTATAAATTATCTATTCATATAAAGACTATCCTCGTAAAGTTTGTTTGCATGTTTGTTCGCCTCTGCACGTCGCGGTGAATATATATATATTTATCAAATTTTACCAATTTGGCTAATTCGGCGTTATATATATATATATATATATATATATATATATATATATATATATATATATATATATATATATATATACATATATATATATATATATATACATATATATATATATATATAACGCCGAATTAGCCAAATTGGTAAAATTTACTCATTTTCTGTGAAAAAAAGTTTGATTTCACTTTGATTACATAAACTTTTGATCGTAAAAGATAGTTCATATTTTTGCCAAATTAAAACAGGTTAAAATTTCGCCAATTGAGCAATTTCACTAATTTGGTGTAACACACACACACACACACACACACAAACACACACACATACACACACACACATATATATATATATATATATATATATATATATATATATATATATATATATTTCTTTGTCATTATCATTATTTTTCAATGAAATCTATCTCCCCTTTCCAATTTTTTTCATTCTTTCTTTAATTATGATTTTTCACCTTCTCTCGTGAATATTTCTTGAATTTTCTTTTCTTTCTTTTACAATTTCATTCTTCCTTGAGATTCTTATGCGTCTTTCAATTTTTTCAATCATCTTTATTCGTTCGTATGCGCTTCATTTTCTGACATTCATTCCGTCATCGTTTTCAACTTTTTTATTTCTTACTTCCTCTCTTCTTTCTTTTCTCTCTTCCTTCTTCACTTTTCTCTTCACTTTTTCCTTTTCCAAACTTTCTCCTCTCTCTCTCCTATTTTTCTTTTTTCCTTCTCTTCTTTGCAGTCTACATTTTTTTTATTCCTTCTTTACTTTTCCCCTTTCTTTCTTTGTGTCCCATTTCTTCCTTCCTTTTTTTTTCATCCTCTCTCCTTCCTTTCCTTCCTTCTTTCCTAATCTCGCACCAGATTGCGTCCGGGTGGAAATAAATAAACAAGCTGGTCAAAATGAGAAACACTCGCTCCAGTTGGAAGCCATTAAACTTTTAAAATCCCGCTCTTCATCAAAAGAAGGAAAGAAAAGACAACCTTCATCTTCAAGTCCTCCATTCTCTCTTCCCTCTTAAACTTTCGGTTGACATAAAAACGTGCGAAGGACCCAAATGATTGGTAATTTAAAGATATCTTTCTAAATCTATTTGTTTTGTTTAGTCTCAGTAATTTATTTCTCATGTTTTGGGCGAGGATTTTTTTTTCTCTTTCAGTGAAGGGAGCAATTGTCTAGCTGAGAAAAACAAAACCAGAACTCGGCACAGGGAAAAACTGTGGATGACAGTGAGACAAAATGTACGAGTGTTTCTTAGAATCACGGTAAAATAAGCAAACTTGGGTGCCAATTCTGGGTGGTCGTCATCTGTTAGAACAAAAGCGCACCTGGGTAAATAAGGGTGAATTGTTGTGTAGGGGGGACAAGTTTAACAAACAAACAAAACCTGAATCACCTTCTGAGTTAGAGACACACCAGGTTTTTCGAATTAGTCAAAGGAGAGAAACAGAAAAGGACAAAAAATAGAACAGTGGTCCTTAACCTTTTTACTTAATGCCCCTCCTCGACCGCCCCGAACATTGCATGCCCCCCTACACAGGTGGGGTTTGGGGGTTTGAGCCATTTCCCTTTTTCTTCTTTGTATCAAAAGTGTCCTTTTAGTCAAAATTCAAAAACATATTCCAACAGATGACACCACAAAAATAATGCATTGAATTTAGTGGAATTTAAGAATATTTATCACATGCAATTTTTTTTTTGTGTACACACACACACATACACACGCATGCACACACACACACACACACACACACACACACACACACACACATATATATATATATATATATATATATATATATATTGTTCCGGATTTAAATTTTTTAAATATTAGTAGCATACCCTTCTTCAACTGAGCCCCTGCCTATCTGAAAGTCAGTACACGTCACCGCTGTAATAAAATTAATTTGGGCTTTAAAAGGTATCATTATATAATGATGAATTCAGAAATTCACGGGAATTCAGTCTTAAATCTGGGGAAATATCCGTAAGGAAACGATTTCATTGTAAAAAAAAAACTGACGTACGAACATTAGAGCAATTACAATTATTTCGTAATTTCTTTATTATAGGAATTTAGCAACAACTACGCAATTACTTAATCGCTTTTATACTTTGCAAAGCTGATGAGTTAAGCATCTCTAGTTGATTTAATCTCTGGAGAAATTAGTAATTAATAGTATTGTATAATTAGGAATTAATCGATTAAGCCTTAACACGACTCAATTTTGAGCCACAGACTACTTCTCGCCCCAAACATATCCCTCCCTCCCTCCCTCTCTCTCTCTCTCTCTCTCTCTCTCTCTCTCTCTATATATATATATATATATATATATATATATATATATATATATATTTATATGTATAAACATGTTTGTATCTATCTATCTATCTATCTATCTATCTATCTATATATATATATATATATATATATATATATACATATCTATATATATGTATGTATGTATATATAAACATGTTTGTATTTGAGAGAGAGATAGATAGAGAGAGAGGGGGTGGATTGCATTATGTGTTCTATGCTTAAAGCGATTGTTAGTAATTTTATTGGGGAAAGTTACTTCAAAATATTTCATCAGATTATGGGGCTTGATCTTACGTCCTATGAATTTATATTAACGTCGTCTTTAATGAGAACTAATATAAAGTCATCTCTCGCATTTTTAGTTAATATCCGTTTTATTGATGACTTGCGCTCTCTCAATGACGGAAAATTCGGAAAGTCATACAGTGCTATACACTCCAAGGATCTTGAACTGAAGTGTGAACATAACGGAATGCAAGCAACGTTCCTAGCTTTGGATATTCAAATAGATGATGTGATGCTTGTCGATTAATTATTTTACGAACAAGATTCATTTCTATTCCATATCGTACGTACGCCATTTAGAACAAAAAGTTTTCTATCTTATATATTTTATGGGACTATATTTCCAGAATATTTAAGGATAGCGCAGGCAATGTTTACATTAATTATTTTTATACTGAAAATTGTTTCTTTAGTTTGAAGAATAGTCAATCAAGGCCACGAAATTAGTCAGATACTTAGACAATTTGATAGAGCTATGACTAGACATCCTGATCTCTTTAGAGTTCATGTTTGACCGTAATGAAATGATAACAAAAATCAAAGAATATGCTAAACAGAGTATAAAAATGGATTAAATGAGCAATGTATTTTAAATCATACATATTTTTTTATCAATGTTAGGTAATCAAAAGAGATGGATTTAGTCTTTGTCGGTGTAAAAAATCGAATTGCCTAGGAACAAGGAAAGGGGAAAAAATTTGGCTCTAGTCCATTTGTCTGACTGATAGATACTTAAGCATGTCGGGAAATTGAATACTGAATGCCAAGTAACAATTGTCCAAGTATATTAATGGAGTAACCCAGTGAGGTGTAACTACCGGCAAAAATATTGCTTGGTTTCGTCTCAAATACACATATACTAGGCTGTTTTATTCTATTTGATAATAATATTGATTGAAGCGAAATGGCATACAACGTGGAAAAAATAAGTCTAAGGTTGGATATTTTGGTAAAAAATGAACTCGAAGAAGTTTTCTATGTAATTAGCATTCTTAAAGATAATACCATAAGTTGGTTTGCATGCGGTCTGAAATTAAAACCAACACAACGGATTTAATGTTCACATGGGTGAACACTCAATAGAAGTTACACGAATAGCGGATCACGTCTGTTGTTATACTTGTTGATTCCTCATCACCAAATACGTTTTTGGAGTAACCTACGTAAGTCCTGTTTCAAAAAATAAGTGATGTGTAGTATGAAATAACATTTATATAAAATATATTATAATAATACCCTGTATACCATAACAGACTACATGTAGTATGACATCAGCTGTAACGGAGGTGGTGTTTGATCAAGACTGCTGGGGAGCCATGTTGATAAAACGGTTTTGTTTTTAAATCCCTGAAACAGTTAAATGGCTAACAACTGATGATACAAACAAGAAAAAATTACACATAGTACCATAATATCAAATTCTGTGTAAAAATTTATACAAAAACACTGAAGAGAATTACATGAACAACATAAACAGATTTCGAGAAATAATCAACTGAAATGACATGAATTTTTGAGATTCTTTTAATACATATTTAGTGGTTTAAAGCTTTTGAATATTCCAAGAGATGGTTTCGCTGCCACGATATAACCTGATAACCAATCAGAGGGGACCTTACTGCATACTCTTGAACATCGACTCTTCCATAAAGTTACTCGATCAGCATTGAGCGAGTTTCCGTACTGTGCAACAGTTGCGTTCATAATGACCGGGCACACCGTTTCTTCACGGCTCGTGCTGAGATTTTTACAATACATTGCATCACCAAGGTCTGTCAGTACCCTTGCCCCTACAGTCCAGATTTGGCTCCCTGCGACCTCTGACTTTTCCCAAAGAGATTTTACACCGTGGACAAGATTAAGGAAAATGCAACAACGCTGAAGACGAGCCCGAAAGAGGGCTTTGCAGACTGTTTTGAAAAGTGGAAAGCACTCTGAGATAAGTGGGGGAGGGGGAATATTCTTTGTAGGGGATTCAGGCACCATTGCCTGTTTTTCCGTTAATGATAAATGTCTACTTTCTGAATACCGTATATTCGCGTTTGTCTCTTTTGTCACTAACCTCTGTACATATACCCATGCATAGATGGATTGATCGATAGATAGGATAACTTCATATTCTTCTATCTAAGTCTCTTCATATTTATCTATCTATCTATCTATTAATCTCTGTCTATTCATATTTATCTCTCTATTTATCTCCTTCTTTTCCTACTTATCTATCTATTTATCTCTGTCTATTCATATTTAGCTTTCTGTCTCTGTATCTATCTCAGTCTATTCATATCTATCAACCGCAGGTTGTTCATTATCCATCTATTCATATCTATGTCTATCTATCACAGGCTATTCGTTATCTATTTATCGTAGTCAGCTCGTAATCTATCTATCTGCACATGCACATTCAACACTATTTACTCTTCATGTGTAATCTGGGGGAAAGTACACGAGATGCTCTCGACAACGGATCCCTGAAGCTTATGGTAATAATGCAGTAGGTTCAAACATGTGTCGAAAATGGTTTTCAAAGTTTTAGGAGGAGAGTTTTTTTTTTTGATCTTAAGGACAAAGAATACTCTGGAAGACCCCAGAATTTTGAAAATAGTTTCTGGTAATGATGATGTGAGTGCAAGCAAACCTCGAGGATGGTTTGCAAAGTTTTTAAAAGAAAGTTTTTGAAACTGGCGAACAAGGGGAGTTTTTGTGAGAATCTAGAATTTCGAGTGCTGATTATCAAGGTAAACTGGTCCAAACCTCTTGGAAGATTGGTGCAACACAATCTTCCTGCATCAATCCTCATTCTTTGATTTTTTGTTGTAAGCTGAGGGAAAAATTAAATGAAACAAAGAAAGAAAGAAAGAAAGAGAAAGAAAGAAGGAAGGAAAAACAGTTGAAAGGAAGAAAGAAGGAAAGAAAGAATAAAAGAAAGAAGGGAAGGAAAGAAGAATGAATGTAGAAGATGAATAATACAGTTTTATTATAAGCAACAAGAAGGAAAAAAGCAATGACACAAACAAAGGAAGAAAGAAAAATAATGAAAGAAAGAACGAAAGAAAGAAAGAAAGAAAGAAGGAAAAAGCAAAAGAAAGAAAGGACACTCTCGTCCCATTTGGCTGCGTATGATACAAAGCTGCTCTTGGTAAATATCGAAAAGTCAGTACATCTGTGGTCTTGTAAAAGCTTCAATATTCCCACGTGTTGTAGATATGTCAAAGGAAGGAAGCAGAATGAAGAATAGAAAAATGAAGTTTAGAAAGAAGATACGAGCGAAAGAAAACTTCTTTTCTTTCTTTTTTTTTTATTCCTGCTCCCCCCCCATCGACCCCGCCCCTTGACAGACTGAATGCATTGTTTATAAACAAACGAGATGGTAGGATTATACTTCTCTCTCTGATGGGGGTGGAGTTTCTCAGGATCTTGGGTGGGGGAGTTATTGCCTCTTGTTGACAGCCACAAACCAGAAAACTTTGCAGATTATTTAGTTTACACACGCACACACATACCACACACACACACGCATACACATATATGTCCATATACACACATATATGTCAATATACACACACACATATATATAATACACACACGCAGACACATGCATCTAATACACACACACATATATACACACACAAACATGTATGTATACTCACAAACATATACATACACACACATATATAGACACTCATCTATATCACATATATTTGCATCCATGCATATATTTACAGATATGCACACACACACATATGTACATACACATACGTACATATATTCATATACATGCATATATATGCATATATCTATATGATAATTGAGATATGAACGCTACACACACACACACACACACACACATATATATATATATAGAGAGAGAGAGAGAGAGGGGCGGGGAGAGGGAGATTATATAGATGATATATATTGAGAGATCCCAGCAGAACGGCTGCTCTCAGCAAAGAAACGGGACCATCCAACAGATGTTGAGAAACAAACAAATTCAAACGGAAATAAAGAAGAGAGAAAGAAAAAAATAAAGCAAATAATCTGAAAAACATATGTGTGGGGGAAGTGCTGCTGGCTTAGCGGTTAGGTGCATGGCTGATGGCATCGGAAAGACGAGTTAATACAGAGCTCGGTCAAGTCTGGCATGAGGCTACAATAGCAGAGCACCTAGAGATGATCGAACTCACTAACAAAGGTATGCGAGACTAACTCTCTATCCATCGCTCAACGACTGGCATCCTAATCAGACACCGGTTATACAGTTTACTCTCGTTGTGATGGCACTATTTGATGAAACATTCGTCCTATCGCTTATTTTTATATTCTCGCAAGACTATTCTCGGAGGTTAGTTTGCAGCAACAGCACATGAAGATTTCATTGCATTATTTTAGAAACTAAAATTAGTAAACTAAAATAATTCCACCAAAAGTAGCGAGGGGTATTAGACTATGAAAGGGGAATAAAAAAAAAAGTAATTTTCGCTTTCTTGTTATAATAACACTTTGCATAAAACATAACCGTTATAATGGCAAATTCGTTATAACGGCAATCCCAGGGATGCTATGAAACGTAAGTCTACTCTAGTTGTGACAGGATGATACACTCCTTGGCAAAAAGATGAACCAAACACTTTCCATCATGTAAAAGACCTCAAGACCATAGAGAACATATATATATATATATATATATATATATATATATATATATATATATATATATATATATATATATCAAGGCTAAACTGGTTGGGAGAAATTTGGGGAACACTGAACAATAATGACGCAGCACAAATCGGACAGCTTGACCTGACGGCTCAGTTTTCTCATGCGAAATAAGGAAAAAGCTATCGCATACACTAAAACGTACTCTGTGCACAAACACTACATGCACTCTTGTATAACATGGTCGAATATTTCACCTATAATGGTTAGAATACAAGAGTAATCGCAGGGGAAAAAATGGATAAAAAAAAGATGGCGCATTTCTTTTGCCTGGGGTTGTGTAATACAGATTAGCCATTGCTACAAGGCTTCGTCTGAGGAAATGAGTGCTTGTGAAAGCGTCGAACAAAAGCGATCAATGTTCCAAATGAAAGGAGCGCGTTATTAACAAATGTTCTCAACTCGAGTCAGTCTTTCATTAACAAGAAACACAACATTAGTTTCGTGTTCAGCTCAGACCACGCGCTGATTCTTGACATATTATGTATCCCTCCTCTTGTGGCTGCAAAATTAGTACATAGATTGCGATCACGTTGTCTATACAAATATGTAAACAGACTGAGGTACAGATAGATAGATAGATAGATAGATAGATACGGGTCTAGATAGAGAAGGGGAGAATTTATTTGCCTCTTCATGAAGGAAAATCCGGTACAAGGTCAGGGTAAATGTGCATGTTACTGCAAAGGCAAACATTGGCTACGCCCACTGGCTTATGCTGTATTGGGAGCCCCTACCAATATGGCCTTGTGTCTGACCAAGCCAAGCTTATAAAACAATGATTTGGGTGCCTGCAAGGGAGCGATATTTTGCAAGTCGAATCCGAAAGTTCCTACCATTGGTTTGTAAGTTTGTCCCACATACCATTTCATTATTGTAACGAGTTCGAATCCTGCTGAGGCCCCCAGCTGTGACCCTGAGCCTAACTAAACTAAATATTTAGTCTGTTGGGTAGCTGCATATTCCCTACTGGACTTGAGTGGTTGGTGTTCAAGGTAGGATTTCGAATGCCGTTTTTCAAAGATGTATCTTCCCCTACCACCGGCTATGCGTGAAATAGCAGGACAGACTTGAGTGTGTAGTCTTGGATAATCAACCAGTCTAGGAGAAGAACAGTTCTGGTTCAAAACCAGGGAAGGGGGGCTCCCTCTATACGGTTGGAGCCAAGCTGACACCAAACGTACGGCGCTCCGCTTTCCTTTGACATCCACCAATGATGCCGAGGGGAGGATTCTACCGAATAAACATTACAAGATCTCCGCACGCTTTGTCCGTGCTTATGCCCTAGAGAGGTCACTTCAGTGTTGTCCTATTGTCTATCGAGACAGGAAGAGGCCTTCAATTATCTTTTCACTAATGAATGGCGCAACACAGTCTTCCTAACATGATTTCAGTAGAATATATCGATTGATCCATGGACGTATTTTCACAGTAAGCTGTTGTTCTAACGGCATTTTCAAATGACATACGTGTTCTACGATACGCTAATTTCTTATATCCACGCAGGTTTATTCTTTTTATTTGTCAGCCTAAAACCTGTACGTGGGGCATTAGAGTGCAAAAAGGTTAAAAAAAAAATTTATATTTGGTCAGTACTTTTGGGTTCCCCATTTTAATACTCATATTTTATTTTTAAAAATCCACCAGTTATAACGGCAAAATCTACTGTGCATGTATATTTAGAGTTCTGGTATATGTATGTTTAGATTTCATGATTGTAGTGAGTCCGATACTCTGTTCGAACGAAATTTGTCACATGATTTTTTTTCTTTCTTTTTGATTTTGTTACTTTCTTGTTTTTTCTTCCTTCTTCGTCGTTCTTTTTCCGTTCCTTTTTTTCTTTTTATATTTCTTTACTTTCTCTTGAATTTCTTTATTCTTTCTTTCCTTTTCTTCCCCTTTCTTTTTTTCAAATCCTGCGATCTGTAACGATAAAATTAATGGAGAAGAAGAAGAAGAAGAAGAAGAAGAAGAAACCGAAGGAGAAAAGTCTTTTTGGAGAGGTAAAAAAAAGAGAAAAGGAATGAAGAAAAGGATAGAAGGTGAGAAAGAAAGAAAGAAAGAAAGAAAGAAAGAAAGAAAGAAAGAAGT
Organism: Thysanoteuthis rhombus; assembly: GCA_963457665.1. NCBI lineage: Eukaryota > Metazoa > Mollusca > Cephalopoda > Oegopsida > Thysanoteuthidae > Thysanoteuthis > Thysanoteuthis major. The sequence goes on along the minus strand of OY735228.1, from coordinate 4,413,433 downwards.
AGAATATGCGGTACATCGGAAAGAGAAGAAAAAAGAGAACAAAAATAATAAAAAGGTTGAAATATAAAAGAATGAAAAAGTTGAAACATAAAATACAAAACATTTGACAATTGATTCACCCCCCACGCTGCCCCCCCCCCCAAAAAAAACAAACAAAACAAGCATGTCCGTATAACTGCAAAGATGACGCAGACTCAATCTTGTTTTACCGTTCCAAAGCGAGAAATTCACGGTTGCTGACCCCTCAATGCCCCCCCCCAACTCTAATGTCCGGACTACGCACGCGCAGCAGAGCAGGCGGAAATGACGTCATCAATAATCACACCATCGGTGCTTGAATCGGAAATTAATTCCAAATATGACGGACGGGGTCAGGAGAGCGCTTAAGAGAAAAGGAAAACCGTCCACCCTTTACCCTCCTAGTTGGAACCGGGTGCATGAGTTGCCATTTACGCACTGACTGGTAAATGTCGGGTGGAAGGTAGTCATGGTTAGGGCTGGGCAGTAAATATAATTGATGACGAGGAGATGGAGATTTTTAAGTAGTGCGTTTGCTTATCTACTGCGCATGTGCAGCTTTGAAACTATTCAGACGGAAGTGGTTGTTACGCCATTTTCTCTGGTCTCAGTTCAGACTCACCAGTCTTTCTCCATCAGTCTGTCGAAAAAGCACACTTGCACGTAAATCCACACACATATTTCCATGGTTATAAATAGACATATCAAGATCTATCTATCTGTCTATCTATAAATATATATATATATATATATATATATATATATATATATATATATATAGAGAGAGAGAGAGAGAGAGAGAGAGATGGATAGATAGATAAGTATAGATGGTAACTTTTTAGCACACTACGAAAGTAAATGCGATTCAAGGTGAAAGCACCGGTTTCAGGACACACTCCTGACTGTGTTTAGAAATTCTTTTAGTGATTTTTCTCCATTTTTCTCCATTTATTTTTCTGCCCGTAGCAATGGACCATTCCACTCAAAGGTAACAATTTTGCTGATTAAAAATATCTATCCATCATTTGAAACAATGGACACTTCCACTTGACCGATCTCAGTAGTCTCTCTTCAGAAAAGAAATCTCAAAAAATTCGTATAATCGTGAATTGTTTCATGGATTAACACATGAGCACGCACACGCCTGTATCAACTTATTCAGGGATATTGTCTTTTTTTGTGATATTTGTCAAAAACTATTAAATGTTAATTTGCCGTGTAGCACAACTCATTTATTTTCCTTATTTATCTAATTTTCTATTTTGGAGGCAAAATATCAAGGTTCTTTCTTGTTGAGAAGAAAATCTTGAGTGAAATGATTTTTTTGATATTTTCTAGTGCAATACCAGTGCAAAATTATTTGCATGTTGTACTTAAACCCCCCAAACGGTTACATGGTAAACAACTGATGATCCTAACAAGAAAAATTCATATATAGCACAATGATATATTCTTAAAACAATCTGTATAAAACATAAAACCTGCATGAAAAAAAAACAGTATAAATTACATTAACAGATATTGGGAATTAAGTGAAAATTAGAAAAATATATGTATTCAGTGTTTGAAGTTGTAAAGGTTTCTCAACTACATGATTATTAATTGCGTTGTATCATGTAGAAACTTTTGTTTGAAATGATCACCCATTATTACACAGTGAATGTGTCATTTGGTCTAGACAATGTGAATAGAATGTCCAAGCCTAATGATACATTCACCGTGTAATATCGGGAGATCATTTCAAATAAGTTTCTTTATTATATAACGTAAATTATAATCATTTTGTCGAATCATATATACATGCAAAATGATCTGGCTAAACAATGATATATATATATATATATATATATATATATATATATATATATATATATATATATATATATATATATAGAGAGAGAGAGAGAGAGAGAGAGAGAGAGAGAGAGAGGGGATTGTTTAGCCAGTTCATTCTGCAGACCACTTCGCTAAGGTAGAGAGTTCGATTCTTACTGCTGACCCAATTATCAAGGACCCTATTAATAGTTATGCTTGTAGATTGAAAATCGATCCAATGTCCCTCCTGACCTACATGGGATCAACATGTTATTCTTTCACTGCTTTTCTATAAATAAAAATCGATCCGACATTGAAAAATTTTCTTCCTCACTTCTTCATTCTTCTTCTTCTTCTCCTCCTCCTCCACTCCCTTTTTCTTCCCATTTCTTCTCCCTTTCTCTTTCTTTTGCACACAATTCTTCCTCTTTCACTGCTTTCTGTCTCCAACTCTCATTTCGACGCCCTCCTCTCTTTTCTTCCTCCGCATCTTTCCCCTTCTTTTTCTTCGTCTCCGAACCTTCTCGTTCTTTCCCTTCTTCTTCCTCTTCATTCCATTCACTTCCTTTTCTTTTTCCGTTTAGGTACCACCCTCTATTCTTCTATACATTTCTCTTATCTATTTTTCTCTCCCCGGTTTTCATTCCCTCTTCCTCCTCCTCAAATCCCACTTGCAATGGTTTTCTCCTCACCCCTCGACTCCTTACTCCTACTTCTCTTCTTGAGTAATTTTTTTCTTTGTTTTATTCTTCCTCCTACTCCCTCATAATTCCTATTCTGACCTTCTCTCCTTCTCCTCCTCCTCCTCCTCCTCCATTTCAATGTTCCCTTTCACTCTCTTTAATTTCACCCCCTCTCCTATCGTTTATTGGCTCATCAACCTTTGGGAATCTCCCCGTCTTGAATTCCGTAATTCATTTTTTTACTGCTATTTTTATAACTTCTTTTTTTGCTTGAGTTGGTTATTTTTTGTTTTGTATTTTTCCCCTGTAAAGCGACTGAAAGAGGGAATCTTTTTCAAGCCAGAACAATTGACTAGATCCACGTGAACATATCTCTGCTTCAACAACACGCCCATTTTGGCTTTTCATACGCATCTCTACGAGACACTTTACAGTCGGTCGGTCCCTAATATGTTATACAACAATTTTCCTGCCATATCATGTTGGATTGATATGAAACGGTCCAGACCTTCAGGTGAACCATCCTCATCTTCCTCCACCTCTCCCTGCTACTATTACCACAACTAGAGATCCTAAAAAGAATTCAGCCATATTATGTCACTTACGTTCTTTCATTACCTCTGACAACGAAGTTGCCCTGAGTTTAAGTAATCATCCATGTTTGTCTGTCCACACAATATCTCCAAAAGTTCTCAATGGATTCCAATGACGTTTTATGGAATGGTGGTCGAAGGGGCGAAAAATAATTGATTCAATTTTGGGTAAGTTTTTTCTTGATTTTGATCACGTTGCGACATAAGACAATCTTTCCGGTTTTCCGAATTCGATAACACAGCAACGACTCTATTTATGGAAATAATCAAGTGTTGAAATGAATCAATTAGTCCCGAATCGGTTGATTGACAGTGTGGATTCTAGAGACAATGCTTTTGACGAAGGTCTTTCAAGTTTTTCTTGTTCGTTTTTTTTTTTGTCTTTTAATTCCATTTTCTTTCTTCGTTCAAATGCATTTTCTTTCATTCGTTATTTTTCTTTTCTCATTTATTTTTCCTATCGTTTATTCATTTTTCTTTCATTCGTTCGACCATTCTCTTCTTCCATTTATCTTTACTTTTTCCTCTTCCATTCTAATCTTCCTTCTTTCTTTTTCCTTCTTTCCCTTGATTTTTTTTCATTAGATCCCCTCTCATTCTTTTCTTCTTCTTTTCGCTTCTTTCATGCATCTTTTCTTTTTCTTTCATCTTATTTTCCCCCTTTATTTTTTTTTCTTCTTTACTGCATTTTCCTTCTTTCCTTCATGCATTTATACGTCCTGCCTTTGTTCTATTTCTTACCAGCCATGATACATTTTCTATTTGTGATGCAGCGGTTAAAGAGCAAGAGGTTCGATCTCCATCAGGTGCTCAACATTTGTGACCTTGTACCAGATAAAGAAAAATTTGGTAAATATAAAAAGAAGGCTTCTGAAATAATCTCGATGCGGGCAGTGATGATGACCTCGCCAGGCATGAAGTTCGTTTGCCTAGATCAGGAGTTCCCAACCTTTTCACACCCCTCTAAATGAAGAGCCTCCGTTATATGCAGACAACTCTATAGACAATGGAATGACACTGGAGTGTTCCCTCTAGGTTGCATGCCTGGGCGAAGTGTACGGAGATCCTTGGATGCCCTGTTGTCAAAAGCCTCCTCTCGACTGATGTGATCGATAGGGACAGAAAAGTGCGATACGTTGGACTGTCAAAATGACGTCGAACGGCTTTAAGGGATCTCCACTCCCTGGTTTGGAATGAGAATTGTCCTCCTCCTCCTAGACTGGCTGCATCTTAAAGGCCAGAGAGCTAAATCTACCCTGTTATTTTTTCCACAGCTGGGGATGTATTCACGCCTTCCTCGAGTGAACATAAACGGCCCCAACCAGTGTTTGAACTCGCGTTATCGATTCCATTTTCCACGCTGTTACCGCTCCGCCAATCACACCTCGGTCCTCCTTGGATATTCTGATAATTTCAAGTGGTACATGGGAATCTTAAGATCAACAATTGATTTTAATAAGAGTTCCATTTTGTTATTAGTGGACATTTTACCAAATAGCATCATAAGATACTCACTGAATACTATACTGATATTTACTCGTAAAGTTTTATCCAATTGTATTCAATGGGTCATAATTAAAAAAATAAAATCCACTCATAATTCCAAATCTTTGACACATCTGTTAACGAAGCCGGAGAGGTATAAGTATTGAGTCGTTTTCGTCTATCCGAATGTCCAAAGGTACTAAATGAATTACAATCAAATTCAGCAAAAAGATGGGCAACCAGGTAAGGAAGGAGTGCTTCAATTTTAAAGTGGATCCAGGGATATCTTAATCGAGATATCTTTCCGTGCTTTTTTCCACACATACATTCATACGCCCATGGCTGTTCACACGATATCTTCATAAGTTCTCACTGAATTTCAATGAAAATTTGCAGAAAGGTAGACAATTGATAAAAGTTTTGAGCAGATCCATGCACAATTATCCCCTCCTCAGGCAATGGCATTGAAAAAAAATGTGCTTTCTGGGTACTTTCTTGTCGGACAATTTTCTCAATCCGTGTTTTCCGTTTATAGATTTCCAAAAATCGCTCAGTACGTTATCGAATCTTTTTTATGGGTAGCAAAATTCAGTACCTTTAACTACAACGCATTATTTTCTCTACGTAGAGAGCGGACACAGATAAATAGGATGAGTCTTAATATTAGATAGATAGATAGAAATCAAATTATTATTCTCAGTTTGAACGCTAACGTAGACCCCACACTATTATTATTCAATTGTAGATCATTAAGAATTTGTTTGTATTCTTTTGGTTAGTGTATCAAAAAGTTCTTCAATTCAACCTCTAGCAACAATGCATTGACTAGGCAACTCGGAGTTCACAGTCAAACAGAATCAGGCCTGTATTATATATTGATAGAATTAAAATTATCATCTGGGTGAGGACGAACGCAATACTCGTACTTTTAGCGGAAGGGGGGGGGTCAGAAACTTGATGCAAAAAAAAAAAAAAATATGCAAGGGGCCCATCAGTACACAGAAAATGTCATAAGGATATGTTAGATAGTTCCTGAGTTACGCTGTCACATAGACAAATGGACAGACATTTGGTGAATTAAAGTATGATACTCATACAATTGAACAGTAAAAATACTTCTGTTGAGCACCAGTCCTCATATGATCTTAGATATTGCTCTATAACCCAGAGCATCTTGAACTGGAAAATGGTCCACCCAAGGGTGAATGAAATTATTTTGGAGGCGAATGGAACAGGAATGGAAAATAACTTAAGACAAAAATGCTAAGAAACATGAGGAAATTTAATCATGGAGATTGAAATTTGGTGATGAAGCCTAAAGAATGAATGGCACAGAAATAGTTTCAGGGGCGCTGCTTCAACTTATTGGTAGAAATATAAATGGGATGGAGAAAAATAAAGGGAAGTAACCACGTGAGAATTTATAGAGAGTTATTTTCCTTATGATAATGATTCATATCTGGTTATCTCCCTTGGAAATATTGGGTTAGAAAAATCATGTTACCAATGAATATACTTTGCAGGGGAGGTAACTTTTTAAAAATTTATACAGAGTATCCTCCCTTGAATTTTTTCCATAAATCAACCCCTCCATTGAATATGACCGAACACAAGTCCCAGAAGTTGTTACACTTGGTGTATGAAATAATACTGCAAATGTAAATATTATTATGGGACAGAGGTAGCACTATTTTTCCAAATAAATGATGATCACCATAAACATCCACGTCCTAATTCTACTGGGATATGGTGCATTGATTATAGGATTTGTTTGTTTGTTTTTTTCAATTCAATATGCATCTTATTTGCTGGTAATAAAACCAACCTGTAATATCAGCTAGTAGGAAATATTACACAATGCAATTCAATCTAGTATCATATTTCTATTAAAGCTTTTAGTCCTTTATGTCACTTAATATGCAATCATTAAAGTAAATGGGTTTTTAGGTACTATTATGATTCTCTGGTTCATTTAGGAATCTAACTTCTCAGCCTTTTGGGTGAGGGCAATGTCTGGCATCTGGTTCAGAGAGAAGAGCAAAGTGAAGTATCTGTTCTTATAAGCATCTTATCTGAGACATTCCCAATGTTAAGTCACTTAAACCACATGCTTTGTTAAGAAAAACAATTCATTTCAAGTCAAAAATGAAACAAGATAACTTGAAATCATCATCATCATGTCTTTTAACATCCGTCGTTGGACATAGACCTTCCCCAGGATTTGCAACACTTCCCTATCATGGGCATCACGGAGCCAGTACTTCCTGAACTTGTCTAGCTCGTCTCTCCATCTAACATTTTGCCGGCCTCGGTTGCGCATGTGGTCTCGGGGAATCCATGTTGTGAGTCGTGATGTCCATCGATTGTCTGCCATTCTTGCAACATGGCCAGCCCACCGCCATTTGAGATTTTTTATGGACTCTATGATGTCTCTAACTCTTGTCTTTTCTCGGATGTACTGCGCTGTTTTGTGGTCTCTCCGTGTGAGGCCCAGCATTATTCTTTCATGTGCACGTTGCATGGTTCTCAATTTATGGGTCTGTCTCTTAGTTAGGTTCCATGTTTCAGCTCCATAAGTGACTATTGGGAGGATGCATTGGTTATACACTCTTCTCTTTAGGATTAATGGGATCTTCTTATTTTTGAAGGTTGAGCTAGCTCTGCCAAAGGCTTGCCATCGTAGCGTGATTCTTCGCTTGATTTCTTCTTCTTTTGAGGGTCTCATGGAGATTCGTTGTCCTCGGTAGATGTAGTGGTCTACTTTCTCGAGTTCTGTGTCCTCGATTTCGATCTTAGTGTTTTTATCTCCAATGTGGTTGTTGCACATGATCTTCGTCTTGCTGAAGTTCGTGTGTAGGCCGACATTCTTGTTCTCTTCATTCAGTTCATCTATCATTAGTTGGAGGTCGTGTAGGTTCTCTGCGAAAAGGGCTATGTCGTCTGCAAATCTGAGGTTGCTCAGATACTCGCCGTCTATCTTAATTCCTTTACTCTCCCAGTCTAGCCTTCTGAAGATCATCTCGAGGTAGGCTGTGAAGAGTTTAGGTGAGCTGAGAATCCTAACCCACTCAAATAAATACTATTTCATTGATAAATTTCCAATTCGATATCATGCAAAGGGTCAAGGTTAGGGTTAGGGTTTAGGGACTATTCTCTTAGGTTAGAACCAATCAGTTTAATATCAAAGTCTCTACATAATGGACGTATCAGATATTAAGTAGATAAGAACAGATACTACACTTTGTTCAAAGGGCCAAGAACTCACATTCCTAACTGGACCATTAAATTGTGATTGGACAGAGTTCTGATGTATTTGTGTAATAAATCCTATACAAGATATCAAGTGTTAAACTTTATCTTTAATATTCACTATTAATGGAAATTAGCCTGAATCTATCCTCCACTTTTCAAAGGAGTCCTCTTTTGGGATTCTTAACTTCATTTACAGTCTTTCAACCGAGATTTTAGCTTAGAGATAAGTTATCAGAGGTCGCAAGGTGAAAATCTGGACCCAAGTAATGCAATGTATTACCAGAGATCCCTGCAGGAGACATGAATAACTTGTTTTGTTTACACAGGCTCACAAAATGGTGTCTCACAGCTGATAATTTGAGTGAAATGACAATTTCAGAGGACCATATTATGTGCAAATGAAATTGTTCACTTCATTGCAAAGCTTTGCCAGTGCATATCAGATTTTTCAAGAAAATATAATGGAGATTAAATGAAATCCTACATTTATATAGGGTTTGTTGTCTCGTGTAGTGGACAGGATTATTGATTAACTGAGAAGATTCTAAGTAACTTCATGGGAGAGTGTCTGTTCATGGATGAAGTCCCTTCTGATTGGTTACCAAGATCTCAAGGTATTCAAAATGTCAAGATACTTTTCGGACAGACTGCATACTTCTAAATACAGACTCTTGATATTTGCTGTATTTAAACACTAGAGTTAATGAGAGCTTTGATGTTTCATGACTCCTACCTGTGATATCATGGGTCATAAACTTGTGGTAGCAGAAGAGTACATCATAAGTATTTTTGTTTTTATAAACCTCGACTCCAAAAGCTTTTTTCACGTACAAATCTAAAGACTATCAAGGACAGCACTATTACTCTCTCTCTCTCTATATATATATATATATACATATATATACACACATAGTTAAGAAATGTATACATTATCCGAGAGAAGAACCATGGATGCATCATATTTGAAAGAGCTTTCAGTTATTACAGAGGCAGAAATAAATGATTAAAGAATCCTGCAGTAGCCCCATTTTCTCCAAGTGTTTATTCTATTCACACTGTCTAGGCCAAATGAAACATTGTGTAATAGTGGGAGGTCATTTCAAATAGAGTATCAAATATATATGTGTGTGTGTGTATAAATATTAAAATATTAAGTAGAACTCAGTTGATGAAAAGCACTCAATATCATTAGTAGAAAAGTAATGAAATGAATAAAGATTTTTTTTCTATGGTTCATTACAGATTGTATATTCTATTTCACTTGAAAAAAGAATTTAAAAATTTTTTAAATTTTCCTTGAAGTGAAACAGAATGTACAATCTGTAATGAAGCATTGAAAAAAAATCTTTACTCATTTCAAATATATATATATATATATATATATATATATATATATATATATATATATATATATACATACACATACATACAGCAGTACCTTCTTCTTTCAGATGTTATAATGGTGGATACAAGTGGTGAGTCTATGGCAATTTTGAAGCACTATTTTGAACTGTGCCACAAAGCCGCTGGCAGAATTGAAGGAAATGAAACAACATCCGACCATACTGCCCAAATCAGATTCAAGTATTTCAAGGTAGTAAACAACCATCAAATGTTGATTAGAATGGTTTAAACCATAAATAAGAGAAGAGCACCAGCACTCAAAAAGACTTTTAGAAAAGCTTGGATCATCTAAAGATACCATTAAGTTACACCATATATACGCTAGTTCTTTTTTGTGTGAAGATCTATCAAGAGCAGTGTGGCCAACTTTATTTTCAAGTTTACATCTAAAATTGAATCCAAAAAACATTCTGAAACACCTAGAAACATCCAGATTCTCAAGATATATATATATATATATATATATATATATATATATATATAATATTGCTGCAATAGATGTGTGCATCTAAAAACAAAAATACTTTCAATTAATCCAAATAAAAGTAAAAACATTACTAATTTTTAGATGAACATATCTTTACTGATTCCAAATTGATATTTATTTACAATCACATAGTGAGAAGATCAGAAAACAATCATCTGTCAATCAATTAATTATCTTTTATAATTGTTAATCAATTAAGATAGTAATTTAACAGAATACAATGAAGACTAACAATTATACTGTACTGCTCGCTCAACACAGTTGCCAGATGTCCTTTGCTGCATAAGACCAAATTTATACGATCTCAGCAGCGAAATAGCTTCAGTACCAAAATAATCAAATAACTTTAGAACTCGATTAGACTAAGCTTGCAGGAAAAATGGATTAAAATACTTTTTTTTATTTTTTATCTATTATTCATTATATATATATATATTATATATACATATATATATATATATATTATATATACATACATACATATATATATTATATATACATACATACATATATATATTATATATACATACATACATATATATATATATATATTATATATACATATATATATATTATATATACATACATACATATTATATATACATACATACATATATATACATACATACATATATATTATATATACATACATACATATATATACATACATACATATATATACATACATACATATATATACATACATACATACATATATATATATATATATATATATACATACATACATATACATACATACATATACATACATACATATATATATATATAATTATTTCATTTGTCTGTGAGAGATCATCTTTGGTAAATTTTCCTTCAGAACTAAATCTTTATTTTCAGAATCAAATAGCTTTGTTCAGTACCAAATTTACTACTAAATTTGATCTTGAAAAGTACCAAATGGCAACTGTTGAGCCCAACAGCATAATAAGAAAACTGCCCCATGAGTGGAGGTGGGGGAATTCTGTGCAGCAGGAAGGTGGTAGCTGTGGAGGAGGAATGATGGTGGGTGGTTGCAAGGGACTTTAGGGTTTAGGACGACTGTCTCCATCTGCCATTCAATATGTGCTTAGATCTGTCTGTCCAACTCGTCATCCAATCGTCATCATCGTGTGAAGATCTAGGTAAATTAAAAAAGTCATCTTTATACATACGTCTTCTCAGATTGTCGTCCTCATCTTGGCTTCCATTATTTTCTTTTTATACAACATTTCGGTCATTAAACCCTACAGACTTCGTCAAGTGTGTATGGTGAACGTGGAGAGGTTGTTAGAATGTTGGGACAACAGCCCCTTCGATACACAGAGGCAGAATATCCAAATTCTTCTGTCTATGTCAGGTAGGGGTCTTGCACTGGACCATGTTATTAATGATGCCTATTTTTGTAATTGTTTTATTATGGCCCAGTATAAGGCCCCACCCAGACATAGTCAATAGAATGATGACATTCTACCGCCGTATATCAAAGTGGGCTGCGGTCGCTGCATTCTGAGAATCCCTTCCCCATCACAACACACACCTCAGGAAGGCCGAAAGGTACAACATTCAAAATATTGTTTAAAAATGAGTAAGCAAGAAGGGGACAACAGACCGAAATGACATACGTATAGTGATAAACATAATTGTTTATTCAAGTAATAACTTTTTATGTTACACTCATATAGATGTAGGTAAATAAAAAAAAAAATTTCATTTATATTTCCTATTACCTGTGATTCCTGATCCATCTTCACGTGAAAGGAGGTGTCATGGAAAGGTCGGGATTCTAAAATCATAACATTGTCAATAATACAAAATCAGGTTTTCACGATTTGCGCTTCTTTACATAGATTTATCCAGGTAAATTTTGAGGGTTTTTTTATTGCAACATTAACAAAATAACAAGATCTTTCCATGACGAAGCATAACCCCAAACATTTCATCTGATCAACCGTTGCAACGTAAATTTTCTAGTCATCATCTTTCATAAAAAGAGAAGCAATCAAAAAAAGGCTTAACCCAAAGTTATTTGTCTCAAGTCAGAAGGTACAGTCAAGATTTACCATGGTTGGTTTCATGAAGCATAAGAATGGGGACACTTAGCACAGATCGAACTAGCAAATGGTAAGTGTACAGTGGGGGTGTGTAGTAAGAATGTGAGAACAGTGTTCCTGTACATTTGGGGGGACAAGAAACAGCATTGCCCAACTATTCATATACTAATAAGATTCTCTATTTGAATGAATCACTAATAAGGAGAATTAGCCAGTATACGTCCAAATGTCCATCCCATAAGACGTCCCACACCATCAATACACAATTAAAATTCTGAATTTGACCAAATCACTAAGAAGAAAAAATAGCCAGCATATGAGGCAATACTTATGAGATATAGCCTCAATATGTCCCTGAAATCAATTTTAGAAATTGGTGGGGAGGGGAAGCTCGATACCCCCTGACACTCCCAAGAGCATGCACCCCAATGTTCCCTTAATTCTTTTTTTAGGTACCATAGCTGCAAAAGTAGATATTTCCTAAGCTAAGCTTGTCTGGCACAGAGACACAACAACAGGTTACCCAAGAACCTAATATACTTTCAATGGCTAGTGAGAGCAACATGCTAACCATTGTGCTATGGCAGGGGCCATTATCAGATATTTACTTGGTCACATTGGATACAGTGGCTTTCATTTGGTCACAGAGGTTGAGCAATATTGAGCATGGTCAATAACTAAATGGACAGCAAGTTGGTTATACTAAGCACTGCAAGTGAGAATGGCGAACTGAACGATTCGTCTATTTCACATATCGCAAGCTGAAAAAAAGAGAAACATGACCTCGGAAGCCTGGATGGGACGACTGATGCCATAGTCAGTGTAAGGGCACTAGCTAGCAACTAAGCTTCACTTAGCTTAGCTTAGCATTATGTCACAAAGGTTGGACCAAGGATTCAGGATTTCCTATAGCAGCTTGTGAGCCATTGCTCCAGAGTAAGCAACTTGGGAAGATATCTATCAAGCTTAGCAGAGGTGGGCTCAAGGCCAACAAAAGTGCAGCGCCCAGTAGAAATCAAACCCATTATACAAACGATGGCATAGAGAGTGGCTACCTAAACCAATGCTCCAAACACAGACATCCTGTGTACAGATTTACTGAGACTAGCTTAGTTTGGCACAAGGCTGCAAAAAAAGTGCCCTTAGAGAGCATTGAACTCACTAACAATGGCGTCCGAATCTGGTTTTTTAACCAACACTTCAATGCATGTATGTATTTAGTAATATTACCTTAACCTATCAACTGCAGAAAGTGGTGAGAAGTAATAGTTATCCATTGCAAGATAAAAGCTCTGACTCAGAACTGAGATGCCATCAATCACAATAAGACAGAAAAGAAGACAGAAATTTCTGTCATTCGCAGGTTAAGGGTGGATTAAAAAAAAAAAAAAAAAATACACATTTACTAAGGGAAAGAAAGAAAAGAAAAAAACTATATCTAACCCTGTTTGATATGACCAGATATTTTATTCTTTTGCTCTCGCAATCAGCCATTATATATATATATATATATATATTATATATATACACATATATATAATATAATTTTTATCTATAAATTCAACTTGTGCTGCTGCTGATTAATTTCGGCTATTCTCCCTGACTGACAGCCACGTTGGTTGATCGATACTTCGATCTTTTAGATGTCCATCCTCAAAATATAAATTAATCAATAGATGATTGTGATAAAAGTTTTGTGTGGTTTTGATCACTCACTGAGGAAATGCAATATGGAACACATCTCGATAGTGATTGACAAAGTGAACCTCGAGGCCCTCTGTGATGAACGATGGCAAGTCAGAATAATCCTTTTGGTTTTCAGCTGGCAAGATGATGCAGTCTACACCGACCCGCTTGGCCTACAAAACAAACAAAAACAAGGAAACTGATTTGAATAAGGATTCATTTGCCTCCCGATGAGGGTGGAATTAGATACGAAGTTGAGTAAAAGATGAAGGCCCACTTGCGTATGTGAGGGTGAGAATAAAAATTATCAAGTCCCTTTGGGTGCATCAGTAACACTTTTAGAGGCAACAAGAAGCCACAGGGGAGCAGCTGATCCCCGCAGACTGGGCATATGGTAGGAGAGCAGCTGATCCCCGCAGACTGGGCATACATTACTTTTTTGAGGCCACAGGATGAATCCTGGGCCAAGTAGAAGAGATTCAAATATACAGTAGACCCTCATCCACGATTACACCACTTAACAATGGTCGTTTGGTGCAACAGAAAATGTCCATAAGCTAAACCATCGTTAAGTAATTGAAATAAACTAATCAATGTTAGTTCAATGAAACACTATGCTTAAATTAGACTACTTATCCAATCTGATGATATATATGACACTAAAAATTAAAAGTTGGGAGCTGATAGTTATGAATCACTGCATTTATGAAAGTTCCTAGAAAGTTGTTAACGGGGATGAGAAATGGATCCTTTGTCATAATATTAAGCACTGTAGTCAGTTGTTTAGTAGTGCTGATAAACCTGTATCTTTACTCTGAGATGACCTTCATCAGAAGATCTTGTTGAGAGTTCGGTAGGATATACAAGGAATAATCCATCATATATTTTTAATCAATTATTAGTCACAGCTGAGGTTAACTGCCAACAACTTTGGTGTTTGAGAAAGGGTCTGGATTGAAAACGCCCATCTTCAATGATCAGAGCAGGGGCCGTTCTCCATCACGATCATATACATCCTCATACTGCTCGAGTGACCAAAGATCTTTCAGAGGTATTTGTCTGGAAAGAAGAATTCATTCATCATACCTTCCTGAACTTGTTCTGACTATCATTTTCTTCTGAGTTTGCAGAACTCTTTTGATGGACAAAGACTCATTTCAAAAGAAGAGCTTGAAAATCAGTTACTCTTTTATTCCAGGTCCAGATCGAAAGAAAATTATAGATTTGATGAATAAAAACTTGTCGATAGCCGGAATAAGATTATTGAAAGCAAAGGAGAGTATATTAATGATTAAGTGTATCTCCGATCATCACAATATTTTGGCTTCCAAATAAACTAGAACATCAAACAAAACACCCATCAAAACAAAGAAAAAACCAAGCATTTCCTTTTTAGATTTTCAAAAACAAACGGAAAAAAAAAAAAAAAAAAAAAAAAAAAAAGGATTAAAAACCAAAATACGCACAGCAATTGTTTTTTCTTTAATTCCTCCAACAGGTAAGATGTTGCCGGTTAACGATATCTCTCCAGTCATCGCAATGTTTTGTCGTACGGGACGGTTCATGGCAAGGGAAAGTAATGCACTGACAATGGTACAACCAGCACTGGGGCCATCTTTGGGTGTGGCACCCTATAGAAGGCAGGCAGAAAGAAAAACAAAGTGATTAAAGTTGGGGGAAAGAGATCAAGGAAATAAATATAAAAATAATTAAATACATACACTTAAATCAAACTATATTTGAATTATACAGACGGGAATGGAGACTTGATATGTTTGAATAGAAACAACCATTGTATCTGTCAAACAGAGGAATAATTATGCCATAATTGATAATCATATAAAGATAAGCAAATAATGTCTGCTTTACAATCTTCCTGTGGTGATAGTGGAAGCACCAAGCCTCAACACATTCAGAATCGTCAGGACAACTTGCAGGATAGAGAAGGGATCATTTATGACCCCGATGGAGATGCAATATCATCGGATTGCCGGACAAGAAAAAAAATGATCGACATGTGAGAACCTGGTACAAGAGGCCATCTCAAAGGCTTTCTCCAGATTATGATTTGAGTTTTTAGAATTCTTGGTGATGATAAAGTAATCCAGATTAGAAATAGGAAATTTGATGTGAAAATTTGATGAAATTAAGAGGAAAGTCTTGGATTTAATCCTCTATGATCATTTGATTTTCAAAAAAATTTTGTTCTTCAGGGTCATTATTAATGTTATTCTATAATCAGTCATTTAATCCTTATTTTCATCCCAATACTGAGTTGATACTCAATTATTACTGTTATTTTTCATAAGCAATACTTCATATTTATCTATTCATTTCGATACTTTCCGAGAAAATGGCTCTGTAAAAATTCTTTTGTTAAAATCAACGTCATGGTTCTTTTAAATAAAGCTCGCAAGGGAGATAACTTAAATTTCGTGAATTTTTACAGACCCATTTTCTCGGAAAATACCTTTATTTTTCCCACCCCAACACTGAGGGGCTCGACATGCTCTTCATTATTGCAATTATTTTATTATTATTTCTACATCGCAACACTTTCGATGAAGTAATAGTAATAATGAAGACTGAATGGAGTCAGAGAGTCTGAATAACTGAATAAACAATAATAAACAAAAGAGCAGGTTCCTCACCTCTGGTACATGAAGATGAAGATGTGCATTCTGAAGATATGTGTCGTGAGGAGGTTTGTCAGACATAAAGGATTTGGCAAATGTGAAGGCCAGGTGGATGCTCTCTTTCATCACTTGGCCTAGGTTGCCCGTTATTTCCAGGGAGCCGTCTTTGTCATCTCCAGCCAGGGGACGCTTTAGGCACGTTTCTATGTACAAAGTAGAGCCACCTGCAGAAGAAAATAAAAGTTACACTCATTTTAGATAGCTGCTATAGAGCAATGTCATGCAAGCTATGGATAGTAATTTTAATATGCAAATACTTCACACTTGGCCTTGTGTTAGGCTAAACTCTATAAACATTCAGGTAAAAGTACAGTAATATGAGAAAAAAATTGATTCATTTGTTTTATCCACACCTACTATGTTTGTTTCTATCTATGACACATGGTAGGTGTATAGAGGGACAGAGGCATTTTGTTAAATTGTAACAATAAAATCTGGCAGCTGTGATTTATGACACCTAATAAAATTCGACCAAATGACTAATCGGACTTGGATCTGGAACCATACAGAAGACTGAGAAGTGTCTTGATATGCATATCAATAGGGGAAATTGAGTTTGGTCTTATGAATTGTACTTGGAAATTGATTAGATCTGTGCTTTAATCTCTTTTTTTAATTAATAAAAATAATTTTGATACAAAAATTTCATAAAGAAATGAAATTAAAAGCCCAGGTCCTATAGAGTTAAAGTCCACTCTTACTTCTATTCTGACTAGAGATGATTACTAAAAGTTATGTTTTGTATATACATGTAATACATGAAAAATAATTATATATATATATTTGTATAAATGTATTTATTCATTTATAGGACTAGAAAAAACCCTTGCATATTTGTAACCAAATTTTATACAAGTGTAAAACTTGTCAATTTAGTTCAGTGTGTAAGAGAGCTTGCTGATCACTTGGCCATGATTTCATGGTAGGAAATGTTAAATTCATATATCAGTTTGGTTTAACGTGATGGGACAGTGAATATTTTCTGCCTCTAAATTAGGTGGATTATCCTTGTCCTTGTTGTTACGGGGGAAGACAGTCAACTCTAATGTCTGACTTGGATTAGAGTTTGAGAATATCTAATATGAAATATACATACAAAGGCATGTTATCAAGAAATGGATATATGATCAAAAGTGGGGCTGCTGCAGGAATCGAACCTGCAACCAACAAGGTAACAGCAGCTCCATCTTTTTTAATTGTTTATCATATTTACATTGTCTAGTACATTCTCTGTGTAATAATGGGAGATCATTTCAAATAAGAGTTTCTGCATAATGCAATTTATAATCATACATAGGTATAGAAATGTTCAGGGTACAGAAATCCAAAAATAAAAACTGTTCCGGATACAAGAAAAATGGAGGCAAATGTCCAGGGATGCAAATGATTGGTCCATGGTTGTCCAGGAGGTCAATGTCCTAGTACTGAGTAACAGAGGTGATCACATGTTTTTCTCAGTCTATTTCAATCCTCAGAACAAGTTTTGAAATATTTGAAGAGATGTTGTCAGAAAATAGGAATAAAGAGAATCTAATAATAAAAAAGAATGTAGCCCTTACCCATGGCCGTCCAAGCTAATCCCATGACAATTCCAGCAGGTGTCTGATCATACATCTTATCTGTTGTGAAAAGTGGTTTGCCCACAAAATCAGGCAAATTGTCAGGAGTCACAATGATTTTCTCGATGTCTTCATTCACGATTTTAAATGCAGCTTTCCTGTACACCTAGAGGGGAGATAAAAAATGAAAAATAAGATAACTCATCCTCAAGAAAAAGTCATGTAAATAAATAAATAAATAAATTAATAAATTTATAGATTACAAGGTATTAGGATCAAGGGAAGACAACTGCAGTATAATTGAATAGCAGATAATCAAAATTCTATCATCAGTACCAAAACAAGTTCACTGGCGAAAGATGGTTTTGTTTTCATCACAAAATCAAAGAAATTATGTATGAACCACCGTGTATATACATGCAAAATGATTGGAAATTAAAGAAATTCAATATCTAAGTCATATTCAGCCTTTTGAAGAAAGTCTCTTTAAATTCAAGGTTTCTTGACAAGTAGGCAATAATATAGGCAAAAACGTTATGGTCCATCCACCCATCCACAAGTTCTCCATTGAAGGATTCCAAATAAACCAGTTCTCAAGAAAGAATACTATGTTTTGGTTGTGATTAAAAAAAGAAATGTTAATTTAACAAACAGCAAAATTCTGGAGTGATTTTAAAGAGAAAAAACTATCAAACAAATCATTCCAAATTTTGTTTGAACAACTGAATCTCTTCACATCCTTGATGTCAGCACAACGTTTTGGCAGATACATTCTCCCGCCCTCATCAGATATATGATCCAAGAAAAATGGGGAAACTTTTCTTCTTGAGCAAATAAAGTTAGCCTAACTGGATATGTTAGGGTCTCTCTTCAAAGTTACAGACCAGTGGTTCTCAACCTTTTTAATGTCATTTTACACTTTTGTCAATATGATTACTAATTTTCCGTCTTCCATTTAAATATGTTGCAACAAAGAATAATTTCAAATAATTATTTTATTTTGCGTATAATTTGACAGCTTTATAATAGGAATTAGTTTAATTTTATAATTGTACAGCTGCTGTTGTGTATTTGTTAATCAGAGAAAGCAAGCAGAAATAATTGGGAACACATCATTTGAAATAACAAGTTATTACAGAGAAAATATAAATTCTATCATTATACTTTATGAAGATATCAATATGATATCTGTTCTTGTATTTTTTGCCTCAAGTTCTCCGATTTGTGGGTCTATAAGTGAGAGGGCACATCTTAAATCATTATCAACTTGGAAACTATTTACTCAAGTCAGAAACATTCACCATGACTTTTACTGGGAACCACTGTTATAGCCAATACAAGCAAAACAATTTTACGTAGCACAAATATTTACAGAGTTAGGATTTAAAAATCGAGAGAAAGTTTCTACCTTTTCAATCTGTTTCTGCAAATTTCTGACTCCACTTTCCCGGCAATAAGATTTGATAAGCAGGTTCATAGCATCATCGTTGATCTCGACTGTGTCACCAAGGATGCCAGAATTATTCTGGGCTTGAGGTACAAGATAAGACTGAAATATAAAATCATAAGAGAATGAGATGAAGAAAAGAAAGAAAGCTAACTCCATCAAAACAATAGAAAAGTCTGTGATACATAGATTGGGTTCCACGACCACTTCAAAACCAGATACATAAACATTCGTTTTTTTCCAGTCTTCAAAGTTGCATTCAACCACTTAAAAATTTTTTTCTTCAAATCAATTCTGATTTTAGCCTATGATAAGCAATGGTTGTAATATTATTGTTGGCTTATTCATATGCCAACAATATAACAATCACTGGTTACTTTGGCTAAAAATAATAAGGATTTTAAAATTCTGTACCATCAAAAAATTTTTCAGATATCTTGTAATGAGACTTTTAATATTATCTCCATATGACTTTGCTGTCAGAGTGAAATGGTCGAAAGGAATCGGCTTACTTTGGCAATGTTCATTTTTTCCTCTGCAACGTAGCCTGACACATCAATCATCTCCATTCTGTCTCGCAGAGGTTCAGGAATTGTGTCAGTGACATTGGCCGTGCAAATGAAGAGAACCTTGAAAGAATAAAAAACAAATGTTAAAATAACAGTAAGAAGAACAATTGTAATGGATTATAATGTAATATATTCAACTGCATCAATCAATCACAGAAAGACACGTTATTACTCATCAATGTCATACAAGGTCAAATGAGGGCAGAGCATTTCCTGTTGCTTGTGGCATGCCCAAAAGAGCAAGGTTAAAGAAACTCAACTGCTGTAACTACCCAAACATCAACCTTGTGTCATATATTGACCTTATCACAGAGGGTGGGGATCTCCAAACATTTTTCTACAAGATTGATACATGTCGTTTCCTTCTATCGTCCAAACAATTCTTGGAATGATGAAGACTTGACAAAATTACAAACGGTTCAACAAAAGATAATTAAATATATATATTATTAAATCATGATCATTAACTGCAAATGAGGGAAATCTAATTGCAGTTATATGACTATATCTATGAAATTTCAGCTAGATTGCGATCAATCAGGGCTTCTAACTTGTGATGGATAAGGACTTCTATCTTGTAATGGATAACTATTACTCTTTGCCACCTGCTACAGTTAATTGGATAACTGTATTCTCTAAACTGTACATTTAGTATCAAATACAAAACAGAAATTGAAGTGAGTAGAATGATGGTGATTGCCTACCTTACTGAGGTCCACAGTAACATCTAAATAATGGTCCAAGAAGTTGGCATTTTGTTCAGGGTCCAGAAGTTCAAGCAGAGCAGATGCAGGGTCACCTTGATAACCTTTGCCGATTTTGTCCACCTGGTAGTAGAGAAAAGAAATATTTTTTTGAATAAACAAAATGTTGGGAGGAAATTATTTTTAAAATGAAATAGAAACTTTAATATGTGGAATTTTAAAGAAATTATCATTCTTCATTCAAAAATTGAATAAATAAGAGAATATTTAAGAGTTGACAGAAATCAAATTTTTTTACGTAAAATATCAATTAAGAAAAAAATAAAAATAAATTTTTTAAGCTCAAAAATCAATGTTTTTCTTGAAATTAGGAAAAGAAAATTTATACAAAAGAAATAATAAGATTTAAAAAAATTCTAAGAGTACCATTCTGAGAATTTAAATTTTAAAAAGATTTAAAATCAAGAAATAAAAGATGATTCTCAACTCAATATTTCAAAAGTTTTGATTGTTTTTTTGATTGCCAACAATGTTTTCAACTCAAGATTCAGCCATCATAATGACATAAGCAGAAAATTCATATTTTTATTTTTGTCTTCCCTTAATGAACTAATGATGACTCAAAGTCCACAATGTGAATCATACTTGATTCCAAAAGAATTTAAGAGTATGTTGGGGGTGGGGGGAGTAGCTTTGAGGGTTATTTTGTAGAGAGTAATGGTAGCAGGCAACAAATGTAAACCCTCAAACCGCAAAGGGTTTCTTTTTGACAATTCATTCTACAGCCTTCTTCAATTGTCCTATTCTATTGTAAAGAGGTGGAGTCTTTCTACCAATAGTGTCGAGTAACAAACAGAAATGTAGCTTTCTCTGCTCAATAGGGACGAGGTATAGAAGTCCTTGCCTAACAGAGAAAAGAAGTTAAAAGTGTTGCTGCTTATAAAGAGAAAAGAAAAAAAATTGTTTGCATTCAGCTACCATTGCTTAACATATGTAAATAACAGAATTAACAAGAAAGATTTTGATCGTCCTAGAAAAAGCTTTTGATGTTAGTGATCCTTAACAAAACTATTAACAAATCGGCACATAAATGGTTTATGGAAATTTCGTTCTTCTGAAAGATGAATTTTTGGTCTTCATAATTTTCACCTATCAAATTACACAATGATGGTATTGATTATATTTTTTAGAATTTTGTGATACTGTTTCTTTACACAATTTTTTCTCTGATTAAAGGGGTCAGAATTCTACTTTCATCTTAGTTTTGATTAAATTGAACTTTAAAAAAAAGATAAGAAACCTTTGCTGTCCAGCCCCCCCCCACAGGCCAGAACTTGAGGTAATAGAGTGGTATGAAATTTGCATTTTCTGTTTGGAAAAGCATGAAATATTCCTAATATATCTCAACACGAGGCAGTTATATATATATATATATATATATATATATATATATATATGCTTTTTATTAGATTTTTAACCAATCTTTGTTTTCCGTATGAATTTCAATCTATTTTCCACTTTGAATCAAAGTTTATTCCTCCAACAACTTTGAGATTAAGATAAAAAGCTTGAAATATTTATTTCAGGCAACGTGAAAAAGATTCGAAAGAAATTACTTACTTCATCAATGAGGATCAACGGATTTTCTGTTTTTGTTTTCTTCAAGCATTGGATGATCTTTCCAGGCATAGCACCAATATATGTTCTCCTGAAAAAGCAAACCATCTTTTTTTTGAAACTTTGAAAATAAACAACATTAATCTATTATTTCTCATGAAACAAAAGAAATTAAAATCAAAATATTAAAAAAATTGTCTGATTTCTAAAGTGAACCATTTTCATTATTGTGACTATCTTTCATTTTATTAAATTGTTGCTTTTGGCCACAACACTCTGGTCACTTCAACCTCAACAGTTTTTTAGTAAGCAGCATGAATTGGAAATAAAGAATTAGTCTCTCACAGGATTTCAAACAGCAGCCTCGTTCTGGGAGCAAGAGATTGGAAGTAACATTGTAAAGAAGTGTGAGAAAAGCAAGTTTTATGTTTCATGAGTGACAGTGCATTGCGTTAGAGTTCAAGAAACCAGAAATTATTTGTTACTTTGAGAGAGCAGGGACAAGAAAGGGACAAGAAAGACACAAAATACAACAAAATGGCCACTTAAGATTGCATCGATATAAAATAGATACAGGAAGCTTTAGATAAAACACACACAGTAAATTGGCAGGTACTACGGATTTTCTGTTTTCAATAAGTACACAGATACTGCACTCTGATCTGTATTTACTCGCTTTTCTACTAGAGCGAGATGTGACATAAGGTCAGTTTGATAAAGCGTTCCATACACAGAAAAGCTCAAAAAATTGCTTCAAGCCCCATAACAGGTGTGGCAAGACGTCAGGGTAAGCACGACCCTTGCCTTCTAGTGCAATGGGAGGGTGCTACCCAGGTGCTTACTGATCTCCTGAGACTGGGCAGAGTTATTTTTTGAGGCCACAAAATGAATCCTAGCCCTCTTGCGCTTAGCAATACTGAGCCTCAGCAGTCCATCATTGGCCACAGTAATGCACCGGTGCAAAGCTACCAAAGTATGAACGGCTAACAGATACAACACTTTCATCCTAGGCAGAAGTGCAGTGAGTGTCACTTTCATCCTAGGCAAAGTGCACAGATACACTAATTTCAAGCAGGAGTACCAATCCATACGTAAACGAGCCTATCATTTTTGACAGGTATGATGCTTATATATATAAATAAATAAAAGAATAAATCACTAGGTATGAATACACTTATCCCTGGAATCATGAACCTTTGGCAAAATGTTACATCACTGGCATGCCACAATGGTTAATTAAGAAGAGAGTGGGCACACTGGCAAACTTACTTTACCCAGCCAGAGAGTAGAACCAAAAATTGTGAACTTTGGTCATAACCAATAAGATAGGTTTCAATTTGAGGAAGGAATTTAAAAAATGGTAATCAGAATGAGCAACTTGATGATCTTACCTGTGACCTTTAATTTCAGCTACATCAGTCATGCCACCAACACTGAATCTGAAATACTGGAGTGGAATAACTTAAAAGTTATTTTATATATATAAGAAAATAATAATAACTTTATAAATAAGTAATAACTTTAAAGTTATCTAATATAACTAAGAAAATCAGATAATTTCTAATAACCAATAAAATAAGAGTATTTCAACAGCTGATGATTTCACACACCTGATTCACTTTTTGTTGGCTCAGGAGATCTTACAGACAATATAATGTAACAATGAAATATAGCTTACATACAGCGAGGACATTTTAAAGGCTCTTTTAATGATTACAGAATTATAAAGGAAATTGTATAACTTGTAATAATACTGTCTGTGTACATATGGACCAGCTTTAACTGGGGGCCCTGGTCAGAATACTATTGAAGCTGTATAGTATAGCATCCCCCTGGATTGAGAAAGGAACAGTGGCTACGCTGAGTCTAAAAAAGAATTGGGGGGTAGGAAGCCTGGTATATCAATACATAAGTAAAAGAATACTTGAAGGTAGGTTGCCTAGGAGAGTTCTCTGGGCAAAGACGATGTCAGAGTGAATATTGTCTCCTTCTTATGGTGTGTTGATTGACCCCAGGACCTGGTTGATGACAATTTTCTTACTGACTGTCACCACATGGATGGAACTCTGCCATCGGTCAGACTGCAGGTGACAATTAAACATCAGGGTGATTTGCCACAACCAAATTAGAATAGGTTACACCAGGATTCGACATCTGGCAGCTTAACATCGTTATCAGTCATACAATATCTAATCACAACATATCAACAGGAGGAGTATATTCAATTGAAAGAAAACAGTAAAAGAATAAAAAATAATTGATAAAAAAACAAAAAAAAACAATGAGTACATACCTCTCGATTGAGAGCCTTGGCAATTGATTTTGCAATACTGGTTTTGCCGACACCCGGAGGTCCATAGAAACACAAGATCTTCCCTTGGGTGCTTTTCTTTAACATACTGACAGCAGTAAATTCCTAAAAGTAGACAGTAGCAATAGGTAAGTTATTATATATATATATATATATATATATATATATATATTTTAAAACAATAGCCCTATATTCTTTCAGGAATGCTTCCATTCATTTCTTATATACACGCAAATGCTACCCAAAAAGTTTGAGGAATTTAAACAGTTTGATAAATCTGTTTATCTGCAAAGTTACCCAGCATAAAGAATCTCATGTCCATCAATTTTTACTTTCTTTGAGGAAGACATTTTGTACGAAAATTTCTCAAACATTGGTGTAGCACTTTACGCACATGTGTATACATACCAAGATCCTATTTTTAACGTCTTCCATGCCATAGTGGTCCCTCTCCAAGATATTACGAGCATAGTTAAGGTCAAAATTCTCTTGACTGCTTTTTCCCCAAGGCATACTGGTCAGCCAGTCCAAATAATTCCGCGTCACACTGAAAAGGAGAAAAAAATCCCTCGTTATATTCAACTTCCCTTAAAAGAAAACATGCAAAGATGAAAATATCATTAGTAAGTAGAATTTGTTACTCCAACTTACAGTTATGGGAAAGAGACGTATTTGATGAGTACATAAAGAAAAAAAAATAGGGTTTTAATCAATTTCAGTTATTTCTTTCAAAATATCGCATCGAGTTACCTCCCTTATATTTTTCCAAAATGAATAATACTGCCTCTTGGCAGATTTTTTTTTCGTTCTATTTCTTATGCAATAATCTTTTATTTTAGTTTTGGGCGTTTCAACGCGCATCTAATGAATGGTAATTCAATGACAGAATGAGGTTTTGCTGAGCAAAGGTTTAGTAGAAAAGAAAAGCCTCACAATCTTTCGATGGAAATAATGGTGTTTTTATTATGAAATCAAATTCGGTTATCTCCCCTTATCGAGGATACATATTCAAATCATAATTTTATTCGATTTACAATACAATAACCCCTATCATCGGTTAACTCAGACAA
The DNA here is from genome assembly GCA_963457665.1 of Thysanoteuthis rhombus. Classification (NCBI taxonomy): domain Eukaryota; kingdom Metazoa; phylum Mollusca; class Cephalopoda; order Oegopsida; family Thysanoteuthidae; genus Thysanoteuthis; species Thysanoteuthis major. The sequence goes on along the minus strand of OY735228.1, from coordinate 4,387,986 downwards.
TTGGCTACAGACACTTTTCCCCCAACCAGTCCATTCAATAGGGGCTCACTGGATTGTGATTAAAAAAAATTTGAGCAATTCTATTCGACCAAGTCATCAATCTAATCATTTTTCACAAAATTTGATCTGGAGATTTTTGCGCAGATGGAAAGCAGAGAAATATCAAGTTACAAGAAGTGAAGAAGCTTGCACATTGCATTTTAGTTTGTAGAAATCGCTTAAATGGATGATTCCTCGAGACCTACTGAAGATCAGTTTTTTTTTAAAAATAAGAAAAAACAACAACAAAGTAAAAAAAAATCAACTTACTTGAATTCGGATGAGTGGTTATCGAGGAAGGATAGTTTACTGAATTCTTCATCAATCACATCCTTAACATGTTGTGGAACTAAAAGACCCTGGGTAGAGGTGGAGGAAAAAGAAAGGGTTGGTCAATGTATAATCAGGGCTTGGCAAGATGAGAGAGAGAGAGAGTCCAGTGCAATTACAAAAGGATAATTACTACAAAACTAAAGTTCATTGAATTTTGATTATACATATGCCTCACATCCAAACAGAATATCACATTATCTAAAATCTTTGACTTCCACAAGACCTATTTTTAGACATGGCTCAAGAAGACACATTCAAATCATAAGTGATACCTATGTTCAAAAATGCTCCACCTCAAGCTGCACTCACAACCCTTGACCACTTAACAAAATAAGGGTTTCACAAGGACTGACTTATAGAATAGCATGCATGTTTGCCAGAGCTGAACCTATCAAAAACCTTTGGGGTATCAAAAAAAAAAATGCCTTTATGTGGACAGCAAGCAATTTTCATCCAAGAATGAACTTTGGGAAGCCATTGTTTGTGAATCCATCACCCTTCAAGAAATTCTAAATTAAACTCCTATCGTCAGATGTCATTAAGAACAAAATGGGAATTCTAACAGCAAATGATGTTGCTTTTCTACTTTGACTGAACTGATACAGTTTACTTTGTACATAATTTCTTTAAATAAATCATAGTTGTGTTTAGTCATTCTCATTCATTTTCTTCAAACTGATTCTTTTCAGATAGTAGTGTATAACTTGGAATGTTTCAAATAATGATACTTTTTATATTTCAGCATGAATGAAATTCTTCATCATAATAAGATCTTAGATTTTGTGATATTCAGCATATATATGAGAGGTATGTTTGAACAAAATTCGATGACACTAGGACCATTAGTTTTATGATTATCTTCAATCAAAAGCAAGATATAAGATTTTAAACTGAATGCAATCTCTAGGTATGCTAAAGGGAGACTGACAGATGAATAACTTTGTCCCTAAGTATTTGGGGAACAGTTTGAGGTCTGCAATTTGTTGAGGAATTCGGGAAATAGTCCTACCATTCCAGTCACACATTTGGTTGGGGAAAGGGGAAAATATGCAATTCTAATATCAAGATCAAACTTACTTTCAGCCTGTTACGGAATTTCTCAACAATTGCATCTTTGTCGTCCTTCTCCAAACCCAGTTCCTTCTTTATGATCTTCAGCTGCTCCCGCAACATGTATTCTCGGTGTTGCTTCTTCACCTTTTCTTCAACCTGAAATGTTGGAGTCATGACATACAATTTGAATCAATCACTGAGGCCCAAGTGGACATATTGGTGCAATATACAATACAGGCTGCCCTGATTTTATGTCACTTATGTGTTCCTAAGGGAAGCAAGATAGAAAAAAAAAAAAACTCGGTGCAAAATCAATCCAAACCTTCCAAGAGCCCCAAAATTTATAAACTGCTCCTAACCACTATTAAATAAGAAAATATATCACTTGGAATATCTATATAAAATTTTCGAATAGTCAATGAATAACCATTTCAGTATTAACTATAAATGAATTGTTATGACAACAGATATCAAATGGATGATAATCTACAAAATGGTATGGAAACGAGAAAATTACGTTTGCAAATGCACAACTCATTTTTAGGGCTGTTCGGTTGAAATTGCACCGGTGGTGCCAATAGAGATGAAAATATGAACGATGACTACATTCACTAATTAACAAAAAGATTTTTGGCATATTAAATCCGAGTAGCCTGTTTATATCCATGTTAGGAGAATTTTCTTAAAGCCATGCGTGTTTATATACAATTTATAAGATTGAATCATCTCTCACCTCTCGACCAATCTTTTGTTGCAGCTTACTCAGTTCGTATTCTTTCTTCAGCAGTGATAATGACAGCATCAAACGACGAGGAATCTAGAACAAAAGATGATTTTCATTTATCTAAAGAAACAGTTTAAGATTCCTGGAGAAAAAATCAGCAAAATCTAGGAGAAAACCCATGAAATATTTCACACCAAAGAATTACATTAATTGAAATAAGGATACTTGAATTAATATTACCCAATAAAATAGCTTGAGGCACCTTAATGACAATATATATATATATATATATATAATCCCGTCAATTCTGATGGATCTATTCTACTTATACATATATTAACCCTATTCTGTTAGTAACATTTGTATAAATTCCTGACCATAGACAATCCCTTCATGATTTGCAATGCAATTCTATGGTAAAAATCATTAATAATGCATTTACATATACAAGCCCTATTCTGCCAGCAATGCTTGTTTTAATTACTGATTACTATCAATAACTTCTTTTTTCTGATTTTCATTCCATTTACCTTTATATATATATATATATATATATATATATATATATATATATATATATATATATATATTATATATATATATATGACCTATCCTGTCAGTAACACTTGCTTTAATTCCTGACCACTGACAATCACTGTTTTCCTGATTTTAATTGCACAACATACTAAGAAACATGCTAAAACAATGTTTAGGAGGAAAATTGTTTTATTGAAAGAATGTTAAAAATCTTAAAAACAAGTCTGGTTAGAAATTCAGCAGGAACCGTTACATGACCAATGTCTTTTGGCAGTATACTGTGAGGGGGTGATCAATTAAAAAATTGAAAAAAGTGATGATCAATGAATAAATTACTCCTCTTGCATTTTGTTGGGCACTGATCACTAAAAAAATCTGGATTTTCAAAAAACAAGCCAGACACAAACTAAGGGGCCAATTTGGCATAAACTTACATTGTAAACTAAACACACTAAAAACCTTTTTTGTGGGGAGATTTTCAAAACACACAAAAATACTAGACTGTCAAGAAATAATAAGGATTAAATGTTTAATTACATACATAACTAGCCACATCGAGTTTAGGGTCACAATTTTCAATATTTACAGACCAGACAACTAAGATGAACAGGAAGTGAAGATGTCTGTGAGTGGGAAGGAGACTACTTACATTTATCTCTTCAAGAACTTCTTGCAGTTCCTCTGGCTCCCCAGCAGTCAAGGCCGCTCCTATACAAAGACAAGTTAAAATAATGAAATTCATTTACTAACAGCTGTAGAATGACAGCCTGATTAAAAAAACAACCACAATGTTTATTCTGTTCTATTTACAGAATGTTTTGTCTCTACTTACCAAGATCTCCAATATAAACAGGGTTATCTATTATTCTTTGGCCAGCTTGAATAATTTGGGCAAGATTCTCCCTGGAAATGGAGAATAAAGAAATTAAGTGTAATGAATGCCTAGGCTTCTCGGACAAAGATTTTGGAGAGGTTTCCCACAATTATGGGATCCTTAGATGGTGGGGTTATGTATGCAAAATAATTGTCCAGTCTGTGTAATTAAATTTTAAGGTAGAGTGCAACATGAGCACAGCTGGCCCCACCCTTTTAACCAAGGTTTTACACCCTATGGGCCACAGAGGTGGCATGGATAGGAGTCAGGCCCCTTGGTCGTAGGTTTGACAGGAGTTTCCTCCTACGAGTTGGCTACAGAGGTCTGCTACCTCTTTTGTGTCATAGTAATAAACTGGAAGAAAAATCGAATTAAAAAACAAAATAATACTTAACAAAGACAATTAAAAGGATGTCATAAAATAAAACTTTTCATCTAGTGAGAATGTTACACTTTCCCCTTACATATATCAGGGTAGCAGCCGTCCCAAAATATTACCACATTAGATGGCTTATAGAACCCCCATTTACCCCCACCAAAAAATAGCTCAAAAGATAAGAGACCTTTACTGTCCAGCCCCCTAATTGGCCAGAACTTGAGGAATTTAAAAAAAAAAAAAAAAAAAAAAAAAAAAACTGGGTTATAACTGAATAGAATTCAGGGGAATGCATTTTTTTTCCCTAATATTCCCTTCTGAAATAAGCATGGGATTCTATAAGCCATCAAATACAAAAAAAAAATCCTGATTCTACAGCCCTCGTTAGCCTATTGATCAACCCCCAGAGGAAACCTTTGATTCACATCTTGAGCAAGACTAAAAATAAAATAATTGAGATGGTTGGAAGACTTACCTGTATAATGGATTCATGGCAATGATGTCACGGATTGTCTTGACAACTTCTGATGTCAGTGCCTGAAACAGAAAAAAGATCTTTTTACAGCTATGGACATCAATTTCATGTAAATGGAATCACCTGTGTTACACAGATTATTTAGAATGATTTGGTCTGATCAGTATATTTGCCACCATTTCTTTTCTGCTTGCAACCATTTTCTGATTTGCAGTAGTGAGAAGAAAATAATACCCTCTCTCTTTCCTTTATATTGGATTGTAAACAGAAGGAATCAGCCAAAACAATCTGGCAACAACAAAAACCATGACATGAAGTTTGAACAACTCTTGGAACGATCTTTGATCAATGCAAAATTATTGATGGCACAGAATAGATTGATCGAAATGTTGTGGTACCAACAAGAATAGTCTGAAGAACTCTTGAAATTTCAGTGAATGGCAGTAGTGATTTTTAGTAAACAGAAATCAATTTCTCACCTTTCAGAAAGATTTAAATGAACCTTTTGAAGTTTGTTTGATAAATTACTGTTACTTGTGTAATGTTTCACCACACCCCAGATACCAAAAAAAATCATGGGTTTATCATATACTCCATGTAATGTTTGAGTTTGGATCTTAAAGTTACCAGAAATAGATTCAGTACAAGTAGTTTGAACTTTTGTAATTTGAATATCTTTTTCTTTAGAAAGGTTTTCATTTTTAATGATTGTTTTATTAAATGTTTTGAATGAATAACATAAGGATGGGTGATATTTTCTTTCCAACACCTTTTTTCACAAATGGCAGTTCATTATCAATAAAAGTCAAGTCAACTAACAAGATGTCTACAATACCCATACATGGTGAGCACTACAAATGGCCACCAACATAACCATAGTTTGTTCAAGTTTCAACTCTGACCATCTTATTGATTGTATACCAATAACAGAATGAATGCAATAACATTATCTTTATTTTAAATTTATATGAAAAAGGACTATTTGTAGACTTCCAAATTTGCAAGCCTAACCTTGGCCAGTAATTTTTACCATTTTAAAGATATATCTAAAGTAATGTTTGATCCTCTGATAATAGGTTAAAAAGTTAGTCTCAAAAAGCCAACCATTACATGAATGTGTACGGTATTTCTTCAAATTTGATAAAGCTCAACAAATGTAGTCAAGATTGGGACACACACGCTGAGCAATCTAAGTAGAATGGGTTATTTCAAAAGCCATCCTCACCTTGATTTCATCCGTCTGTTTGAATTCTTCATGATCAACATTTTCCACCTCAACCATCAACACCCCAGAATCTTGCTTCAATGTTTCCTCAATCATTTCTAGGTCTTCAGCATCTCGGGATACATCATTGCCATTTTCTGCTTTCCTTCGGCGTCTGGATTTTCTTTTGTTGTTTGGCTCTGTAGGATAAAGAATAGCTCAATCAGTGTCCAAAGTTTCCAACATGAAGCAAGATTCATCGAAATTGCTTTTAGCACTGAGCTGCAGCTGATCGGTTCTCTAAGGGAAATAACTTTTATATTTTACACTAGAGTCACTTCATTATTTTGGAAGAGAAAGATGATTGTACACAATAATCATAATTGAATTCTGCAACAATTTCTCAATGAATTAGTTTCATAACTTCTCAATATATTCTAAGCTTTCATGTTCATTGTCGACAGTTTTCTTATGGCAAAGGTAAACAAGGGTGTTCAAATGAACATCAACCGGATGACACATTCACCAGAAAATGGTTGGAGGACTGACCAAGCAAAATGTGATGAAAATAAGTAAGCTGGGGATACTAGTAAGAATAAAGTATCACATCAATGTCAATGTCATTTTTCAAGAACTTTACAAGACTGACAAAAGATATTCTATAAAGATCAAGACATCTGTCAGTAAAGTATCCATTTTGAATATCTTGAAAACCTGTTGTGTGGCCTTGATGTACTGTGGAAAAAAAAGAAAGTCAAGTGGTTTCTTTCAGTGCATGTGTAAATGGCACACTCTCCCTTGGGATTACTCAATAAGCAGTGGGATTGTATTGAGAGCTTGTATACTGCACAGCCATTACATTTCCAGTGACAAATCTACTTATTCTTCAGGTTTCAAGCTGGGTTATTTTGGCAAAATATTGCATCATCAAGATCTGTCAGCATCCCACACCCATTAACAATCCAGACTAAGCTCCTTACAGCTTTTTGCCATTGAAAAGGAAGAGAATTCAGACAGTGGGCAAGATTAAGGAGAATGCAACAAAGCGACTAATGGAGATCCTGAAAAATGACTATGCAGACTTTTTTGAAAAGAGGAAAGTACACTGGGATAAGTGTGTGAGATCCTGAAGGAAGTACTTTGAAGGAAATAAGGCACCATTGCCCTAGGCAGGCTTGTTTTTTTGTTAATATTAAATGGTGGATACTTTCTGAACAGATCTTGAAAACCCTCTTATCAACACATTTTAGAAATACTGTTCATGGTGAATATATCATCTGCCATGGGAATATTTGAAATTAATGCTGAAGTATACCAAGTGACCAGTAGGCAGTAAACACAGCACTGCTTCCTTAATCTCACTCACCATCTTTATTTACACTATCATACAGAGTAGCAGGGCAGTTAGGGAGGGAGTTGGGGCTGAATTGTGAACTTTGGGTTGAAAGCATGAAATTGGGAACAAATGCAGTTGCCCCAACAGATTATTTCCAGATGAGGATCAAGGTCAGCAGTGTACCCTGATGGCTGTTATTGAAGATTTTTCAAAATGGTCAATGTTGACTTTTTTTTATATCCGTCTGGATTCGGATTATCCATCAGGATAATACTAACATGATTTTTGTAAAATTCATGAATAAATGCTCAGTACCAAAGATATCAAACTACAAATAAAGTAGACCTTAGATAATACCTACTTAAAATATGTTTTTCTCTGAATTTTCGAGATGAGGTATTATTATTATTTCTATTATTATTCGGACTATCCTCATCTTGGTTGTTTTTCATACAACGTTTCGGCCGTTGAACTCTACGGCCTTCATCAGGTAGGTGTGGGGAAGTAACGAACTGAACCCTTTATTTAACCAACAAGGGTATATAAACCGCACTCCCCTCTTAGCAGTAGTAGTATTTTCAAATTATCGTTGACTCGCACTGGGATTGAACCTAGAACCATTAGACTACTTGTAGTAATTCTGTCTGATTCTCTAACCACTACGCTATGTGTCCATAAATAAAGGGTTTGGTTCGTTACTTCCCCACACCTACCAGATGATACCTGGTGAGGGCCGTAGAGTTCAACGGCCAAAACATTGTATGAAAAACAACTAAGATGAGGATAGTCCGAATAATAATAGAAATTAAAATATGTTGTTTGATAATGATACACGTTACAGAGAACAATTCTATGCATAATGAGATTTTAACTACAAAGATTTCAGAACTATATAAGATCTTCTAAGATATATTTTCAAACAGTACATGTATATTTTTCATGTTTGGCACTTTTTATACAGGAAAAAAAAAAAAAGAAAAGGGCAAACCATAGATTTCCTGGGGAGATATCTAAAAGAAAACTCACTTTAGAATTAAGTAAAATTTTCATGCTCCATCAAAAAATGAATACAATTGTCAATTAATGAAAAAAATATTTGAATAAGACCGGATATAAAACCATGATAGATAATTAACTTGCCATATGGATTAATTCTGTCACTAATTGAATAAGATAATAATGAAATAATTACAAATTCTAGAAAATGTATATATCTTACTTAAATAACTTGAAGTGAGGCAGTCCATTTGAATTCTTCTTGCTTAACATTGTGAAAACTAATTCCATAAAATACTGATTATTTTCAACTTGATCATATAATTGGATCGAGTAATTTGTACATTTAATTGTTATTTTCAAAGTTTGATGGCTTTGTACAAAACTTTTTACTTTAGCAATTAATAGAAAAAACTGGAAAATTAAGCAAAATACTGCTGTTCTTCACAACTATTTATTTCAATATGTCAAGTTTTAATTTCCTTTTATTTTGATATGTCAAGTTTTAATTTCCTATCACCTAGGGAATGCCCCTTGGAAAGGTGCTTTCATGAAAATCTTCAGGAGATGCAGACTTGAAATAATGAGATGCTGTTCTTTATTTATGATGTCATTAATAGCAACAATCAAAACAGAAATATCATTGTTAATTATGATAACAATAGGATATGCATTCATTTCAGTAGAGATTTCTTTTGTTGCGAATAGTGTCACCCCCATGTTTCAAGAACTGATGAACCAAAGGACTCCTAACTTGACCCCACAATGTCCAGAGCCAGGACCAACATATCTGGCGAATATCAACTTCACACAATGGCCAGTTATCAAGTTATTTTGGTGCATACAAACTCAATACATGGAGATTTTTCAAATTATAGTTAGGTACTTGTCATCAACTATCGAAGCATTCCTGATGCTTGTCTTTTTACCCGAGAATGTAATTCAAACACTTTCATGAATGAAAATAAACATTTATAAACACATCAGTCCATTAAATGATTTATGATACAGGGGAATCCCCTGGGATTTGAACAAATACTAATAAATGGACAGCCAAAATGTAGGGTTGTCAAATTGGTCATTTCCAACTTACATCTGGCTGATTTTTCAACAATTCAGCACATAAAAAGATCTTTGATAACTGATTAAATTCTAGTTTGATAAAAGTAAATGTTAGCATACAGTTATTTTATTTCATTCTGTGCTTTAAATAAATATTCATAATTATGGTATACAAGATTTTTAGCGAGTAAGCTATATTGCATCATGGATATACATGTAATCTGAAATAAATCTCCCGGGACACGATCATATAAGGATTTCCATGTGCCTATTCAATGTCTGTCATCAGAGGTCATTGACCCAGCAAAATAGATATTGATACTGTAAATGTCATAGCATCATTTTTACAATGAAAACAAATTGACCTAATTTCTCTTTTTTTTATGATTCATACAATTCAAGGTGATAATACATATATCTATGTGTGTGTGTATTAGATATGTTCATTAACAGGTTAGATTATGTCTACGTTTTATAAAATATCTTGATTTTTGATCAATATCGCTCAATTGAGAGATTTGCTGATTATACATTTGTTAATTGAGAGGTATGCTCACATAAACCCTTCTACTGAAAATTGCTCGAGGCTGACAGCTAGTCAGCAGGTGGTTTCATGAAGGTAGGTATATAGACAATGAGACAATGACAAAGAACTTAACACCTTCAAGTTGAGCTAAAAGAGGTCCTTTGTCAGGCAGACTATATGTACTAATGCAATGCGTAGATTGTAAGTTTTATCATTTGGAATAGCTTTATTGGACTAAAATCCATCTATTCAGAGACCAAGATGTTGATTCTAGAATGTACAGCTCAAAAGATATGGGTGTTTAAAAGGAATGGGCGGCCATTCTGAAAAACCTTCAATAACAGACATCAGGATGCCCTGCTGACCTGGATTCATATCTAAATCTGATCAGTGGGCAAACCAAGTTTCATGCCTTAAACTCAAAATGTACATGTGTTTATGAACCCATTCCTTTTATGACCTCTGGATTCATAGTGCCCTTTTACATTATCACTTACAAGATGACAAGAATTTCATTCCGATCGGTGGAATTTTACACAACTTACAAAAGAATTAAAGTAGTTAGTTTGTGTAAAACGTCAAAAAGATTGTTTGGCTGGATCAAACTCTAAACAGAAATGCACACGGGAAAATTAAGCCATCAGTACATCTGATTGGAGCAAACAAACAAATAAATAAATAGATAAACAGAAAAATTTGCATATAAGCTCATTAATTTATGGTTAGACAACGGCCTCAAAACAAAGAGGAATCTTACGGTGCTATCTCCGGAATTCGAGCTGATGTAGATGTTTCGAGACTAGTGCATCAATATAGATTTGTGCAATTTTGCATTTGTTTTTTACGTAATTCAGTAATACTGGACACCTGCTCCCCACTATAAGTCGATCAATAAGAGGGTTTACAGAACTCAGAAATATTCATTTTTGACTGGTATTTCTTCCAAGTTATTCCTTTTGCTTTTAATCACAATATTCAGGTCATTTTGACCTTTATCTTTTGGTTGTTAAATAAAGCAGCATGGAGTGGAGATAAAGAATGAACTTCAAACAAGATTTGAACGAGCATCTCTTATCCTTTAGAGCCTCTCTTCAGGGCTGGCCCAAGATACCAGCAACATGGGTATAAACATCTGCTTAGGTTAACAACACTGATTAATCGTAAACTAGTTGTCGGCAAAACTACAGCCGTGAGCCAAATCCAGCCCACGTCTCATTCCATCTGGACGGCCGATTTCATTGAATATGGGACGTTACTTATAAAAATTTGGTTTTTTTTTTAATCTATCGTTGGATAGAATTTAATATTGAAGAAGAGAGCAAAAGTCTCATTTTTGTAGTGGCCTCCTACGAATCAATGTTTTATGTCTGAAATGTTTTACTACTTCACATTCCCACTGTTTTGTTGAAATTCGCAAAATTTGAAACACAATTACACAAAATTCTGTCCCCAAAGAAGAATTTCATAGTTTTCCTGGGAGTTTATTTAGATATATACTCTTATAATGAAAGGATAATAACATTGAAATAATCAAACAAGAACCATAGGTTCAACGATACAGCCATCATCCTTGCATCAATATCAGTGATTTCTGATTCTGAAGGGATTCTAAACGAAGTATTAGTAGTAGCATTACCAGTGGTGGGAGCAGTAGCAGGAGCAGGAAGAGGAGAGTGAGGATGGTTCACCCAAAGATCTGTTTATCAAAAAACAAGAACCAAAAGTTCAGTAAGGCCCCTACTTTGAAGTTTAAACATCATTATTATTAGATCCCGTGACCTTAAGTAGAAGATAGTTTTAGGTAAGAAGTATCTAATCACGGAACACTTTTCTGTAGAGTTTTGAGTAAATCTGACTTGAAAAAGCTGAGAAAATCGATTTTAGAGGTTTAGATGCCATTAATGCCGGATCACATGACACTGAGTGGAAGATTTTTCAAGGTAAGAAACATCTTATCAAATGACACCTTTTGAAGAAGTTTCAAGTAAATCTGAACTAAGACAGTAGAGAAACAATATGGGGACCGACCAATCAACCGACAGCCTCTTATATAGAGGTGTCTTGGAACAATTAGTAAGTTTAAAAAGAGAGTACAATTTTTATCAATAGCTTGATCTAGAGTCTTAATTTGTTTTGATAATTGAGATTTAAATGAGTATATAACATTTTTAGCTATAAAATTAGCTGGAAAGAGCAAAGTCTAGCTAATTTTAGCAACTTCCGAAGATACTCTTTGCTATTATCAACAAATGCTACTCAGGAATACTGTCCAAAACAAAGTTTGATGTATCACCTATTGATCAGAGTCGATGTTTTCCTTAATATTATTACACATTCTCCTCATTCCTCTTTCTGTTTAACGTAACTAGAACTGACTGACTCGAGTGTCTTATAGAGATTTATGGACACATCGAACGAACAAACTGTTTCCATGGCCTCGTGTGATCACTGTTTCAGTTTTTATGACCCTCGGCCCATGAGACAATCCAGCTTACCCTCATAAAAGTTTGCTGACACCTGCAGTAAGCAATAGCTGATCAGTTACTGGAGAATTTAGGCTTAAAACTGAGTCGCATTAAAACTTACCTGATTACTTCCTAACAATACAATACTAGTAATTACTAATTATACTATAGATTCCATGGAAACCAATGTTAGCTCAATAACTTAGAAGAAAAGCATTGCGGCAACTGCATTGTTGGTACTGAATTTAACATTATATTATACAAGCATCGGTTGTTATGACTATGTTTTTTCTAAGAAAAGAATCTTTATTGGTCTTAGTTGAGCTGGCTTCAGCCAATCAGAAATAAATTTGTAAAAAATTATTCAGGTCTTGAAACACTAACTGAATACTGACAGTTTAATACTCTGGATGTTGATAATAGCCTAAATAGCTGTAACAGGTACGTCAAAAGCATCGTTCAATAAAAACAATACTTGAGACGGATCAACATTTGTAAGAATTTGAAGTTTTTTAAATTTTTCAAAAGTTTAGAATTTTAAGGACAATTTTAATGTAAATTGTCTAACACTGTAACGGAAAGAAAAAAAAAAAAAAAGAAAGAAATTATTTCCATTTTCATATTTTATTGTAACATTATCTCAATATGCCTTTTCAACACCAAATTGGTTTTATTACAATAAAAGGGGAAATAATCAAAGGACGAAAATGCAAAATTTGACTGACAGCCAAGAACATAATTATACATATTTTTGACACATGACATATAATTAAAATACATTTTTTCATATAACAAGAATGACGAATTTTTTGAGCTGTCAAGGTGAAGCATGGAGCAAAATAGGTTAAGGACCCTTGCAGTAGAGTCTCTTCTTTATAAAAATAAAGAATTAAATCAGGGTCACACTCCTACTCCTATTGCTATGGAAGTTGAGTTCTGCAATTTTTGTATTGTATATATATATATACATATATATATATATATATATATATATATATAATAAACAAAAAAATTATAAAGACATTTTTTTTAGTGCAAATGTATTTATCTATTAGCATGTGTATTTCTAACATAAATTTTTGTAGATATGTAAGACTTGTCAAATTGGCTCAGTTGGTAAGAGAACCACCTGCCAATCATTTGGTCATGATTTCAAATCACAGTAGGGAAATGTAAATTTTATAGAAGTATTTATTCATAAGAATGAAATAAGCTACTGCGTATTTCTAACAAATTTTCATCGATATATAAATGATTTGTCAACTTTGCTTAATCAGTAAGACAGCCGTCTACAAAACAGTCAGTCGTGATTTCAAATCACGGTAGGGAAATGTTAATTTTACACTCTTGAATTTGGTGAGGATTGTTCTTGTTGTTCGAGTCAAGGAAGAAAAAATAAAGCCAACTCCAGACTTGAACAAGAGCTTGACAAAAATGATCCTTATAAAGTATGGGTTAGGAAGCTGAATCTATTTCAGCTTTGGAGTGGCCAACGAATTCTAGATCCATCTAATATGTTGAGAAACATAACGGTGTCACTTACCTTCTGAAGTTGTTCCACCCTCCTCAGGTTCAATATAGATATTCTGGATTTTTATTCTGGAAAGAGATTTGTTTTGTTTTTTTTATTTCTTGAAATCATTACTTGATTTCATATTAAATAATCTAATAACTATGAATTTCAATCTCAGAATTCAAAACAAACATGGCTGACTATTCAAATCCCATTGTCCATCCTCAAGTCCAGCACTCAATGAAAAATAATACTCAACTGGGAAAATAGCCAATGGGGAAAGCAAACAAGAATTTTCAAAGTGCGTTTGGGGATGCATATAAAAAGCAGTAAGAAAAGGATGAAGGAAAACAAGTTACAACATTGATCTTTGTAAAAATCCTTTTTAAAAAGATCCTTAAGAATCAGCAGAAAACATTACAAGGAATAAATCTACTCCATTTTACAGAGACTTTGTAAAGCACCTACCTGCGATGGGCCATCAGGATCATCCGTAACTTGTCCCCAAGGTCCTGCATTTCTGTGATTTGAACAAAGGTTCCAACACGGTAGATGTCATCAAGAGATCTAACCACTTCTGTGTCATGACTGGAAAAAAAAAAAAAAAAAAAAAAAAAAAAAGCACAAAATCAGTTTTTTTTTTAATTTTCATATCTTTACAAAAATCTATGTCTGTACCCAGTGACGTGCAAAGAATTTCAGATTGGCAGGGGGCTCAAGCAACTCAAACCCTATCACTTCTGCATGTCTATACCTCTCAACATTCAGTAAGATCTAAGAAAGTAAATCTATTGATTTAACATCAGTAATTGTTAAACTGGTTGATTTATGGAATCAGCGAACCGATTCTCAACTCTGAGTGAGAAAATCTGCATTCATTCCACACTAATACACTCCGGTAAGGCATAAATAGAGATAGAACTTATGCAATTGACATTGAAAAAGACTTAGAGATAAAAAGAATCTACACACAGTAATCACGAAAATTAGTGTAATATTTGGAAGAAAAAAAGATTTTCCCCAGAAAATCTTTTAAATTCTAAAAATAGAATTTTATTTTAGATCTTATATTTCTTTATCTATGTTTTTCCAATTTAAAAAAAAAGTAGAACAACCATTTTCTTAATTGCTTGGACATACCAATTTATAGAATCATCATTTCTACACCAACTAAAGACTCAGTATCTTTTTATAGCAATTGATACGAAGTATACTGAACTCCCATGATGTGATGGTAGAGGGTCTGGAGGACTGGTCACAGCTGATGTCACTCTGAGTAGCCCGAGTGCACCACTGGCTCTTAGCACCCATTCTATATTGATAGATGTGAGTGTTTGCAGCACTGAAGGGGACTAAGTCAGACAAGGAATATGCAGTCAGAATTTTTTTTACTATGTTCAACATCACGTGGAGAGACCACAAGTATATTACGGGAAAAAACAGGAGTGTGAGACATCAGAGAAACCATAAGAAAACTCAAATGGCAATGGGCTGGACATGTTGTAAGAATGGCAAAAAAATGATGGACATCACTACTAACAACATGGATCCCTAGATATCAAATGTGGAACCAAGGCTGGCAGAATATGAGATGGTGCAACCACCTCGACAGGTTTGGGAAATATTGGCCCCGCAATGCCCATGATAGAGAGATGCTGCGAACGCTAGGGAAGGTCTATGTCTAACAACGGACGATGAAAGATGATAAAATCTTTCAGATTCCAGCATTTTTAGCTCCATTTCCGTCTTAATTCTAACTTATTTGATAAAGGTTTCCTTTTGAATTAACTTGAGACGTCCTGACTTGTAAAATCCAAAATACTCAAACTTTCCTGTTGCATCGTCATTGTTCATCCTACTGAGGCTCAACAATGACATTAAATAATTTGAATTAATTGCTGGCACAATCTCTATTTAAGCAAAGTTTTGAATATTCAGTACAATCAGTTTCAGCTATTCGGCGATCGATTCACTTTGACTTTAAACCATTTGGCCACAGCAGTTTCAGGGTTCTATTTATATTTTTTTAGATTCCAAAGGAATGTTGATAGATTTCTTATCATTCAACATTTGGTGAATATAAAGTTTTAACAACGATTTTAATTATATTTATTAGACTGTCTATTTAATCATTTATATTTAAATACATCTCTTA
This sequence comes from Thysanoteuthis rhombus, assembly GCA_963457665.1. NCBI lineage: Eukaryota > Metazoa > Mollusca > Cephalopoda > Oegopsida > Thysanoteuthidae > Thysanoteuthis > Thysanoteuthis major. The sequence goes on along the minus strand of OY735228.1, from coordinate 4,372,318 downwards.
GTCTGTCCATTTAAATTAATTATATTTTAATCAAATAAATAAATCTAAAAATCCCCCTGAATTTTACTAATATTCATTAGATTCTTCAATTTATTACAATTATTTTCAGTTTGTGATCTAATTAGTCACAATTTCTTTGCTCAATAACCTCTTCATCACTGAATAATGAAGATTTTTTTCCCATTTTTTCAAACCAAGAAATCTTTTCTCACTCTTCAAATTCTCAGTTGAATTTGCTTGCCAACATTTTTAATTTGATTTATTTTTTTTAGCTGAATAATAGTTTCATTCATATGATAACTAAGGAAATATCAACAAAATGTAGTAAAGAAAAATGTTTTGTAATTGAAAGATAAAGTTTTCTGCAATCACCCCAACTACGACGATAGATTTTGTTGAATAAAAAGATTTATTAGAAATACTACAACTTACAATATAATATTTCTTTGTAATCAACTTTTCAAGTTTTGTTTTCTCTTTGTAGAATTACATTGTAAACTTTTCGTGAGTGAAAAAAGAAAAAAAATCAAATCCAATAATTCAGTTTTAATTAATTAAACACAGTCTAAAGAAGTAGCAAATTACAATACAAGTATTATTATTTGGAATTTCTATGAGTTAACCTAATTAAAATCGAATCAATTTAAAAGGTTAATTAGTCTCCGTTTCCAACTAAACTATAGATGATTACTTTCAATTTAGTTTACTGTTTACTCCCAACAAACTTCACAAATTTCTTTCAATAAAGTTAAATTCATAATTTTAAGCTTTTGTAAAGTTTTACCTTTGAATGATAATGATTCAATCAACCTTCCTACACAGAATGTAAAAAAATATAAATAGAACGCTGAAATGGCTGAAGCCAAATCAAAAGACACCAAATTGCCAACAACTTTGGCAAAGAGTCCCGTCCTGATATTTAAATGACCTCCACGTAGCACCGTTTCATTTCGAGCTGCATTTCATTAGGAAGGTATCAAGAGCATTAACTGAGGTATTACTGTAAATATCTTGGAAGGATGAGCTTCCAAATCCAGGATCAAGACTGTCAACCTGTAATTTATTGATCAAAGAAGGACCATCCTAACGAGTCTAAAATACAAAGATCACTTACCCATCTTCTTTTTTAAGGAAGACACCAGCATAAGGAAGGTTCAACTTGACTTTTCGTCGGAGTAAATCTATTAAATCTTTGTTTGTAATCTGAAACAAAAAAATAAGAAGAAATCTTTGAAAGTTCAACAGAAAAAGTAATTTATCTGGGAGAAATAATTCTAAATATTGTCAAACTCCAGTCTGGAGTTGACTCAGTTTTTCCCTGTTAGCAAGAACAATAACAATCCTCACCAATTTTTTTTTTTTCGGGGGGAGGGGGGGGGGGGTAAAGTCTTCACTGTTTGTCTATCATGTCATTTAAACCGTACCTAAATATAAGAGATAAACATTGCTGTGATATGAAATCAAGATGATGGGAAGCGGCACTCTGACCAGCTAAACAGACAAATCATGCCCCTGAATTTATTTATAACATATACGATACAAAAGTTGCAAAAATCATCTTCGGTTAGAACAGACGTGGGGGGGGGGAGTTTGACCCTGCAGCAGCCATGCTGGTTTCATTTAAAAATACCATTTCCTTCTTCTAATTCTATCAATATATATAAATGTGGCCTTATGCCAGAATAGGAAAAGCTTGTTAAATAAAAGGAAAAATTTGCAATAAATACACTGAAATTCATATCTGATCACTAAATGAAAGACTGATGCCCGTTAGCAGCTTAGTTAATAATGAGCAGTGTGAACTCTTCCACGAAGTTAAAGTACTGCTGATGAAAATATCTCCTACATGACATTCAAAACAATGGACTCTTCCACCAAAACTAGTTCAGTAATTTCTTTTCCTGAAAACCCATCTCATAGAAATTCAAATACTGTACTCATAGGTGTCTTTTACCAAAATTTCCACATCAAAACAACTATATCAAACAATGAAGGTGGAGAACTTGGTTCAAGTTATTATGTCAAAGAATAGAATTTGGTTAACCTAGTTCCACTGATTTCATCACCAAAAGACTATTCGGTTTAATTTTCCTTTAAAACAAAAGAATTTTCTTGTTCCTGTCAATACTGTATGTTTACTTCCTCTGTGCCTACTTCATCCTTACAATAAATCTTTCTCAAACAACTTTGCGTCGATCAGATCCTACTAAATTGTATCGGTAGCCATAGTTTCCTAACCCCCTGCCTATCCCAACCAACCCCCTTCGAAAATTGAGACAGATTTTCTAATCCTACTGCCTATTCCGACTCCCCCGGGAACTAAGCACCTAGAAATATATTTGTGGATTTTTCTAGGGGATTAACTTCATTTTTTTCTCTTTCCGCATTAAAAATCAGATTTATAAAACTTGTATCCAGAGGCAACATGGGGGTGGGTGGATTGTTAAAACCTGCATCTGCCTTGAGCAACAAAGCCACAGGAGGTCTTTCCATTATAAAAGCCAACACCTGTGCACTGAACAAATGTTGAAAACTAAAAGGGACACAGACAGTGCAGACCTCTGCCAACACCACTGTCACTAAAAACTAAATGAAAATTGGTTTATAGACAGCAGCCGGGGAGGTAACTGTAAATTATTCCTGGATCCGATTGAAAATCCAATTAATTCTTCCTTAGCCCATTGCCAACCCTTACACGAAATCTCAGTGGAATCCATTGAGAGCTTTCAGGTATATTATAAGGTGTTGACATATAATTATAATGCAGGAGAGGAAAAATTCCGACATTGACTCCAAAATTTCATCATTACTTCTTTAGCTAATGGCTCACTCGCCCCCCAAAATGTCATTGAAATACATCGAGAACTCTCGGCGATATTGTGCGGACAAACAGTTATGAATGAAAACATACAACTCTTCTAACTTTTTTGACAGAAGTAAGAAAAATAGGGCTGGTTAGTTATACATTAGAAAATGTTACATAACCAACATCTTTTGGCAGCATACTGTATTGGGGATGATCAAAAAAAAATTGGAAAAAAAAAAGGTGATCAAAGGATAAGTTACTTCTCTCACCTTTATTGGGCATTGATCACTGGAAAAGTCTAGACTTAAAAAAAAAAATTCCAGCTCTCTAGCTCCATTGGTGTAGCCTGTATTAATGATACATACATAGCTAGGCAGCCAGACCACTGAGAATAAGAAACTGAGCAGAAATCTAAAAAGGAGGCTGTTGTTTGTGTTGATGCTGAAGAGTTGGAGTCTGTAAAACTTAGATTCCAAATCAAGCAGTAATCCAACAACTAGGACTGCATTGTATGCATAAGAAATGATGGGATTATTTACACATGGATTAACTGTTCAAATATATATTTCATGTATTTATTTGCATTATTTGCTTAATAGGCTTTAATTATCTAAAGATAACGTGATGCCTGTTGTCAAGTGTTTGAAAACAAATTAGTTTATGAGAGGTCTGTAATACTCCCACTCGACTGCAATCAGAATATTCTGTGAGCTTTGTAGAACAGGATATAGAAACCGACCCGAGACAAACGTCTTCTGACAGCATGCCTTGTTGGGGGTGACCAATTAAAGGATTGGAAAAAAGAGGTGATCAATGAATAAGTTACTTCTCTTGCCTTTGGTTGGGCAGTGATCATTAAAAAAAAATGTCTGGATTCACCAAAAACAAGCTCAAATGGTGCCAGACATAAATTAAGTTATCAATTTGGAGTAAACTTTCGTTACGAATAGAAACCTGGGGGGGGGGGTCAGAAAAACAAAACAAAATTATTTTTTTATAGACATGATAAGGAGTAAATGTTGAAAATTTCAGCCCTCTAGCTTCATTGGTGTGGCCTGTGCACGTGATAAATACTTACAGCCACCCAGACCTGCTTACAAACTGAAGAAACCCAAGTTGACAGTTTGGGTTGATGGTTTCTAACAAGTTTGATATTTTAAGAATCAATTAATTTTATCCCTGCAAATGAATTGTCTGTCTGTTCACACATCTCTGGAGTTCTCAATGAATGTCAATGACATTCTGTGCAAGGGTGGGCCATAGATAAAGGAAGAATTGATTACATTTTGGGGTGGATTCAGGAATTCTTTTTACATTTATCTCCTCTGCATCTTGGCTTTATGTCCACACAATACTTCCAAAAAATCACAATGAATTACAACGGTATTTTCTGGAAGGGTAGATCATGGGGTGAAGATGAAATGGTTGAATTTGGGAGCGGATCAAGGTATTTTTTCATTAATTGAGAGATTTTTTCTTCCATAGAGTTAAATGTTTTCACTCATGATTGTCCACATAATATCTCCAATGGTTCTCAATGAATTCCACAGACATTTCAGAGAAGGGTGGGATACAGGCTGAGGAAGAATCGATAATATTTGGGGGCAGATCGTAGCTACGTATAAACTGATTTTCATTCAGTTTTTTGTTAACGTACAGTGTTGGCAGAAGTATGTGCTCCCTTATGCTTTCTAGTGATCACATTAAAATCGAACAAGCTGTGATACACACACTGGTATTTTAGAGAAAAAGAAAAAAAAAAAAAAACAAACCCACAGACTGTTCGAAACCTGTGATGTTGTTTACACAATTTTTGACAGCATTTGTCAAAATTTGTTTCTACAATAAAACTATTCGTTTCTAACCGATAAATAAACAAAAATAAAACAATGTAAAGCTGTGAGAGGCCAGGAGTGCATGTAAGTGCACTTCAAATTCCATGACACAAATGAATGAAACGCCAGAATATTGCATCTATTTTGAATACATGATGGCAGTCACATGACCATAACAGTTGCATAATTCTGCCATGAACGAAATTCCGTTCAAACAACCTTCAAAACGATACACGACTTCCCATTCATAATGTCCTTGCTGCTCTTGCTTTATAACTCTTAGAGGAAACCAGGCCTGAATGAGTCAAGATGTACTAACAATATGAGAGACATTAAAAAAATGTCTTCGTTTCCAAAATTATGAACACATTCAAATATCGCATGTTTTTATTTCAAGGATTGACATGAGGGGAGGGATACTATGACATATCGTGAGGTGATAAAGATAAGGAATATCCCTTTTTCTTTGCCCACTCTCTCTCACCTTCAAGTCTTATGGAACTTTCAACTTCTTCCAGTTTGGTCTGAAGAAAGTGACTTTGGCATTCATAGTACCATTCTATCATTGTAGCAGATAAAAAGCAATAAAAATAAACCGGACATTACTAAAACCCAACATCACTCACATTCAGACCATCAAGCATTCAAATTTCGAACGAAGAAGGAAAATGTAACATTGTTAATTACATGTTTTAGTACAGGACTATTTTATTATAAATTGTACTAAACGTTTTTTTTTACTAACAATCCAGATAGTAAAAGCTTTGATACTAGTTCTTGACAATGGATCGACTCTTAATCACTTATGAAGTGGATTTTTTTTTTTTTAAAAGTTGATTGTAAAACTAAACTCATTGACTTCATCAAGTCATACATAGATTCTTAAAAATCATAATTTTCAAATAAAAGGTACAATCAAACATATTCTTCGGATATTACTGTAAAAATTCAATTAAAACCTTCTAATCATTCTATTTTTTTCCACTATCACAGATAATGAAACTGAATCATGATGGAATAGTAATGTAGAAAACAATATTTTGATTTCATTATTGTCTAAATTTCTGAGGACTTTGTAGGATTATTATACCTTTCAGATACAAAATTATACTTTTTAGTGAGTGAATTTGAAGCACCTTTAAAACAGATATGTGGGAATTTTAATTGTAAAAATTGATTTATTCAATTATAAAAATATGATTCAAAGAAATCTAAATTATTGTTCATTCTTTTCTTCCTGTGACATATGGCATGAAATAAATAATACAAAGAAAAAATACTCAATCAAATTAATTAAAACGAATTCAGTTGAAATATTTATACTTTCGTGTCCTCTTTTTGAATGACGCTTTTTGTCTTGATACCTTTTGACCTGGATCCTCCACACCTTAAAATAGTATTTCTTAGAATATCTAAGCATCATTTATCCTCATTGTTATTACAGGATTTCTTTCCTCATGACAAAATTTCCCTGTTTTTGATTATTTTCATATCATTCTCCCTTGAGTATAATTTTGTGGAGAATTTATTTTGTGTCACAAGCAAAAAGATTAGATTAACTCATTTTTTGAATGTTTATTTTATTCAGGTATTTTTTTTGTTAAGGAAACTAGGAGTAACAATAGAACTAACACAGAAAAATTATTACAATATTTTAATTCACATAAAGTCATCAAATTTAGAACTTTGAATTCAAGAAATATTTTCTCATTGTATATGCTTATTGCAAAAATTACTTTTTCAAATATACAAAAAGATAGGTATCTGAGTGAATCAAATCATTCACCCTTCATTTAGACTTCTAGTTTCATTCACCACCAAAATATCATTCGCAAGTTTCAGAAGGACCTCCTTAGTAGAAGTACATTCTACACAAAATGCTAAATCTCAGCCTCTATTGTCAAGCTCTAATCCAAGTTGGAGTCTGGAGTTTTTACTCTACCATAACAAGAAGAGAAATCCTCACCAAATTTTAAGGGAGTAAACTCTCCTCTCTTTGTCTGTCCACTCATGATAAACCAAACCAATAAATAAAATTTACATTTCCCTATCGTGATTTGCAATCATGACCAAGTGATAGCCAGTCTTACCAAGCCAAACTAACAAGCCTTACATATCTATGAAAATATGTTACAAATACACAGGGGTTTATTCAATTAACATTTCCCGTACCATGATATGAAATCGTGACCCAGTATATTTATTTTGTATACAACACAAAAGTTGCACGAATCATTTTCAGTCAGAATAGAAGTTGGAACAGAGCTTGACTCCGCAGCTGACAGGCTTCTGTTTATACTATCTTTTTAATAAAAACATTCTTAATAAAGTTTTCATTAATTGTGCTATGTTTCTTAGCTTTTCACTTGCGCCATTTTTACAAGACACCATTTAACACACGGCAAAGGGATTGATAATTTATTTTTCATACTTTTAAGGATTTGTATCTTTTGAGTGGAATTCTGGCTCTGATGGCCAACCCGGTCATTTGTGGCCAGGGAGGAATACAAATCATATCAAGTTCCAACAAGTCTATCCCTCCAGGCAGCACCTCTGCATTGCACTTAGGGGTGGGGCCAGGTTCACTACCCGAGGCATCTGATAAGGAAGTGTTGAGTGAATTGGACAATAATCGTCTCTATACACATGTATAGCAAGTAGGTCCCTACCTTAAAACTTGACCTTGTGTCACATTCTGCCCTCGTGAGGTAGGGGGCATAAATACTGGTCATTTATTCATCAGTATTCGATTTCATCATTATATTTCGAAATAAAAATGAATGTCGACGATTTTTTCTTTTTTTGTTTCAAGTACTGAAATTCATGAATTAAAAGTTTAAAAGCATCCACATAAAACAGTGGTTTTGCTTCTTTTTTCTTTTTCAATCAATAAAGTTGTAGGTCTGAGGAACGGTTAATGACCAGAGAGAATGTGGTTCTCTCATCAGATGAGGAAACGCAACTTGGAGATGGTTATTCCGATTGTAACTCATCAGCTGTTCAAAGAAGTTGCGAAATAGGAACACCGAGTGGGTGGTAAAAACTTGAGAAATAAATGGAGTTTTCTATTTATTCAGAAAGGGGATAAGAAATACAACCAAAATTTAAATAAATACCTTCACAATCCTTTCTAAAGGAAAGAAAATCATTTTATTGCTCGACTCTATTGTTTCATTTCATAACACGATATTCTTTAGGCGGTAACATTAAATGCTTAATTTATGAGTGGCCGTATATAAAAATTGTTTTTAAGATTTCATCATCATAACTGAATAACACAAAAGCTTACTACACAACTAAACCAGGTTTTTAACGCACACACACAAAAAGAAAAAGTACAATTAGACCCTCGAAAGGACAAAATACAGTTTCTTAATTCCAATCAAGACCACCATCGCAAAGTTGTACCGACGATAGTTTTAAGGAGAATTCTGAGAGTTACATAACAACACATTTTTTTTAAAAACTAATATAGAATCTATATTCATGAATGAAGAATGAAATAAATAACTTTCTATTCACCTCAATCATTTTGACGAATCTCGGAAAGACGGGGTTTCGAGGAACGGCGATGACAGGCACTTTGGGAAACACCTCCGGTACAGAGAGGGCAGTTAGTGCCATGCCAAAACCGGACTGGCCAAGATTTTGAAAGGCATCTCCTGATGTCTCCGTCGTCAGAGCAGTTTCTTCTTTGCCCCCTTTGTCGTCGTCATCTCCAGATGACGACGATGTCGAGAAAAACCGGCAACTAACAACACCATTATAACCAAAATTCGAACAAGAGTTCCTTAAACTATGAGAAAAGAGTTCAGTTGTACTTGTGATCTGAGTACCCACCAGATTCAAAGGTATACTAGTATAGACATGTCGACTGTTGAAGTCTCTTTTAAGGACAGAAGAATTACGTAAAAGGGTGTTATTATTCGGGTGGGGCCTCCTTGTAGCCGAAAAAGACAAAGAAGGGCATTTAGAGCGACCCAAATCGCCTTGACCTCTGTGTCCTCCGATGTTCTGGGACCACCATTTTTCACCATGCTGCTTTTTCTGATGCAACAACAAACCGGGGCAGTCGTTGTGACTATTGTGTCTTAGCGAGGCGCATTCTGTGGTTAGTTGGCCATTGGTAGGGGTCCTACTAGTTGTAAAATATGTACTGAGGTTTTGTTGGTTGACAGAGACTCGCTGGTTCGGAATTCGGGGCAACTGGCCGAAGATTTCGATGCATTTATCACGACACGTGCGGGAGCTCCGAAGAAGAGCCGCCATCTTTTTTTTACTCAGCAATACACTTCTCAAGGGGAGTAACTCTGGCTGACTAAACTTTAAAAAAAAAAACAGGGAAAAGCAACGATCTTTCGTTTCATGACGGTAGATTCCAGAAATAAGGGGAGGCTACTCACGCAAGGGCCTGGGACAAAGCCCCCACGCATAAAACTCCCAAGGACAAAACCCACTCACTTAGAGTGAACCCCCGCCTCAACCAAAAGTTTCCAGTGATTGTTGATAGTATTTTTTTACCTGCTCTCACTTTCATAGCTTTTTTTATATCAACACCCCTGAAAATTAGAAAATAACATCGAAATATAAAAGTGAGTGTCGAATGAAATAAATAAACAAGAAATAGTCGTTCCAAAGTTAAAAGAACTGAACAGAATAAAAGTGTCTAATGAAAAAAATAAAATGGAACAAATTGTTTGTGGAATGATTATTTTCATTTCTGGCTGCGTCAGAATTAAGTTCTCGAAGTAACCCTTACAATATGAGAACAGGTAAATGAAAACCATACTCTTACTAATCACAGGAATTTTAGGGGTTTTGATGGGGCGAGTGTCCGACTCTGCACTTCAAGTTTATGGGTTTTGTCTGTAGGAATTTTGTCCGCTAGGATTTTTGTCCGTGTTCCCTCATGATCAATGGGATCGGTGAGCCAAGTTCAAACTCCAGCAGAGACAGTTTGCGTTCACTTCGAACTAAATCCCCACCCCCTACTGAACGTGCAACGGACCAGCTTGGCCGGGTAAGGCCCATCACCTCAAATGACCTACACTTACTTGGGGAAGGTTTATATCAGACTACGTACCCTAAAACTTGAAAAATCTTTTTTTTCAAATCCAACCTGTTGTAATAGAAAAACGTACTTTCTTTATTGTTGTAATTATTAATTTCTGTTTCCGTTATTGTGTTTTTTCCATTCTGCTAGCACGTGTAGGTCATCTTGATCCTGGACCTCAAATTTTTATTGGCACTTATATAACATGGATGTAGGTAAATCCCCCAGGGACAAAATCCTCTCGTACAAAACCTTCAAGGACAATTACCCCCTCGGACTAAATCTTCCCTCGACAAAGCTCCTTCAGTTAAATTGCTAGGTAGGATAAAATAGAACCTCCCCTTAGATTGAAGCATGATAAATATATCAGTAACTGGTAAGAAATTACATCTTTTCACCTGGCCTCATTTTCTAATCGCATATCTTTAATGCTCAAAATTTTTATGAAATTTTCCCTAAAATAAAACTTACCTATTAGAAACCGTCAACAAAGTTTTCAATCTAGTTTAGCTAAGTATATATATATATATATATATATATATATATATATATATATATATATATATATATATATATATATATATATATATATATATATATATATATATTAGTGCATCATCCACAGACAACTGTTTCGATGTATTATATCTCTTCAGTGAGGCTATAGACTTTCCATTATCCCATCCAGTACCACAAGGCAGAATTGAAACCTTCACTTCAGACCCGTAGGCCGATATCATACCTCTGGAGAGGCAGTAAGGCTGAATTTAAGCAATATATTTAAATTACACAAAAATCCCTCATCCACCAGAGCGCTCAATTCTTATAGAAGAGCATTGCATAAGCTTACAGTGGATGAGTTACCTCACTTAAAGAGTGCCCAACCCTGAATAGAGGAGCATTAATATATATATATATATATATATATATATATATATGGTATCAATCATGTAGCAAGAGTGCTGATACTTAAACATTTAGTCATTTACTCACTATGTCTTTAAAAAAAAACTTTCTCCCCCCCCCTTGCCGCCTCAAGTAGGTTTTTAGTGAGGGGGTTCAATTTGCAATTTAGATTTATGCTAGATTGATCCCTTAATTTGTGTCCACCTGATTTTTGAAAAATGAAGACTTTTTTTTAAGTAATCACTGCCCCAAAAAGCGAGAGAAATATTTCTATTCATGAATCAACCGATTTTCGAATATCTAATTTATCACTCCCAACACGGCATGCTACCGAAAAAAAACATCGGTGGCCTGACAGTTTCTATTGAGTGACTAACCAGACCAGCCTTTTATCCATTTATTTATTCATTTTTTGGTAGTAGTTCCTATTCAAGCGCAACGAGAATTAAACATCCTAAATTTGAGTTTTTTTGTCACACAGATTTTCACTTATTGAATAAGGTCAAATCAGAGAAAAATATCAACACGTGTTGTTGTTGAAGATGCTGCTGCTGCTGATGATGATGATTTTTTTTTTTTGGAGATATGTGATTAGGTGGAAAATGTGTACCTCTCACCGATTACAGAAATTTTCATCATGCTTCAATCAAATTAATAAGAGGGTTTTATACTGATCTGCACTTTAATTGAGGGGATATTTTTAAACCCCTAATTGTCTTAAAGGAGAAGAATGTTTGTTTGTTTCTATATTTGTTTTTTTTTGTGGGTTTTTCTTCTCTTAGACTCCTAGACAGTTGCATCCTACAAGCTGAAAAATTTGCTTAAGGGTAACTTGACCAACAGGATGAGTTTTAATGACCTCTGTTGGCCTCTAAATGTCAATTCGGGGTCTGGTCAAATTTTGCATTTTTAAATCTAACGGAGACGACTAAAATTTACATGCTGAAAAATAATCTACACAGATAACTTTCCCCTCGGATATAGATAGGGTAGATGGTGCTGATCCCTGGTGACCTCTAAAGTTCAATTTAGGTCAGGTCAATTCGGTCAGAGATATATCGATTAAATTAAATGCTTTGACAAGAATGGATATAGTGTTGTAAAATTTGTTATGTCAAATTATTGCTTTATTCCATCAATAAGTAACGGACCTACCAGCGCGTGAGTGAACAAGTATTTACATAAAGGTTGAACAAAACTTGGTTGATTAGGTGCAAGGTTAAAAGTGCACGGCACGCCGAGAGAATCAAACTCTTCGTAGTAATTTCTTGGAGACTAGAAGACTTGCCATTGGTATAAAACAAGGCACCTATACACACGTCCATTTACCAACTTGTTTCAGAGTACCAAGTGAGACTCGAACTCACTACGCGGTACTAATGATCTGTAAGGCTATAGAGCCAGATGTTCGCTTCACCCAACGACCTGATAGGTATGTTGGTACGTAAGAAAGTTAGACAGGCGTGCCTGATTACTTGGGGAATGATTGACAGGGGAGGTAACTTTGATTTTAAAGAATTTTCGATGAATGTTTCTATTAGTAGTTCGAATCCATTTTTTCACTTCACATAATAGATTAAGAAAATTATACAGAGCTCGGATGATATGAATGAATAATTGATTTTTGTCTATATTCACCAAAAAAGAGAAATCTCAATCATATTTTGAAAATTTGTCTTGAGTTATGTCCCTTGCCTGAAAGAGGAATTGCCTCAATGTCATAAGGAGATAATTATTTCCCTTCCTTCGTACCGCTAATTTTCCGTTATAGCAGCAGTGATTATGAAAGTCGGACATACGCCCACCAATCGTACAAAAAAAGGAAAAAATGACTTGAAGTCATGACATTAGGAGACTTTAAACTGGAGCTAACGAAATTACCCAACCTGAAGATTCTAATTTGTTATAATTGTAACTGATATCGTAAATTTAAAGTGGTATTACTACGGCATGTCATATAAAATTTTTAAAAAAATACAAGTTAGAAATTTATTCTGGCACTAAACTTATTCTTCATTGATTTAATTTTGTTTTATCGAGTTAAAAGTCAAATTTAAAAAAAAAATGTTCTAATTGAACATTATATCAGTGTATCTTTTCAACAACAAATTTGTTGATCATAAGGGGGACATCAACTTTTCAGGTGTCGAGGTGGAGCATAGGGCTAAAAAGGTCAATAAACACTATTTTATAGGTTATGTTTCCACATTCCTTTTTGAGAAATATCCCTAAGAGCAGCGCAAGGAGACATTTAGTTTTCCTGACGTTATTGGAATTACAGTTCTATTTAAATGGAATAATATAAATGGATAACAAACTTGCAGTTAGATTTACTGGGAGTCCCTCATATATTAAATACAGCTCAAATGAGATTAACTTTTACGAAATTAATATTTCTTTATTCAAAATGAGAATTAGTATTTAAATAAACTCGACAATTTTGACGCCATATTCTTGGTTCATGATGGCCGACTCGATATTTTTTTTTTTCATTTCTAAATCACAAATAGATCACATAATGATCAACGGAGGACACATCTAACAAGCGCAATAGGGTTTGGCATTTAAGGAGTGAGTATTTTAGAAATATTTATACTTGTGGGCTGAGCTAGTTTCTTTTAATCGGTTATTTTTATCATAGTAATATAAATAGAGTTTACGGTTTTATCTGAAGAGGGGCTCCAGTATGAAAGGGATCTTGATGTTATTAATCTGTCTCTAGGGTGATAGTGGATATGGTATTTGTGTCTGTGATCTCTGTTTGTTGTCCTAAGTGGTTTTTTGTGGCGTGGGTGTACTTACTTTCATAACCTATATCCTTCTCTACTAAGTTGTATGTTATCTTGTAAATGTGTCTCAGGTCGCTTCTCAGTATTCACTATTGTAGAAGGGGAAGCTGTAGTAATCTTGGTCGGTCTTCCTGTGGAGGGTATTATAATCATGGCACCGGTTAGGTAGCTCTCCTCTGAAACTCTCTAACATTTCTAGGTATTTTTGTTGTGTAATGACCACAAAATGTTTGTATATCATACACGTAGTCAGTAGTGCCTTGAATAAATTGTTGTCCGTATATTTGAACGTGCTTCGGATTATTCCAGGCATCTAGTTTGTTTTGTTGCTTTATTTGTCCCCATTGTAACCAAATTTTTCAGTCTCGTACGTTGGCTTCTGGCGAAGTTCGAAGACTGTTGGATTATCGTTCATCGGACAACTTGGCACGAACTCAATACGTGACAATATATGAATTTTGAAGTTCTGCCGAAGCATTAGTTTGTCGATTGGAATTTAAACATCAAGTCTAAACATATTTGGGCTGGCAATACTGATCCCAGTTTTGGTAGATCCTTAATTTAAAAACATGGACAATAAAACAACTCTTTTAATAGATGGTTGTTATTACAGCTACGTCTATAATATCAATCAGCTGATTTATATTAACGTTTAAAGACGTGAAACATTTAATGGGATTGATTTATACAAGCTGCTAGCCGAAGAAACTAATTCAACGACAGTATCACGATAACAGTGTATAATTAACAGAAATTCTTGCTGTTAATTGTGAAAATTACTAACCCTAAATACGTTTTTGAGATGGGGTTCTGTAGAGTACAAGTAATGCTCGCATCACAAGTGAGGCAGAAAGTCAGAATACTACATCTACCTGGAACAGAGAATCTCCATGAAATACAAAACAGGAGAGGGTATCCTGCAGAAAATCACACTATAATGGCAAAACTTTGGCAAAGTAAGGTCAACTTTCAAAAACCGAACAATCCACCCGACTCTTGAAAAATATGAAATATCAAAGATATCTATCCTCGTTTGTTACCCGACAAATCTTTGCTTGTATGATCCACAGTGTAGTAGTTATCAAACATATTTCACAAAAAAGAGGTCCTGGGTTCAATCCCAAGTGGAATCAAATTTGTCACACATTTATATTAAAGCAAGTCAAAATTATTCTGGTATGATATATCATGGCAGTTAAGATCGTTTTCGTAGCCCACTAATCTGTGTCGTGTGGGTTCCAAAGTGAAGTGGTTATCACACTAACTTTAAACGCAAGAAACCCTGGGTTCAATCCCTAGTGAAAGAAAATTTGTTACACATTCATATTATACCAAGTTGAAATTATTCTCTTAAGAAATATCACAGCAAGTTATCCACTTTTCCTAGCACTTTAGTTGCTGTTGTGTAGGTTCAATACTGTAGTGGTTATCACACTTGCGTCACAACCAAGAAGTTCTGGATTCAATCCCCATTGAAACCAAATTTGTTGCACATTCATATTATATCGAGTTGAAATTATTCTCGAATGAAATATCACAGCAAGTTATCCGCTTTTCCTGGCCCTTTGGATGCTGTTGTGTATCTTCAAAAGTGTAGTGGTTATCATGCTTGCTTCACACACAAGAAGCCCTGGGGTCTATCCCAAGTGAAACTAAAACTGTTACGGATTTTTTTAACAAATTGAATAACAGGTTGTAGGTTCCATAAGATTGTGGTTATCATGCTTGCTTCAAACGCAACAGGACCTGGGCTAAATCCAAAGTGGAACCAAATTTGTTACAGATTAATATCATAAGGATTTGAAGTTTTTCTCTCATGAAATATCACAGCAGGTTAGCAACTTTTCTAAGCCCTGTAATTACCAAGTGATAGGTTCAATACTGTAGAGATTATTACGATTGCTTCACACACAAAAGACTCTTGGTTCAATCTCCCGTGGAACCAGATTTGTTACAGATTACTATTATTTTCTGACAGAATATCACAGCAATTTAGCCTGTTTTCTTAGCCCTGTAATTGCCATGTTGTAGGTTCCATGGTGTAGTGGTTATCACGCTTGCTTCACACGCAAGAAGCCCTGGGTTCGATCCCCAGTGGAACCAAATATGATAGACATTCAGATTGAACTGAATTGAAATTATTCTCTTATAAAATATCACAGCAATTTAGCCTGTTTTCTTAGCCCTGTAATTGCCATGTTGTAGGTTCCATAGTGTAGTGGTTATCACGCTTGCTTCACACGCAAGAGGCCCTGGGTTCGATCCCCAGTGGAACCAAATATGATAGACATTCAGATTGAACTGAATTGAAATTATTCTCTTATAAATTACCACAGCAATTTAGCGTGTTTTCTTAACCCTGTAATTGCCATGTTGTAGGTTCCATAGTGTAGTGGTTATCACGCTTGCTTCACACGTAGGACGCCCTCGGTTCGATCCCCCGTGGAACCAAATATGATAGACATTCAGATTGAACTGATTTGAAATTATTCTCTTATAAAATATCACAGCAATTTAGCGTGTTTTCTTAGCCCTGTAATTGCCATGTTGTAGGTTCCATAGTGTAGTGGTTATCACGCTTGCTTCACACGCAAGAGGCCCTGGGTTCGATCCCCAGTGGAACCAAATATGATAGACATTCAGATTGAACTTATTTGAAATTATTCTCTTATAAAATATCACAGCAATTTAGCCTGTTTTCTTAGCCCTGTAATTGCCATGTTGTAGATTCCATAGTGTAGTGGTTATCACGCTTGCTTCACACGCAAGAGGCCCTGGGTTCGATCCCCAGTGGAACCAAATATGATAGACATTCAGATTGAACTTATTTGAAATTATTCTCTTATAAAATATCACAGCAATTTAGCGTGTTTTCTTAGCCCTGTAATTGCCATGTTGTAGGTTCCATAGTGTAGTGGTTATCACGCTTGCTTCACACGCAAGAGGCCCTGGGTTCGATCCCCAGTGGAACCAAATATGATAGACATTCAGATTGAACTTATTTGAAATTATTCTCTTATAAAATATCACAGCAATTTAGCCTGTTTTCTTAGCCCTGTAATTGCCATGCTGTAGATTCCATAGTGTAGTGGTTATCACGCTTGCTTCACACGCAAGAGGCTCTGGGTTCGATCCCCAGTGGAACCAAATATGATAGACATTCAGATTGAACTGATTTGAAATTATTCTCTTATAAATTACCACAGCAATTTAGCGTGTTTTCTTAGCCCTGTAATTGCCATGTTGTAGGTTCCATAGTGTAGTGGTTATCACGCTTGCTTCACACGTAGGACGCCCTCGGTTCGATCCCCCGTGGAACCAAATATGATAGACATTCAGATTGAACTGATTTGAAATTATTCTCTTATAAAATATCACAGCAATTTAGCGTGTTTTCTTAGCCCTGTAATTGCCATGTTGTAGGTTCCATAGTGTAGTGGTTATCACGCTTGCTTCACACGCAAGAGGCCCTGGGTTCGATCCCCAGTGGAACCAAATATGATAGACATTCAGTTTGAACTGAATTGAAATTATTCTCTTATAAATTATCACAGCAATTTAGCCTGTTTTCTTAGCCCTGTAATTGCCATGTTGTAGGTTCCATAGTGTAGTGGTTATCACACTTGCTTCACACGCAAGAGTCCCTGTGTTCGATCCCCAGTGGAACCAAATATGATAGACATTCAATTTGAACTGATTTGAAATTATTCTCTTATAAAATATCACAGCAATTTAGCCTGTTTTCTTAACCCTGTAATTGCCATGTTGTAGGTACAATAGTGTAGTGCCTATCAGGCTTGCTTCACACGCAAGAGGCCCTGGGTTCGATCCCCAGTGGAATGAAATATGATAGACATTCAGATTGAACTGAATTGAAATTATTCTCTTATAAAATATCACAGCAATTTAGTCTGTTTTCTTAGCCCTGTAATTGCCATGTTGTAGGTTCCATAGTGTAGTGCCTATCAGGCTTGCTTCACACGCAAGGGGCCCTGGGTTCGATTCCCCGTGGAACCAAATATGATAGACATTCAGTTTGAACTGATTTGAAATTATTCTCTTATGAAATATCACAGCAATTTAGCCTGTTTTCTTAACCCTGTAATTGCCATGTTGTAGGTACAATAGTGTAGTGCCTATCAGGCTTGCTTCACACGCAAGAGGCCCTGGGTTCGATCCCCAGTGGAATGAAATATGATAGACATTCAGATTGAACTTATTTGAAATTATTCTCTTATAAAATATCACAGCAATTTAGCCTGTTTTCTTAACCCTGTAATTGCCATGTTGTAGGTTCCATAGTGTAGTGGTTATCACGCTTGCTTCACACGCAAGAGGCCCTGGGTTCGATCCCCAGTGGAACCAAATATGATAGACATACAGATTGAACTGAATTGAAATTATTCTCTTATAAAATATCACAGCAATTTAGTCTGTTTTCTTAGCCCTGTAATTGCCATGTTGTAGGTTCCATAGTGTAGTGCCTATCAGGCTTGCTTCACACGCAAGGGGCCCTGGGTTCGATTCCCCGTGGAACCAAATATGATAGACATTCAGTTTGAACTGATTTGAAATTATTCTCTTATAAAATATCACAGCAATTTAGCCTGTTTTCTTAACCCTGTAATTGCCATGTTGTAGGTACAATAGTGTAGTGCCTATCAGGCTTGCTTCACACGCAAGAGGCCCTGGGTTCGATCCCCAGTGGAATGAAATATGATAGACATTCAGATTGAACTGAATTGAAATTATTCTCTTATAAAATATCACAGCAATTTAGCCTGTTTTCTTAACCCTGTAATTGCCATGTTGTAGGTTCCATAGTGTAGTGGTTATCACGCTTGCTTCACACGCAAGAGGCCCTGGGTTCGATCCCCAGTGGAACCAAATATGATAGACATACAGATTGAACTGAATTGAAATTATTCTCTTATAAATTACCACAGCAATTTAGCGTGTTTTCTTAGCCCTGTAATTGCCATGTTGTAGGTTCCATAGTGTAGTGGTTATCACGCTTGCTTCACACGCAAGAGGCCCTGGGTTCGATCCCCAGTGGAACCAAATATGATAGACATACAGATTGAACTGAATTGAAATTATTCTCTTATAAATTACCACAGCAATTAAGCCTGTTTTCTTAGCCCTGTAATTGCCATGTTGTAGGTTCCATAGTGTAGTGGTTATCACGCTTGCTTCACACGCAAGAGGCCCTGGGTTCGATCCCCAGTGGAACAAAATATGATAGACATTCAGATTGAACTGAATTGAAATTATTCTCTTATAAATTACCACAGCAATTTAGCGTGTTTTCTTAGCCCTGTAATTGCCATGTTGTAGGTTCCATAGTGTAGTGGTTATCACGCTTGCTTCACACGCAAGAGGCCCTGGGTTCGATCCCCAGTGGAACCAAATATGATAGACATTCAGATTGAACTGAATTGAAATTATTCTCTTATAAATTATCACAGCAATTTAGAGTGTTTTCTTAGCCCTGTAATTACCATATTGTAGGTTCCATAATGTACTGGTTATCACTCTTGCTTCACACGCAAGAAACCTGGGTTCGATCCCCAGTGGAAGCAAATATGATAGACATACAGATTGAACTGAATTGAAATTATTCTCTTATAAATTATCACAGCAATTTAGCGTGTTTTCTTAGCCCTGTAATTGTCATGTTGTAGGTTCCATAGTGTAGTGGTTATCACGCTTGCTTCACACGCAAGAGGCCCTGGGTTCGAACCCCAGTGGAACCAAATACGATAGACATTCAAATTGAACTGATTTGAAATTATTCTCTTATAAAATATCACAGCAATTTAGCGTGTTTTCTTAGCCCTGTAATTGCCAAGTCGTAGGTTCCATAGTGTAGTGGTTATCACGCTTGCTTCACACGCAAGAGGCCCTGGGTTCGATCCCCAGTGGAACCAAATATGATAGACATTCAGATTGAACTGAATTGAAATTATTCTCTTATAAATTACCACAGCAATTTAGCGTGTTTTCTTAGCCCTGTAATTGCCATGTTGTAGGTTCCATAGTGTAGTGGTTATCACGCTTGCTTCACACGCAAGAGGCCCTGGGTTCGATCCCCAGTGGAACCAAATATGATAGACATTCAGATTGAACTGAATTGAAATTATTCTCTTATAAATTACCACAGCAATTTAGCGTGTTTTCTTAACCCTGTAATTGCCATGTTGTAGGTTCCATAGTGTAGTGGTTATCACGCTTGCTTCACACGCAAGAGGCCCTGGGTTCGATCCCCAGTGGAACCAAATATGATAGACATTCAGATTGAACTGAATTGAAATTATTCTCTTATAAATTACCACAGCAATTTAGCGTGTTTTCTTAGCCCTGTAATTGCCATGTTGTAGGTTCCATAGTGTAGTGGTTATCATGCTTGCTTCACACGCAAGAGGCCCTGGGTTCGATCCCCAGTGGAACCAAATATGATAGACATTCAGATTGAACTGAATTGAAATTATTCTCTTATAAATTACCACAGCAATTTAGCGTGTTTTCTTAGCCCTGTAATTGCCATGTTGTAGGTTCCATAGTGTAGTGGTTATCACACTTGCTTCACACGCAAGAGTCCCTGTGTTCGATCCCCAGTGGAACCAAATATGATAGACATTCAATTTGAACTGATTTGAAATTATTCTCTTATAAAATATCACAGCAATTTAGCCTGTTTTCTTAACCCTGTAATTGCCATGTTGTAGGTTCAATAGTGTAGTGCCTATCAGGCTTGCTTCACACGCAAGAGGCCCTGTGTTCGATCCCCAGTGGAATGAAATATGATAGACATTCAGATTGAACTGAATTGAAATTATTCTCTTATAAAATATCACAGCAATTTAGTCTGTTTTCTTAGCCCTGTAATTGCCATGTTGTAGGTTCCATAGTGTAGTGCCTATCAGGCTTGCTTCACACGCAAGGGGCCCTGGGTTCGATTCCCCGTGGAACCAAATATGATAGACATTCAGTTTGAACTGATTTGAAATTATTCTCTTATAAAATATCACAGCAATTTAGCCTGTTTTCTTAACCCTGTAATTGCAATGTTGTAGGTACAATAGTGTAGTGCCTATCAGGCTTGCTTCACACGCAAGAGGCCCTGGGTTCGATCCCCAGTGGAATGAAATATGATAGACATTCAGATTGAACTGAATTGAAATTATTCTCTTATAAAATATCACAGCAATTTAGCCTGTTTTCTTAACCCTGTAATTGCCATGTTGTAGGTTCCATAGTGTAGTGGTTATCACGCTTGCTTCACACGCAAGAGGCCCTGGGTTCGATCCCCAGTGGAACCAAATATGATAGACATACAGATTGAACTGAATTGAAATTATTCTCTTATAAATTACCACAGCAATTTAGCGTGTTTTCTTAGCCCTGTAATTGCCATGTTGTAGGTTCCATAGTGTAGTGGTTATCACGCTTGCTTCACACGCGAGAGGCCCTGGGTTCGATCCCCAGTTGAACCAAATATGATAGACATACAGATTGAACTGAATTGAAATTATTCTCTTATAAATTACCACAGCAATTTAGCCTGTTTTCTTAGCCCTGTAATTGCCATGTTGTAGGTTCCATAGTGTAGTGGTTATCACGCTTGCTTCACACGCAAGAGGCCCTGGGTTCGATCCCCAGTGGAACCAAATATGATAGACATTCAGATTGAACTGAATTGAAATTATTCTCTTATAAATTACCACAGCAATTTAGCGTGTTTTCTTAGCCCTGTAATTGCCATGTTGTAGGTTCCATAGTGTAGTGGTTATCACGCTTGCTTCACACGCAAGAGGCCCTGGGTTCGATCCCCAGTGGAACCAAATATGATAGACATTCAGATTGAACTGAATTGAAATTATTCTCTTATAAATTACCACAGCAATTTAGCGTTTTTTCTTAGCCCTGTAATTGCCATGTTGTAGGTTCCATAGTGTAGTGGTTATCACACTTGCTTCACACGCAAGAGGCCCTGGGTTCAATCCCCAGTGGAACCAAATATGTTAGACATTCAGATTGAACTGAATTGAAATTATTCTCTTATAAATTATCACAGCAATTTAGAGTGTTTTCTTAGCCCTGTAATTACCATATTGTAGGTTCCATAATGTACTGGTTATCACTCTTGCTTCACACGCAAGAAACCTGGGTTCGATCCCCAGTGGAAGCAAATATGATAGACATACAGATTGAACTGAATTGAAATTATTCTCTTATAAATTATCACAGCAATTTAGCGTGTTTTCTTAGCCCTGTAATTGTCATGTTGTAGGTTCCATAGTGTAGTGGTTATCACGCTTGCTTCACACGCAAGAGGCCCTGGGTTCGAACCCCAGTGGAACCAAATACGATAGACATTCAAATTGAACTGATTTGAAATTATTCTCTTATAAAATATCACAGCAATTTAGCGTGTTTTCTTAGCCCTGTAATTGCCAAGTCGTAGGTTCCATAGTGTAGTGGTTATCACGCTTGCTTCACACGCAAGAGGCACTGGGTTCGATCCCCAGTGGAACCAAATATGATAGACATTCAGATTGAACTGATTTGAAATTATTCTCTTATAAATTACCACAGCAATTTAGCGTGTTTTCTTAGCCCTGTAATTGCCATGTTGTAGGTTCCATAGTGTAGTGGTTATCACGCTTGCTTCACACGCAAGAGGCCCTGGGTTCGATCCCCAGTGGAACCAAATATGATAGACATTCAGATTGAACTGATTTGAAATTTTTCTCTTATAAAATATCACAGCAATTTAGCGTGTTTTCTTAGCCCTGTAATTGCCATGTTGTAGGTTCCATAGTGTAGTGGTTATCACGCTTGCTTCACACGCAAGAGGCCCTGGGTACGATCCCCAGTGGAACCAAATATGATAGACATTCAGATTGAACTGAATTGAAATTATTCTCTTATAAATTACCACAGCAATTTAGCGTGTTTTCTTTGCCCTGTAATTGCTATGTTGTAGGTTCCATAGTGTAGTGGTTATCACTTTTGCTTCACACGCAAGAGGCCTGGGTTCGATCCCCAGTGGAACCAAATATGATAGACATACAGATTGAACTGAATTGAAATTATTCTCTAATAAAATATCACAGCAATTTAGCCTGTTTTCTTAGCCCAGTGATTGCCATGTTGTAGGTTCCATAGTGTAGTGGTTAAAACGCTTGCTTCACACGCAAGAGGCCCTGGGTTCGATCCCCAGTGGAACCAAATATGATAGACATTCTGATTGAACTGAATTGAAATTATTCTCTTATAAATTATCACAGCAATTTAGCTAGTTTTCTCAGCCCTGTAATTACCATATTGTAGGTTCCATAGTGTAGTGGTTATCACTTTTGCTTCACACGCAAGAGGCCTGGGTTCGATCCCCAGTGGAACCAAATATGATAGACATTCAGATTGAACTGAATTGAAATTATTCTCTTATAAAATATCACAGCAATTTAGCGTGTTTTCTAAGCCCTGTAATTGCCTTGTTGTAGGTTCCATAGTGTAGTGGTTATCACGCTTGCTTCACACGCAAGAGGCCCTGGGTTCGATCCCCAGTGGAACCAAATATGATAGACATTCAGATTGAACTGAATTGAAATTATTCTCTTATAAATTACCACAGCAATTTAGCCTGTTTTCTTAGCCCTGTAATTACCATATTGTAAGTTCCATAGTGTAGTGGTTATCACTCTTGCTTCACACGGAAGAGGCCTGGGTTCGATCCCCAGTGGAACAAGATATGATAGACATCCAGATTGAACTGAATTGAAATTATTCTCTTATAGAATATCACAGCAATTTCACGTGTTTTCTTAGCACTGTAATTGCCATGTTGTAGGTTCCATAGTGTAGTGGTTATCATGCTTGCTTCACACGCAAGAGGCCCTGGGTTCGATCCCCAGTGGAACCAAATATGATAGACATTCAGATTGAACTGAATTGAAATTTTTCTCTTATAAATTACCACAGCAATTTAGCGTGTTTTCTTAGCCCTGTAATTGCCATGTTGTAGGTTCCATAGTGCAGTGGTTATCACGCTTGCTTCACAGGCAAGAGGCCCTGAGTTCGATCCCCAGTGGAACCAAATATGATAGACATTCAGATTGAACTGAATTGAAATTATTCTCTTATAAATTATCACAGCAATTTAGTGTGTTTTCTTAGCCCTGTAATTGCCATGTTGTAGGTTCCATAGTGTAGTGGTTATCACGCTTGCTTCACATATAATATACCCTGGGTTCGATCCCCAGTGGAACCAAATACGACAGACATTCAGATTGAACTGATTTGAAATTATTCTCTTATAAATTATCACAGCAATTTAGCGTGTTTTCTTAGCCCTGAAATTGCCATGTTGCAGGTTCCATAGTGTAGTGGTTATCACGCTTGCTTCACACGCAAGAGGCCCTGGGTTCGATCCCCAGTGGAACCAAATATGATAGACATTCAGATTGAACTGATTTGAAATTTTTCTCTTATAAAATATCACAGCAATTTAGCGTGTTTTCTTAGCCCTGTAATTGCCATGTTGTAGGTTCCATAGTGTAGTGGTTATCACGCTTGCTTCACACGCAAGAGGCCCTGGGTACGATCCCCAGTGGAACCAAATATGATAGACATTCAGATTGAACTGAATTGAAATTATTCTCTTATAAATTACCACAGCAATTTAGCGTGTTTTCTTAGCCCTGTAATTGCCATGTTGTAGGTTCCATAGTGTAGTGGTTATCACGCTTGCTTCACACGCAAGAGGCCTGGGTTCGATCCCCAGTGGAACCAAATATGATAGACATACAGATTGAACTGAATTGAAATTATTCTCTAATAAAATATCACAGCAATTTAGCCTGTTTTCTTAGCCCAGTGATTGCCATGTTGTAGGTTCCATAGTGTAGTGGTTAAAACGCTTGCTTCACACGCAAGAGGCCCTGGGTTCGATCCCCAGTGGAACCAAATATGATAGACATTCAGATTGAACTGAATTGAAATTATTCTCTTATAAATTATCACAGCAATTTAGCTAGTTTTCTCAGCCCTGTAATTACCATATTGTAGGTTCCATAGTGTAGTGGTTATCACTTTTGCTTCACACGCAAGTGGCCTGGGTTCGATCCCCAGTGGAACCAAATATGATAGACATTCAGATTGAACTGAATTGAAATTATTCTCTTATAAATTATCACAGCAATTTAGCTAGTTTTCTCAGCCCTGTAATTACCATATTGTAGGTTCCATAGTGTAGTGGTTATCACGCTTGCTTCACACGCAAGAGGCCTGGGTTCGATCCCCAGTGGAACCAAATATGATAGACATTCAGATTGAACTGAATTGAAATTATTCTCTTATAAAATATCACAGCAATTTAGCCTGTTTTCTTAGCCCTGTAATTGCCATGTTGTAGGTTCCATAGTGTAGGTGTTATCACGCTTGCTTCACATACAATATACCCTGGGTTCAATCCCCAGCGGAACTAAATATAATACACATTCAGATTAAACCGAATTGAAATTATTCTCTGATAAATAATCACAGGAATTTAGCGTGTTTTCTTAGCCCTGTAATTGCTATGTTGTAGGTTCCATAGTGTAGTGGTTATCACGCTTGCTTCACACGCAAGAGGCCCTGGGTTCGATCCCCAGTGGAACCAAATATGATAGACATTCAGATTGAACTGAATTGAAATTATTCTCTTATAAATTATCACAGCAATTTAGCTAGTTTTCTCAGCCCTGTAATTACCATATTGTAGGTTCCATGGTGTAGTGGTTATCACTTTTGCTTCACACGCAAGAGGCCTGGGTTCGATCCCCAGTGGAACCAAATATGATAGACATTCAGATTGAACTGAATTGAAATTATTCTCTTATAAAATATCACAGCAATTTAGCGTGTTTTCTAAGCCCTGTAATTGCCATGTTGTAGGTTCCATAGTGTAGTGGTTATCACGCTTGCTTCACACGCAAGAGGCCCTGGGTTCGATCCCCAGTGGAACCAAATATGATAGACATTCAGATTGAACTGAATTGAAATTATTGTCTTATAAAATATCACAGCAATTTAGCCTGTTTTCTTAGCCCAGTAATTGCCATGTTGTAGGTTCCATAGTGTAGGTGTTATCACGCTTGCTTCACATACAATATACCCTGGGTTCGATCCCCAGCGGCACTAAATATAATACACATTCAGATTAAACCGAATTGAAATTATTCTCTTATAAATAATCACAGAAATTTAGCGTGTTTTCTTAGCCCTGTAATTGCCATGTTGTAGGTTCCATAGTGCAGTGGTTATCACGCTTGCTTCACAGGCAAGAGGCCCTGAGTTCGATCCCCAGTGGAACCAAATATGATAGACATTCAGATTGAACTGAATTGAAATTATTCTCTTATAAATTATCACAGCAATTTAGTGTGTTTTCTTAGCCCTGTAATTGCCATGTTGTAGGTTCCATAGTGTAGTGGTTATCACGCTTGCTTCACATATAATATACCCTGGGTTCGATCCCCAGTGGAACCAAATACGACAGACATTCAGATTGAACTGATTTGAAATTATTCTCTTATAAATTATCACAGCAATTTAGCGTGTTTTCTTAGCCCTGAAATTGCCATGTTGCAGGTTCCATAGTGTAGTGGTTATCACGCTTGCTTCACACGCAAGAGGTCCTGGGTTCGATCCCCAGTGGAACCAAATATGATAGACATTCAGATTGAACTGATTTGAAATTTTTCTCTTATAAAATATCACAGCAATTTAGCGTGTTTTCTTAGCCCTGTAATTGCCATGTTGTAGGTTCCATAGTGTAGTGGTTATCACGCTTGCTTCACACGCAAGAGGCCCTGGGTACGATCCCCAGTGGAACCAAATATGATAGACATTCAGATTGAACTGAATTGAAATTATTCTCTTATAAATTACCACAGCAATTTAGCGTGTTTTCTTTGCCCTGTAATTGCTATGTTGTAGGTTCCATAGTGTAGTGGTTATCACTTTTGCTTCACACGCAAGAGGCCTGGGTTCGATCCCCAGTGGAACCAAATATGATAGACATACAGATTGAACTGAATTGAAATTATTCTCTAATAAAATATCACAGCAATTTAGCCTGTTTTCTTAGCCCAGTGATTGCCATGTTGTAGGTTCCATAGTGTAGTGGTTAAAACGCTTGCTTCACACGCAAGAGGCCCTGGGTTCGATCCCCAGTGGAACCAAATATGATAGACATTCAGATTGAACTGAATTGAAATTATTCTCTTATAAATTATCACAGCAATTTAGCTAGTTTTCTCAGCCCTGTAATTACCATATTGTAGGTTCCATAGTGTAGTGGTTATCACTTTTGCTTCACACGCAAGTGGCCTGGGTTCGATCCCCAGTGGAACCAAATATGATAGACATTCAGATTGAACTGAATTGAAATTATTCTCTTATAAATTATCACAGCAATTTAGCTAGTTTTCTCAGCCCTGTAATTACCATATTGTAGGTTCCATAGTGTAGTGGTTATCACGCTTGCTTCACACGCAAGAGGCCTGGGTTCGATCCCCAGTGGAACCAAATATGATAGACATTCAGATTGAACTGAATTGAAATTATTCTTTTATAAAATATCACAGCAATTTAGCCTGTTTTCTTAGCCCTGTAATTGCCATGTTGTAGGTTCCATAGTGTAGGTGTTATCACGCTTGCTTCACATACAATATACCCTGGGTTCAATCCCCAGCGGAACTAAATATAATACACATTCAGATTAAACCGAATTGAAATTATTCTCTGATAAATAATCACAGAAATTTAGCGTGTTTTCTTAGCCCTGTAATTGCTATGTTGTAGGTTCCATAGTGTAGTGGTTATCACGCTTGCTTCACACGCAAGAGGCCCTGGGTTCGATCCCCAGTGGAACCAAATATGATAGACATTCAGATTGAACTGAATTGAAATTATTCTCTTATAAATTATCACAGCAATTTAGCTAGTTTTCTCAGCCCTGTAATTACCATATTGTAGGTTCCATAGTGTGGTGGTTATCACTTTTGCTTCACACGCAAGAGGCCTGGGTTCGATCCCCAGTGGAACCAAATATGATAGACATTCAGATTGAACTGAATTGAAATTATTCTCTTATAAAATATCACAGCAATTTAGCGTGTTTTCTAAGCCCTGTAATTGCCATGTTGTAGGTTCCATAGTGTAGTGGTTATCACGCTTGCTTCACACGCAAGAGGCCCTGGGTTCGATCCCCAGTGGAACCAAATATGATAGACATTCAGATTGAACTGAATTGAAATTATTCTCTTATAAAATATCACAGCAATTTAGCCTGTTTTCTTAGCCCAGTAATTGCCATGTTGTAGGTTCCATAGTGTAGGTGTTATCACGCTTGCTTCACATACAATATACCCTGGGTTCGATCCCCAGCGGCACTAAATATAGTACACATTCAGATTAAACCGAATTGAAATTATTCTCTTATAAATAATCACAGAAATTTAGCGTGTTTTCTTAGCCCTGTAATTGCTATGTTGTAGGTTCCATAGTGTAGTGGTTATCACGCTTGCTTCACACGCAAGAGGCCCTGGGTTCGATCCCCAGTGGAACCAAATATGATAGACATTTAGATTGAACTGAATTGAAATCATTCTCTTATAAATTACCACAGCAATTTAGCGTGTTTTCTTAGCCCTGTAATTGCCATGTTGTAGGTTCCATAGTGTAGTGGTTATCACGCTTGCTTCACACGCAAGAGGCCCTGGGTTCGTTCCCCAGTGGAACCAAATATGATAGACATTCAGATTGAACTGAATTGAAATTATTCTCTTATAAAATATCACAGCAATTTAGCCTGTTTTCTTAGCCCAGTAATTGCCATGTTGTAGGTTCCATAGTGTAGGTGTTATCACGCTTGCTTCACATACAATATACCCTGGGTTCGATCCCCAGCGGAACTAAATATAATACACATTCAGATTAAACCGAATTGAAATTATTCTCTGATAAATAATCACAGAAATTTAGCGTGTTTTCTTAGCCCTGTAATTGCTATGTTGTAGGTTCCATAGTGTAGTGGTTATCACGCTTGCTTCACACGCAAGAGGCCCTGGGTTCGATCCCCAGTGGAACCAAATATGATAGACATTCAGATTGAACTGAATTGAAATTATTCTCTTATAAAATATCACAGCAATTTAGCCTGTTTTCTTAGCCCAGTAATTGCCATGTTGTAGGTTCCATAGTGTAGGTGTTATCACGCTTGCTTCACATACAATATACCCTGGGTTCGATCCCCCGCGGAACTAAATATAATACACATTCAGATTAAACCGAATTGAAATTATTCTCTGATAAATAATCACAGAAATTTAGCGTGTTTTCTTAGCCCTGTAATTGCTATGTTGTAGGTTCCATAGTGTAGTGGTTATCACGCTTGCTTCACACGCAAGAGGCCCTGGGTTCGATCCCCAGTGGAACCAAATATGATAGACATTATGATTGAACTGAATTGAAATTATTCTCTTATAAAATATCACAGCAATTTAGCCTGTTTTCTTAGCCCAGTAATTGCCATGTTGTAGGTTCCATAGTGTAGGTGTTATCACGCTTGCTTCACATACAATATACCCTGGGTTCGATCCCCAGCGGAACTAAATATAATACACATTCAGATTAAACCGAATTGAAATTATTCTCTGATAAATAATCACAGAAATTTAGCGTGTTTTCTTAGCCCTGTAATTGCTATGTTGTAGGTTCCATAGTGTAGTGGTTATCACGCTTGCTTCACACGCAAGAGGCCCTGGGTTCGATCCCCAGTGGAACCAAATATGATAGACATTCAGATTGAACTGAATTGAAATTATTCTCTTATAAAATATCACAGCAATTTAGCCTGTTTTCTTAGCCCAGTAATTGCCATGTTGTAGGTTCCATAGTGTAGGTGTTATCACGCTTGCTTCACATACAATATACCCTGGGTTCGATCCCCAGCGGAACTAAATATAATACACATTCAGATTAAACCGAATTGAAATTATTCTCTGATAAATAATCACAGAAATTTAGCGTGTTTTCTTAGCCCTGTAATTGCTATGTTGTAGGTTCCATAGTGTAGTGGTTATCACGCTTGCTTCACACGCAAGAGGCCCTGGGTTCGATCCCCAGTGGAACCAAATATGATAGACATTCAGATTGAACTGAATTGAAATTATTCTCTTATAAAATATCACAGCAATTTAGCCTGTTTTCTTAGCCCAGTAATTGCCATGTTGTAGGTTCCATAGTGTAGGTGTTATCACGCTTGCTTCACATACAATATACCCTGGGTTCGATCCCCAGCGGAACTAAATATAATACACATTCAGATTAAACCGAATTGAAATTATTCTCTGATAAATAATCACAGAAATTTAGCGTGTTTTCTTAGCCCTGTAATTGCTATGTTGTAGGTTCCATAGTGTAGTGGTTATCACGCTTGCTTCACACGCAAGATGCCCTGGGTTCGATCCCCAGTGGAACCAAATATGATAGACATTCAGATTGAACTGTATTGAAATTATTCTCTCATAAATTACCACAGCAATTTAGCGTGTTTTCTTAGCCCTGTAATTGCCATGTTGTAGGTTCCATAGTGTAGTGGTTATCACGCTTGCTTCACACGCAAGAGGCCCTGGGTTCGATCCCCAGTGGAACCAAATATGATAGACATACAGATTGAACTGAATTGAAATTATTCTCTTATAAAATAACACAGCTATTTAGCGTGTTTTCTTAGCCCTGTAATTGCCATGTTGTAGGTTCCATAGTGTAGTGGTTATCACTTTTGCTTCACACGCAAGAAGCCCTGGGTTTGATCCCCAGTGGAACCAAATATGATAGACATTCAGATTGAACTGATTTGAAATTATTCTCTTATAAAATATCACAGCAATTCGGCCTGTTTTCTTAGCCCTGTAATTGCTATGTTGTAGGTTCCATAGTGTAGTGGTTATCACGCTTGCTTCACACGCAAGAGGCCCTGGGTTCGATCCCCAGCGGAACTAAATATAATACACATTCAGATTAAATTGAATTGAAATTATTCTCTTATAAATAATCACAGCAATTTAGCGTGTTTTCTTAGCCCTGTAATTACCATATTGTACATTCCATAGTGTAGTTGTTATCACTCTTGCTTCACATGCAAGAGGCCCTGGGTTTGATCCCCACTGGAACCAAATATGATAGACATTCAGATTGAACTGAATTGAAATTCTCTTATAAATTATCACAGCAATTTGGCATGTTTTCTTTGCCCTGTAATTGCTATGTTCTAGGTTCCATAGTGTAGTGGTTATCACGCTTGCTTCACACGCAAGAGGCCCTGGCTTCGATCCCCAGTGGAACCGAATATGATAGACATTATGATTGAACTGATTTGAAATTATTCTCTTATAAATTACCACAGCAATTTAGCCTGTTTTCTTAACCCTGTAATTGCCATGTTGTAGGTTCCATAGTGTAGTGGTTAGCACACTTGCTTCACACGCAAGAGGCCCTGGGTTCGATCCCCAGTGGAACCAAATTAATAGACATTCAGATTGAACTGATTTGAAATTATTCTCTTATAAAATATCACAGCAATTTAGTCTGTTTTCTTAGCCCTGTAATTACCATGTTGTAGGGTCCATAGTGTAGTGGTTATCACTCTTGCTTCACACGCAAGAGGCCTGGGTTCGATCCCCAGTGGAACCAAATATGATGGACATTCAGATTGAACTGAATTGAAATTATTCTCTTATAGAATATCACAGCAATTTAACATGTTTTCTTAGCCCTGTAATTGCCATGTTGTAGGTTCCATAGTGTAGTGGTTATCACGCTTGCTTCACATACAATATACCCTGGGTTCGATCCCCAGCGGAACTAAATATAATAAACATTCAGATTAAACCGAATTGAAATTATTCTCTTATAAATAATCACAGAAATTTAGCGTGTTTTCTTAGCCCTGTAATTGCTATGTTGTAGGTTCCATAGTGTAGTGGTTATCACGCTTGCTTCACACGCAAGAGGCCCTGGGTTCGATCCCCAGTGAAACCAAGTATGATAGACATTCAGATTGAACTGAATTGAAATTATTCTCTTATAAATTACCACAGCAATTTAGCGTGTTTTCTTAGCCCTGTAATTGCCATGTTGTAGGTTCCATAGTGTAGTGGTTATCACGCTTGCTTCACATACAATATACCCTGGGTTCGATCCCCAGCGGAACTAAATATAATAAACATTCAGATTAAACCGAATTGAAATTATTCTCTTATAAATAATCACAGAAATTTAGCGTGTTTTCTTAGCCCTGTAATTGCTATGTTGTAGGTTCCATAGTGTAGTGGTTATCACGCTTGCTTCACACGCAAGATGCCCTGGGTTCGATCCCCAGTGGAACCAAATATGATAGACATTCAGATTGAACTGTATTGAAATTATTCTCTAATAAATTACCACAGCAATTTAGCATGTTTTCTTAGCCCTGTAATTGCCATGTTGTAGGTTCCATAGTGTAGTGGTTATCACGCTTGCTTCACACGCAAGAGGCCCTGGGTTCGATCCCCAGTGGAACCAAATATGATAGACATACAGATTGAACTGAATTGAAATTATTCTCTTATAAATTACCACAGCAAATTAGCGTGTTTTCTTAGCCCTGTAATTGCCATGTTGTAGGTTCCATAGTGTAGTGGTTATCACGCTTGCTTCACACGCAAGAGGCCATGGGATCGATCCCCAGTGGAACCAAATATGATAGACATTCAGATTGAACTGATTTGAAATTAATCTCTTATAAAATATCACAGCAATTCGGCCTGTTTTCTTAGCCCTGTAATTGCTATGTTGTAGGTTCCATAGTGTAGTGGTTATCACGCTTGCTTCACACGCAAGAGGCCCTGGGTTCGATCCCCAGTGGAACTAAATATAATACACATTCAGATTAAATTGAATTGAAATTATTCTCTTATAAATAATCACAGCAATTTAGCGTGTTTTCTTAGCCCTGTAATTACCATATTGTACATTCCATAGTGTAGTTGTTATCACTCTTGCTTCACATGCAAGAGGCCCTGGGTTTGATCCCCAGTGGAACCAAATATGATAGACATTCAGATTGAACTGAATTGAAATTATTCTCTAATAAAATATCACAGCAATTTAGCCTGTTTTCTTAGCCCTGTAATTGCCATGTTGTAGATTCCATAGTGTAGGTGTTATCACGCTTGCTTCACACGCAAGAGGCCCTGGGTTCGATCCCCAGTGGAACCAAATATGATAGACATTCAGATTGAACTGAATTGAAATTATTCTCTAATCAATTATCACAGCAATTTAGCATGTTTTCTTAGCCCTGTAACTGCCATGTTGTAGGTTCCATAGTGTAGTGGTTATCACGCTTGCTTCACACACAAGAGGCCCTGAGTTCGATCCCCAGTGGAACCAAATATGATGGACATTCAGATTGAACTGAATTGAAATTATTCTCTTATAAATTACCACAGCAATTTAGCGTGTTTTCTTAGCCCTGTAATTGCCATGTTGTAGGTTCCATAGTGTAGTGGTTATCACGCTTACTTCACACGCAAGAGGCCCTGGGTTCGATCCCCAGTGGAACCAAATATGATAGACATTCAGAGTGAACTGATTTGAAATTATTCTCTTATAAAATATTACAGCAGTTTAGCCTGTTTTCTTAGCCCTGTAATTGCCATGTTGTAGATTCCATAGTGTAGTGGTTATCACGCTTGCTTCACATGCAATATACCCTGGGTTCGATCCCCAGTGGAACCAGATATGATAGACATCCAGATTGAACTGAATTGAAATTATTCTCTTATAAATTATCACAGCAATTTAGCCTGTTTTCTTAGCCATGTAATTGCCATGTTGTAGGTTCCATAGTGTAGTGGTTATCACGCTTGCTTCACATATAATATACCCTGGGTTTGATCCCCAGTGGAACTAAATACGATAGACATTCAGATTGAACTGATTTGATATTATTCTCTTATAAATTATCACAGCAATTTAGCGTGTTTTCTTAGCCCTGTAATTGCCATGTTGTAGGTTCCATAGTGTAGTGGTTATCACGCTTGCTTCACATACAATATACCCTGGGTTCGATCCCCGAGAGAACTAAATATAATACACATTCATATTAAACCGAATTGAAATTATTCTCTTATAAATAATCACAGAAATTTAGCCTGTTTTCTTAGCCATGTAATTGCTATGTTGTAGGTTCCATAGTGTAGTGGTTATCACGCTTGCTTCACACGCAAGAGGCCCTGGGTTCGATCCCCCGTGGAACCAAATATGATAGACATTCAGATTGAACTGAATTGAAATTATTCTCTAATAAATTACCACAGCAATTTAGCGTGTTTTCTTAGCCCTGTAATTGCCATGTTGTAGGTTCCATAGTGTAGTGGTTATCACGCTTGCTTCACACGCAAGAGGCCCTGGGTTCGATCCCCAGTGGAACCAAATATGATAGACATTCAGATTGAACTGATTTGAAATTATTCTCTTATAAAATATCACAGAAATTTAGCGTGTTTTCTTAGCCCTGTAATTGCTATGTTGTAGGTTCCATAGTGTAGTGGTTATCACGCTTGCTTCACACGCAAGAGGCCCTGGGTTCGATCCCCAGTGGAACCAAATATGATAGACATTCAGATTGAACTGAATTGAAATTATTCTCTTATAAATTACCACAGCAAATTAGCGTGTTTTCTTAGCCCTGTAATTGCCATGTTGTAGGTTCCATAGTGTAGTGGTTATCATGCTTGCTTCACACGCAAGAGGCCCTGGGTTCGATCCCCAGTGGAACCAAATATGATAGACATTCAGATTGAACTGAATTGAAATTATTCTCTTATAAAATATCACAGCAATTTAGCGTGTTTTCTTAGCCCTGTAATTGCCATGTTGTAGGTTCCATAGTGTAGTGGTTATCACGCTTGCTTCACACGCAAGAGGCCCTGGGTTCGATCCCCAGTGGAACCAAAAATGATAGACATTCAGATTGAACTGATTTGAAATTATTCTCTTATAAATTACCACAGCAGTTTAGCCTGTTTTCTTAGCCCTGTAATTGCCATGTTGTAGGTTCCATAGTGTAGAGGTTATCACGCTTGCTTCACACGCAAGAGGCCCTGGGTTCGATCCCCAGTGGAACCAAATATGATAGACATTCAGATTGAACTGAATTGAAATTATTCTCTTATAAATTACCACAGCAATTTAGCGTGTTTTCTTAGCCCTGTAATTGCCATGTAGTAGGTTCCATAGTGTAGTGGTTATCACGCTTGCTTCACACGCAAGAGGCCCTGGGTTCGATCCCCAGTGGAACCAAATATGATAGACATTCAGATTGAACTGAATTGAAATTATTCTCTTATAAATTACCACAGCAATTTAGCGTGTTTTCTTAGCCCAGTAATTGCCATGTTGTAGGGTCCATTGTGTAGGTGTTATCACGCTTGCTTCACATGCAATATACCCTGGGTTCGAACCCCAGCGGAACTAAATATAATACACATTCAGATTGAACTGATTTGAAATTATTCTCTTATAAATTATCACAGCAATTTAGCGTGTTTTCTTAGCCCTGTAATTGCCATGTTGTAGGTTCCATAGTGTAGTGGTTATCACGCTTGCTTCACATACAATATACCCTGGGTTCGATCCCCAAGAGAACTAAATATAATACACATTCATATTAAACCGAATTGAAATTATTCTCTTATAAATAATCACAGAAATTTAGCCTGTTTTCTTAGCCATGTAATTGCTATGTTGTAGGTTCCATAGTGTAGTGGTTATCACGCTTGCTTCACACGCAAGAGGCCCTGGGTTCGATCCCCCGTGGAACCAAATATGATAGACATTCAGATTGAACTGAATTGAAATTATTCTCTAATAAATTACCACAGCAATTTAGCGTGTTTTCTTAGCCCTGTAATTGCCATGTTGTAGGTTCCATAGTGTAGTGGTTATCACGCTTGCTTCACACGCAAGAGGCCCTGGGTTCGATCCCCAGTGGAACCAAATATGATAGACATTCAGATTGAACTGATTTGAAATTATTCTCTTATAAAATATCACAGAAATTTAGCGTGTTTTCTTAGCCCTGTAATTGCTATGTTGTAGGTTCCATAGTGTAGTGGTTATCACGCTTGCTTCACACGCTAGAGGCCCTGGGTTCGATCCCCAGTGGAACCAAATATGATAGACATTCAGATTGAACTGAATTGAAATTATTCTCTTATAAATTACCACAGCAAATTAGCGTGTTTTCTTAGCCCTGTAATTGCCATGTTGTAGGTTCCATAGTGTAGTGGTTATCATGCTTGCTTCACACGCAAGAGGCCCTGGGTTCGATCCCCAGTGGAACCAAATATGATAGACATTCAGATTGAACTGAATTGAAATTATTCTCTTATAAAATATCACAGCAATCTAGCGTGTTTTCTTAGCCCTGTAATTGCCATGTTGTAGGTTCCATAGTGTAGTGGTTATCACGCTTGCTTCACACGCAAGAGGCCCTGGGTTCGATCCCCAGTGGAACCAAAAATGATAGACATTCAGATTGAACTGATTTGAAATTATTCTCTTATAAATTACCACAGCAGTTTAGCCTGTTTTCTTAGCCCTGTAATTGCCATGTTGTAGGTTCCATAGTGTAGAGGTTATCACGCTTGCTTCACACGCAAGAGGCCCTGGGTTCGATCCCCAGTGGAACCAAATATGATAGACATTCAGATTGAACTGAATTGAAATTATTCTCTTATAAATTACCACAGCAATTTAGCGTGTTTTCTTAGCCCTGTAATTGCCATGTAGTAGGTTCCATAGTGTAGTGGTTATCACGCTTGCTTCACACGCAAGAGGCCCTGGGTTCGATCCCCAGTGGAACCAAATATGATAGACATTCAGATTGAACTGAATTGAAATTATTCTCTTATAAATTACCACAGCAATTTAGCGTGTTTTCTTAGCCCAGTAATTGCCATGTTGTAGGGTCCATTGTGTAGGTGTTATCACGCTTGCTTCACATGCAATATACCCTGGGTTCGAACCCCAGCGGAACTAAATATAATACACATTCAGATTAAACCGAATTGAAATTATTCTCTTATAAATAATCACAGAAATTCAGCGTGTTTTCATAGCCCTGTAATTGTCATGTTGTAGGTTCCATAGTGTAGTGGTTATCAATCTTGCTTCACACGCAAGAGGCCCTGGGTTTGATCCCCAGTGGAACCAAATATGATAGACATTCAGATTGAACTGAATTGAAATTATTCTCTTAGAAATTACCACAGCAATTTAACGTGTTTTCTTAGCCCTGTAATTTCCATGTTGTAGGTTCCATAGTGTAGTGGTTACCACGCTTGCTTCACACGCAAGAGGCCCTGGGTTCGATCCCCAGTGGAACCAAATATGATAGATATTCAGATTGAACTGAATTGAAATTATTCTCTTATAAATTACCACAGCAATTTAGCGTGTTTTCTTAGCCCTGTAATTGCCATGTTGTAGGTTCCATAGTGTAGTGGTTATCACGCTTGCTTCACATGCAAGAGGCCATGGGTTCGATCCCAA
Source organism: Thysanoteuthis rhombus (assembly GCA_963457665.1). Taxonomy (NCBI): domain Eukaryota; kingdom Metazoa; phylum Mollusca; class Cephalopoda; order Oegopsida; family Thysanoteuthidae; genus Thysanoteuthis; species Thysanoteuthis major. The sequence goes on along the minus strand of OY735228.1, from coordinate 4,335,277 downwards.
GTGGAACCAAATATGATAGACATTCAGATTGAACTGATTTGAAATTATTCTCTTATAAAATATCACAGCAATTTAGCCTGTTTTCTTAGCCCTGTAATTGCCATGTTGTAGGTTCCATAGTGTAGTGGTTATCATGCTTGCTTCACACGCAAGAGGCCCTGGGTTCGATCCCCAGTGGAACCAAATATGATAGACATTCAGATTGAACTGAATTGAAATTATTCTCTTATAAAATATCACAGCAATTTAGCGTGTTTTCTTAGCCCTGTAATTGCCATGTTGTAGGTTCCATAGTGTAGTGGTTATCACGCTTGCTTCACACGCAAGAGGCCCTTGGTTCGATCCCCAGTGGAACCAAAAATGATAGACATTCAGATTGAACTGATTTGAAATTATTCTCTTATAAATTACCACAGCAGTTTAGCCTGTTTTCTTAGCCCTGTAATTGCCATGTTGTAGATTCCATAGTGTAGTGGTTATCACGCTCGCTTCACACGCAAGAGGCCCTGGGTTCGATCCCAAGTGGAACCAAATATGATAGACATTCAGATTGAACTGAATTGAAATTATTCTCTTATAAATTACCACAGCAATTTAGCGTGTTTTCTTAGCCCAGTAATTGCCATGTTGTAGGGTCCATTGTGTAGGTGTTATCACGCTTGCTTCACATGCAATATACCCTGGGTTCGAACCCCAGCGGAACTAAATATAATACACATTCAGATTGAACTGATTTGAAATTATTCTCTTATAAATTATCACAGCAATTTAGCGTGTTTTCTTAGCCCTTTAATTGCCATGTTGTAGGTTCCATAGTGTAGTGGTTATCACGCTTGCTTCACATACAATATACCCTGGGTTCGAACCCCAGCGGAACTAAATATAATACACATTCATATTAAACCGAATTGAAATTATTCTCTTATAAATAATCACAGAAATTTAGCCTGTTTTCTTAGCCATGTAATTGCTATGTTCTAGGTTCCATAGTGTAGTGGTTATCACGCTTGCTTCACACGCAAGAGGCCCTGGGTTCGATCCCCAGTGGAACCAAATATGATAGACATTCAGATTGAACTGAATTGAAATTATTCTCTAATAAATTACCACAGCAATTTAGCGTGTTTTCTTAGCCCTGTAATTGCCATGTTGTAGGTTCCATAGTGTAGTGGTTATCACGCTTGCTTCACACGCAAGAGGCCCTGGGTTCGATCCCCAGTGGAACCAAATATGATAGACATTCAGATTGAACTGATTTGAAATTATTCTCTTATAAAATATCACAGAAATTTAGCGTGTTTTCTTAGCCCTGTAATTGCTATGTTGTAGGTTCCATAGTGTAGTGGTTATCACGCTTGCTTCACACGCTAGAGGCCCTGGGTTCGATCCCCAGTGGAACCAAATATGATAGACATTCAGATTGAACTGAATTGAAATTATTCTCTTATAAATTACCACAGCAAATTAGCGTGTTTTCTTAGCCCTGTAATTGCCATGTTGTAGGTTCCATAGTGTAGTGGTTATCATGCTTGCTTCACACGCAAGAGGCCCTGGGTTCGATCCCCAGTGGAACCAAATATGATAGACATTCAGATTGAACTGAATTGAAATTATTCTCTTATAAAATATCACAGCAATCTAGCGTGTTTTCTTAGCCCTGTAATTGCCATGTTGTAGGTTCCATAGTGTAGTGGTTATCACGCTTGCTTCACACGCAAGAGGCCCTGGGTTCGATCCCCAGTGGAACCAAAAATGATAGACATTCAGATTGAACTGATTTGAAATTATTCTCTTATAAATTACCACAGCAGTTTAGCCTGTTTTCTTAGCCCTGTAATTGCCATGTTGTAGGTTCCATAGTGTAGAGGTTATCACGCTTGCTTCACACGCAAGAGGCCCTGGGTTCGATCCCCAGTGGAACCAAATATGATAGACATTCAGATTGAACTGAATTGAAATTATTCTCTTATAAATTACCACAGCAATTTAGCGTGTTTTCTTAGCCCTGTAATTGCCATGTAGTAGGTTCCATAGTGTAGTGGTTATCACGCTTGCTTCACACGCAAGAGGCCCTGGGTTCGATCCCCAGTGGAACCAAATATGATAGACATTCAGATTGAACTGAATTGAAATTATTCTCTTATAAATTACCACAGCAATTTAGCGTGTTTTCTTAGCCCAGTAATTGCCATGTTGTAGGGTCCATTGTGTAGGTGTTATCACGCTTGCTTCACATGCAATATACCCTGGGTTCGAACCCCAGCGGAACTAAATATAATACACATTCAGATTAAACCGAATTGAAATTATTCTCTTATAAATAATCACAGAAATTCAGCGTGTTTTCTTAGCCCTGTAATTGTCATGTTGTAGGTTCCATAGTGTAGTGGTTATCATGCTTGCTTCACACGCAAGAGGCCCTGGGTTTGATCCCCAGTGGAACCAAATATGATAGACATTCAGATTGAACTGAATTGAAATTATTCTCTTAGAAATTACCACAGCAATTTAACGTGTTTTCTTAGCCCTGTAATTTCCATGTTGTAGGTTCCATAGTGTAGTGGTTACCACGCTTGCTTCACACGCAAGAGGCCCTGGGTTCGATCCCCAGTGGAACCAAATATGATAGATATTCAGATTGAACTGAATTGAAATTATTCTCTTATAAATTACCACAGCAATTTAGCGTGTTTTCTTAGCCCTGTAATTGCCATGTTGTAGGTTCCATAGTGTAGTGGTTATCACGCTTGCTTCACACGCAAGAGGCCATGGGTTCGATCCCAAGTGGAACCAAATATGATAGACATTCAGATTGAACTGATTTGAAATTATTCTCTTATAAAATATCACAGCAATTTAGCCTGTTTTCTTAGCCCTGTAATTGCCATGTTGTAGGTTCCATAGTGTAGTGGTTATCATGCTTGCTTCACACGCAAGAGGCCCTGGGTTCGATCCCCAGTGGAACCAAATATGATAGACATTCAGATTGAACTGAATTGAAATTATTCTCTTATAAAATATCACAGCAATTTAGCGTGTTTTCTTAGCCCTGTAATTGCCATGTTGTAGGTTCCATAGTGTAGTGGTTATCACGCTTGCTTCACACGCAAGAGGCCCTTGGTTCGATCCCCAGTGGAACCAAAAATGATAGACATTCAGATTGAACTGATTTGAAATTATTCTCTTATAAATTACCACAGCAGTTTAGCCTGTTTTCTTAGCCCTGTAATTGCCATGTTGTAGATTCCATAGTGTAGTGGTTATCACGCTCGCTTCACACGCAAGAGGCCCTGGGTTCGATCCCAAGTGGAACCAAATATGATAGACATTCAGATTGAACTGAATTGAAATTATTCTCATATAAATTAGCACAGCAATTTAGCGTGTTTTCTTAGCCCTGTAATTGTCATGTTGTAGGTTCCATAGTGTAGGTGTTATCACGCTTGCTTCACATACAATATACCCTGGGTTCGATCCCCAGCGGAACTAAATATAATACACATTCAGATTAAACCGAATTGAAAATATTTTCGTATAAATAATCACAGAAATTTAGCATGTTTTCTTAGCCCTGTAATCGCAATGTTGTAGGTTCCATAGTGTAGAGGTTATCACGCTTGCTTCACACGCAAGAGGCCCTGGGTTCGATCCCAAGTGGAACCAAATATGATAGACATTCAGATTGAACTGAATTGAAATTATTCTCTTATAAATTACCACAGCAATTTAGCCTGTTTTGTTAGCCCTGTAATTGCCATGTTGTAGGTTCCATAGTGTAGTGGTTATCACGCTTGCTTCACACGCAAGAGGCCCTGGGTTCGATCCCCAGTGGAACCAAATATGATAGACATTCAGATTGAACTGAATTGAAATTATTCTCTTATAAATTACCACAGCAATTTAGCCTGTTTTCTTAGCCCTGTAATTGCCATGTTGTAGGTTCCATAGTGTAGTGGTTATCACGCTTGCTTCACACGCAAGAGGCCCTGGGTTCGATCCCCAGTGGAACCAAATATGATAGACATTCAGATTGAACTGAATTGAAATTATTCTCTTATAAATTACCACAGCAATTTAGCATGTTTTCTTAGCCCAGTAATTGCCATGTTGTAGGTTCCATTGTGTAGGTGTTATCACGCTTGCTTCACATGCAATATACCCTGGGTTCGAACCCCAGCAGAACTAAATATAATACACATTCAGATTAAACCGAATTGAAATTATTCTCTTATAAATAATCACAGAAATTCAGCGTGTTTTCTTAGCCCTGTAATTGTCATGTTGTAGGTTCCATAGTGTAGTGGTTATCAATCTTGCTTCACACGCAAGAGGCCCTGGGTTTGATCCCCAGTGGAACCAAATATGATAGACATTCAGATTGAACTGAATTGAAATTATTCTCTTAGAAATTACCACAGCAATTTAACGTGTTTTCTTAGCCCTGTAATTGCCATGTTGTAGGTTCCATAGTGTAGTGGTTATCACTCTTGCTTCACACGCAAGAGGCCCTGGGTTCGATCCACAGTGGAACCAAATATGATAGATATTCAGATTGAACTGAATTGAAATTATTCTCTTATAAATTACCACAGCAATTTAGCGTGTTTTCTTAGCCCTGTAATTGCCATGTTGTAGGTTCCATAGTGTAGTGGTTATCACGCTTGCTTCACACGCAAGAGGCCATGGGTTCGATCCCAAGTGGAACCAAATATGATAGACATTCAGATTGAACTGATTTGAAATTATTCTCTTATAAAATATCTCAGCAATTTAGCCTGTTTTCCTACCCCTGTAATTGCCATGTTGTAGGTTCCATAGTGTAGTGGTTATCACTCTTGCTTAACACGCAAGAGGCCCTGGGTTCGATCCCCAGTGGAACCAAATATGATAGACATTCAGATTGAACTGAATTGAATTTATTCTCTTATAAATTACCACAGCAAATTAGCGTGTTTTCTTAGCCAAGTAATTGCCATGTTGTAGGTTCCATAGTGTAGGTGTTATCACGCTTGCTTCACATGCAATATACCCTGGGTTCGAACCCCAGCGGAACTAAATATAATACACATTCAGATTAAACCGAATTGAAATTATTCTCTTATAAATAATCACAGAAATTCAGCGTGTTTTCTTAGCCCTGTAATTGTCATGTTGTAGGTTCCATAGTGTAGTGGTTATCACTCTTGCTTCACATGCAAGAGGCCCTGGGTTCGATCCCCAGTGGAACCAAATATGATAGACATTCAGATTGAACTGAATTGAAATTATTCTCTTAGAAATTACCACAGCAATTTAGCGTGTTTTCTTAGCCCTGTAATTGCCATGTTGTAGGTTCCATAGTGTAGTGGATATCACGCTTGCTTCACACGCAAGAGGCCCTGGGTTCGATCCCCAGTGGAACCAAATATGATAGACATTCAGATTGAACTGAATTGAAATTATTCTCTTATAAATTACCACAGCAATTTAGCGTGTTTTCTTAGCCCTGTAATTGCCATGTTGTAGGTTCCATAGTGTAGTGGTTATCATGCTTGCTTCACACGCAAGAGGCCATGGGTTCGATCCCAAGTGGAACCAAATATGATAGACATTCAGATTGAACTGGATTGAAATTATTCTCTTATAAAATATCACAGCAATTTAGCCTGTTTTCTTAGCCCTGTAATTGCCATGTTGTAGGTTCCATAGTGTAGTGGTTATCACTCTTGCTTCACACGCAAGAGGCCCTGGGTTCGATCCCCAGTGGAACCAAATATGATAGACATTCAGATTGAACTGAATTGAAATTATTCTCTTATAAATTACCACAGCAATTTAGCCTGTTTTCTTAACATTGTAATTGCCATGTTGTAGGTTCCATAGTGTAGTGGTTATCACTCTTGCTTCACACGCAAGAGGCCTGGGTTCGATCCCCAGTGGAACCAAATATGATAGACATTCAGATTGAACTGAATTGAAATTATTCTCTTATAAATTACCACAGCAATTTAGCGTGTTTTCTTAGCCCTGTAATTGTCATGTTGTAGGTTCCATAGTGTAGTGGTTATCACTCTTGCTTCACACGCAAGAGGCCTGGGTTCGATCCCCAGTGGAACCAAATATGATAGACATTCAGATTGAACTGAATTGAAATTATTCTCTTATAAATTACCACAGCAGTTTAGCCTGTTTTCTTAGCCCTGTAATTGCCATGTTGTAGATTCCATAGTGTAGTGGTTATCACGCTCGCTTCACACGCAAGAGGCCCTTGGTTCGATCCCCAGTGGAACCAAATATGATAGACATTCAGATTGAACTGAATTGAAATTATTCTCTTATAAATTATCACAGCAATTTAGCGTGTTTTCTTAGCCCTGTAATTGTCATGTTGTAGGTTCCATAGTGTAGGTGTTATCACGCTTGCTTCACATACAATATACCCTGGGTTCGATCCCCAGCGGAACTAAATATAATACACATTCAGATTAAACCGAATTGAAATTATTCTCTTATAAATAATCACAGAAATTTAGCATGTTTTCTTAGCCCTGTAATCGCAATGTTGTAGGTTCCATAGTGTAGAGGTTATCACGCTTGCTTCACACGCAAGAGGCCCTGGGTTCGATCCCCAGTGGAACCAAATATGATAGACATTCAGATTGAACTGAATTGAAATTATTCTCTTATAAATTACCACAGCAATTTAGCGTGTTTTCTTAGCCCTGTAATTGCCATGTTGTAGGTTCCATAGTGTGGTGGTTATCACGCTTGCTTCACACGCAAGAGGCCCTGGGTTCGATCCCCAGTGGAACCAAATATGATAGACATTCAGATTGAACTGAATTGAAATTATTCTCTTATAAATTACCACAGCAATTTAGCGTGTTTTCTTAGCCCTGTAATTGCCATGTTGTAGGTTCCATAGTGTAGTGGTTATCACGCTTGTTTCACACGCAAGAGGCCATGGGTTCGATCCCCAGTGGAACCAAATATGATAGACATTCAGATTGAACTGATTTGAAATTATTCTCTTATAAAATATCACAGCAATTTAGCGTGTTTTCTTAGCCCTGTAATTGCTATGTTGTAAGTTCCATAGTGTAGTGGTTATCACTCTTGCTTCACACGCAAGATGCCCTGGGTTCGATCCCCAGTGGAACCAAATATGATAGACATTCAGATTGAACTGAATTGAAATTATTCTCTTATAAATTACCACAGCAATTTAGCGTGTTTTCTTAGCCCAGTAATTGCCATGTTGTAGGTTCCATAGTGTAGGTGTTATCACGCTTGCTTCACATGCAATATACCCTGGGTTCGAACCCCAGCGGAACTAAATATAATACACATTCAGATTAAACCGAATTGAAATTATTCTCTTATAAATAATCACAGAAATTCAGCGTGTTTTCTTAGCCCTGTAATTGTCATGTTGTAGGTTCCATAGTGTAGTGGTTATCACTCTTGCTTCACACGCAAGAGGCCCTGGGTTCGATCCCCAGTGGAACCAAATATGATAGACATTCAGATTGAACTGAATTGAAATTATTCTCTTAGAAATTACCACAGCAATTTAACGTGTTTTCTTAGCCCTGTAATTGCCATGTTGTAGGTTCCATAGTGTAGTGGTTATCACGCTTGCTTCACACGCAAGAGGCCCTGGGTTCGATCCCCAGTGGAACCAAATATGATAGACATTCAGATTGAACTGAATTGAAATTATTCTCTTATAAATTATCACAGCAATTTAGCGTGTTTTCTTAGCCCTGTAATTGCCATGTTGTAGGTTCCATAGTGTAGTGGTTATCACGCTTGCTTCACACGCAAGAGGCCATGGGTTCGATCCCAAGTGGAACCAAATATGATAGACATTCAGATTGAACTGATTTGAAATTATTCTCTTATAAAATATCACAGCAATTTAGCCTGTTTTCTTAGCCCTGTAATTGCCATGTTGTAGGTTCCATAGTGTAGTGGTTATCACTCTTGCTTCACACGCAAGAGGCCCTGGGTTCGATCCCCAGTGGAACCAAATATGATAGACATTCAGATTGAACTGAATTGAAATTATTCTCTTATAAATTACCACAGCAAATTAGCGTGTTTTCTTAGCCCAGTAATTGCCATGTTGTAGGTTCCATAGTGTAGGTGTTATCACGCTTGTTTCACATGCAATATACCCTGGGTTCGAACCCCAGCGGAACTAAATATAATACACATTCAGATTAAACCGAATTGAAATTATTCTCTTATAAATAATCACAGAAATTCAGCGTGTTTTCTTAGCCCTGTAATTGCCATGTTGTAGGTTCCATTGTGTAGGTGTTATCACGCTTGCTTCACATGCAATATACCCTGGGTTCGAACCCCAGCGGAACTAAATATAATACACATTCAGATTAAACCGAATTGAAATTATTCTCTTATAAATAATCACAGAAATTCAGCGTGTTTTCTTAGCCCTGTAATTGTCATGTTGTAGGTTCCATAGTGTAGTGGTTATCACTCTTGCTTCACACGCAAGAGGCCCTGGGTTCGATCCCCAGTGGAACCAAATATGATAGACATTCAGATTGAACTGAATTGAAATTATTCTCTTAGAAATTACCACAGCAATTTAACGTGTTTTCTTAGCCCTGTAATTGCCATGTTGTAGGTTCCATAGTGTAGTGGTTATCACGCTTGCTTCACACGCAAGAGGCCCTGGGTTCGATCCCCAGTGGAACCAAATATGATAGACATTCAGATTGAACTGAATTGAAATTATTCTCTTATAAATTACCACAGCAATTTAGCGTGTTTTCTTAGCCCAGTAATTGCCATGTTGTAGGGTCCATTGTGTAGGTGTTATCACGCTTGCTTCACATGCAATATACCCTGGGTTCGAACCCCAGCGGAACTAAATATAATACACATTCAGATTAAACCGAATTGAAATTATTCTCTTATAAATAATCACAGAAATTCAGCGTGTTTTCTTAGCCCTGTAATTGTCATGTTGTAGGTTCCATAGTGTAGTGGTTATCACTCTTGCTTCACACGCAAGAGGCCCTGGGTTTGATCCCCAGTGGAACCAAATATGATAGACATTCAGATTGAACTGAATTGAAATTATTCTCTTAGAAATTACCACAGCAATTTAACGTGTTTTCTTAGCCCTGTAATTGCCATGTTGTAGGTTCCATAGTGTAGTGGTTACCACGCTTGCTTCACACGCAAGAGGCCCTGGGTTCGATCCCCAGTGGAACCAAATATGATAGACATTCAGATTGAACTGAATTGAAATTATTCTCTTATAAATTACCACAGCAAATTAGCGTGTTTTCTTAGCCCAATAATTGCCATGTTGTAGGTTCCATAGTGTAGGTGTTATCACGCTTGCTTCACATGCAATATACCCTGGGTTCGAACCCCAGCGGAACTAAATATAATACACATTCAGATTAAACCGAATTGAAATTATTCTCTTATAAATAATCACAGAAATTCAGCGTGTTTTCTTAGCCCTGTAATTGTCATGTTGTAGGTTCCATAGTGTAGTGGTTATCACTCTTGCTTCACACGCAAGAGGCCCTGGGTTCGATCCCCAGTTGAACCAAATATGATAGACATTCAGATTGAACTGAATTGAAATTATTCTCTTAGAAATTACCACAGCAATTTAGCGTGTTTTCTTAGCCCTGTAATTGCCATGTTGTAGGTTCCATAGTGTAGTGGTTATCACGCTTGCTTCACACGCAAGAGGCCCTGGGTTCGATCCCCAGTGTAACCAAATATGATAGACATTCAGATTGAACTGAATTGAAATTATTCTCTTACAAATTACCACAGCAAATTAGCGTGTTTTCTTAGCCCAGTAATTGCCATGTTGTAGGTTCCATAGTGTAGGTGTTATCACGCTTGCTTCACATGCAATATACCCTGGGTTCGAACCCCAGCGGAACTAAATATAATACACATTCAGATTAAACCGAATTGAAATTATTCTCTTATAAATAATCACAGAAATTCAGCGTGTTTTCTTAGCCCTGTAATTGTCATGTTGTAGGTTCCATAGTGTAGTGGTTATCACTCTTGCTTCACACGCAAGAGGCCCTGGGTTCGATCCCCAGTGGAACCAAATATGATAGACATTCAGATTGAACTGAATTGAAATTATTCTCTTAGAAATTACCACAGCAATTTAGCGTGTTTTCTTAGCCCTGTAATTGCCATGTTGTAGGTTCCATAGTGTAGTGGTTATCACGCTTGCTTCACACGCAAGAGGCCCTGGGTTTGATCCCCAGTGGAACCAAATATGATAGACATTCAGATTGAACTGAATTGAAATTATTCTCTTATAAATTATCACAGCAATTTAGCGTGTTTTCTTAGCCCTGTAATTGCCATGTTGTAGGTTCCATAGTGTAGTGGTTATCACGCTTGCTTCACACGCAAGAGGCCATGGGTTCGATCCCCAGTGGAACCAAATATGATAGACATTCAGATTGAACTGATTTGAAATTATTCTCTTATAAAATATCACAGCAATTTAGCGTGTTTTCTTAGCCCTGTAATTGCCATGTTGTAGGTTCCATAGTGTAGTGGTTATCACTCTTGCTTCACACGCAAGAGGCCCTGGGTTCGATCCCCAGTGGAACCAAATATGATAGACATTCAGATTGAACTGAATTGAAATTATTCTCTTATAAATTACCACAGCAATTTAGCCTGTTTTGTTAACATTGTAATTGCCATGTTGTAGGTTCCATAGTGTAGTGGTTATCACGCTTGCTTCACACGCAAGAGGCCCTGGGTTCGATCCCCAGTGGAACCAAATATGATAGACATTCAGATTGAACTGAATTGAAATTATTCTCTAATCAATTATCACAGCAATTTAGCCTATTTTCTTAGCCCTGTAATTGCCATGTTGTAGGTTCCATAGTGTAGGTGTTATCACGCTTGCTTCACACGCAAGAGGCCATGGGTTTGATCCCCAGTGGAACTAAATATGATACACATTCAGATTAAACCGAATTGAAATTATTCTCTTATAAATAATCACAGAAATTCAGCGTGTTTTCTTAGCCCTGTAATTGTCATGTTGTAGGTTCCATAGTGTAGTGGTTATCACTCTTGCTTCACACGCAAGAGGCCCTGGGTTCGATCCCCAGTGGAACCAAATATGATAGACATTCAGATTGAACTGAATTGAAATTATTCTCTTAGAAATTACCACAGCAATTTAGCGTGTTTTCTTAGCCCTGTAATTGCCATGTTGTAGGTTCCATAGTGTAGTGGTTATCACGCTTGCTTCACACGCAAGAGGCCATGGGTTCGATCCCCAGTGGAACCAAATATGATAGACATTCAGATTGAACTGAATTGAAATTATTCTCTTATAAATTACCACAGCAAATTAGCTTGTTTTCTTAGCCCAGTAATTGCCATGTTGTAGGTTCCATAGTGTAGGTGTTATCACGCTTGCTTCACATGCAATATACCCTGGGTTCGAACCCCAGCGGAACTAAATATAATACACATTCAGATTAAACCGAATTGAAATTATTCTCTTATAAATAATCACAGAAATTCAGCGTGTTTTCTTAGCCCTGTAATTGTCATGTTGTAGGTTCCATAGTGTAGTGGTTATCACTCTTGCTTCACACGCAAGAGGCCCTGGGTTCGATCCCCAGTGGAACCAAATATGATAGACATTCAGATTGAACTGAATTGAAATTATTCTCTTAGAAATTACCACAGCAATTTAGCGTGTTTTCTTAGCCCTGTAATTGCCATGTTGTAGGTTCCATAGTGTAGTGGTTATCACTCTTGCTTCACACGCAAGAGGCCCTGGGTTCGATCCCCAGTGGAACCAAATATGATAGACATTCAGATTGAACTGAATTGAAATTATTCTCTTATAAATTATCACAGCAATTTAGCGTGTTTTCTTAGCCCTGTAATTGCCATGTTGTAGGTTCCATAGTGTAGTGGTTATCACGCTGGCTTCACACGCAAGAGGCCATGGGTTCGATCCCCAGTGGAACCAAATATGATAGACATTCAGATTGAACTGAATTGAAATTATTCTCTTATAAAATATCACAGCAATTTAGCCTGTTTTCTTAGCCCTGTAATTGCCATGTTGTAGGTTCTATAGTGTAGTGGTTATCACTCTTGCTTCACACGCAAGAGGCCCTGGGTTCGATCCCCAGTGGAACCAAATATGATAGACATTCAGATTGAACTGAATTGAAATTATTCTCTTATAAATTACCACAGCAATTTAGCCTGTTTTGTTAACATTGTAATTGCCATGTTGTAGGTTCCATAGTGTAGTGGTTATCACGCTTGCTTCACACGCAAGAGGCCCTGGGTTCGATCCCCAGTGGAACCAAATATGATAGACATTCAGATTGAACTGAATTGAAATTATTCTCTAATCAATTATCACAGCAATTTAGCCTATTTTCTTAGCCCTGTAATTGCCATGTTGTAGGTTCCATAGTGTAGGTGTTATCACGCTTGCTTCACACGCAAGAGGCCCTGGGTTCGATCCCCAGTGGAACCAAATATGATAGACATTCAGATTGAACTGAATTGAAATTATTCTCTTATAAATTACCACAGCAATTTAGCGTGTTTTCTTAGCCCTGTAATTGCCATGTTGTAGGTTCCATAGTGTAGGTGTTATCACGCTTGCTTCACACGCAAGAGGCCCTGGGTTCGATCCCCAGTGGAACCAAATATGATAGACATTCAGATTGAACTGAATTGAAATTATTCTCTTATAAATTACCACAGCAATTTAGCGTGTTTTCTTAGCCCTGTAATTGCCATGTTGTAGGTTCCATAGTGTAGTGGTTATCACGCTTGCTTCACACGCAAGAGGCCATGGGTTCGATCCCCAGTGGAACCAAATATGATAGCCATTCAGATTGAACTGATTTGAAATTATTCTCTTATAAAATATCACAGCAATTTAGCCTGTTTTCTTAGCCCTGTAATTGCCATGTTGTAGGTTCCATAGTGTAGGTGTTATCACGCTTGCTTCACAGGCAAGAGGCCCTGGGTTCGATCCCCAGTGGAACCAAATATGATAGACATTCAGATTGAACTGAATTGAAATTATTCTCTTATAAATTATCACAGCAATTTAGCGTGTTTTCTTAGCCCTGTAATTGCCATGTTGTAGGTTCCATAGTGTAGTGGTTATCACGCTTGCTTCACACGCAAGAGGCCATGGGTTCGATCCCCAGTGTAACCAAATATGATAGACATTCAGATTGAACTGATTCGAAATTATTCTCTTATAAAATATCACAGCAATTTAGCCTGTTTTCTTAGCCCTGTAATTGCCATGTTGTAGGTTCCATAGTGTAGTGGTTATCACGCTTGCTTCACACGCAAGAGGCCCTGGGTTCAATCCCCAGTGGAACCAAATATGATAGACATTCAGATTGAACTGAATTGAAATTATTCTCTAATATATTATCACAGCAATTTAGCGTGTTTTCTTAGCCCTGTAATTGCCATGTTGTAGGTTCCATAGTGTAGTGGTTATCACGCTTGCTTCACACGCAAGAGGCCCTGGGTTCGATCCCCATTGGAACCAAATATGATAGACATTCAGATTGAACTGAATTGAAATTATTCTCTTATAAATTAGCACAGCAATTTAGCGTGTTTTCTTAGCCCTGTAATTGCCATGTTGTAGGTTCCATAGTGTAGTGGTTATCACGCTTGCTTCACACGCAAGAGGCCCTGGGTTCGATCCCCAGTGGAACCAAATATGATAGACATTCAGATTGAACTGAATTGAAATTATTCTCTTATAAAATATCACAGAAATTCAGCGTGCTTTTTTAGCCCTGTAATTGCCATGTTGTAGGTTCCATAGTGTAGTGGTTATCACGCTTGCTTCACACGCAAAAGTCCCTGGGTTCGATCCCCAGTGGAACCAAATATGATAGACGTTCAGATTGAACTGATTGAAATTATTCTCTTATAAATTATCACAGAAATTCAGCGTGTTTTCTTAGCCCTGTAATTGCCATGTTGTAGGTTCCATAGTGTAGTGGTTATCACTCTTGCTTCACACACAAGAGGCCTGGGATCAATCCCAAATGGAACCAAATATGATAGACATTCAGATTGAACTGATTTGAAATTATTCTCTTATAAAATATCACAGCAATTTAGCGTGTTTTCTTAGCCCTGTAATTGCCATGTTGTAGGTTCCATAGTGTAGTGGTTATCACTCTTGCTTCACACGCAAGAGACCCTGGGTTCGATCCCCAGTGGAACCAAATATGATAGACATTCAGATTGAACTGAATTGAAATTATTCTCTTATAAATTATCACAGCAATTTAGCGTGTTTTCTTAGCCCTGTAATTGCCATGTTGTAGGTTCCATAGTGTAGTGGTTTTCACTCTTGCTTCACACGCAAGAGGCCATGGGTTCGATCCCCAGTGGAACCAAATATGATAGACATTCAGATTGAACTGATTTGAAATTATTCTCTTATAAAATATCACAGCAATTTAGCGTGTTTTCTTAGCCCTGTAATTGCCATGTTGTAGGTTCCATAGTGTAGTGGTTATCACGCTTGCTTCACACGCAAGAGGCCTTGGGTTCGATCCCCAGTGGAACCAAATATGATAGACATTCAGATTGAACTGAATTGAAATTATTCTCTTATAAAATATCACAGAAATTCAGCGTGTTTTTTTAGCCCTTTAATTGCCATGTTGTAGGTTCCATAGTGTAGTGGTTATCACGCTTGCTTCACACGCAAGAGGCCCTGGGTTCAATCCCACGTTGAACCAAATATGATAGACATTCAGATTGAACTGAATTGAAATTATTCTCTAATATATTATCACAGCAATTTAGCGTGTTTTCTTAGCCCTGTAATTGCCATGTTGTAGGTTCCATAGTGTAGTGGTTATCACGCTTGCTTCACACGCAAGAGGCCCTGGGTTCGATCCCCAGTGGAACCAAATATGATAGACATTCAGATTGAACTGAATTGAAATTATTCTCTTATAAAATATCACAGAAATTCAGCGTGTTTTTTTTAGCCCTGTAATTGCCATGTTGTAGGTTCCATAGTGTAGTGGTTATCACGCTTGCTTCACACGCAAGAGTCCCTGGGTTCGATCCCCAGTGGAACCAAATATGATAGACGTTCAGATTGAACTGATTGAAATTATTCTCTTATAAATTATCACAGCAATTTAGCGTGTTTTCTTAGCCCAGTAATTGCCATGTTGTAGGTTCCATAGTGTAGTGGTTATCACTCTTGCTTCACACGCAAGAGGCCTGGGATCAATCCCAAATGGACCCTAATATGATAGACATTCATATTGAACTGAATCGAAATTATTCTTTTATAAATTATCAGAGCAATTTAGCGTGTTTTCTCAGCCCTGTAATTTCTATGTTGTAGGTTCCATAGTGTAGTGGTTATCACGCTTGCTTCACACGCAAGAGGCCCTGTGTTCGATCCCCAGTGGAACCAAAAATGATAGACATTCAGATTGAACTGATTTGAAATTATTCTCTAATAAAATATCACAGCAATTTAGCGTGTTTTCTTAGCCCTGTAATTGCCATGTTGTAGGTTCCATAGTGTAGTGGTTATCACGCTTGCTTCACACGCAAGAGGCCCTGGGTTCAATCCCCCGTTGAACCAAATATGATAGACATTCAGATTGAACTGATTTGAAATTATTCTCTTATAAAATATCACAGCAATTTAGCCTGTTTTCTTAGCCCTGTAATTGCCATGTTGTAGGTTCCATAGTGTAGTGGTTATCACTCTTGCTTCACACGCAAGAGGCCCTGGGTTCGATCCCCAGTGGAACCAAATATGATAGACATTCAGATTGAACTGAATTGAAATTATTCTCTTATAAATTACCACAGCAATTTAGCCTGTTTTCTTAGCCGAGTCATTGCCATGTTGTAGGTTCCATAGTGTAGTGGTTATCAGACTTGCTTCACACGCAAGAGGCCCTGGGTTCGAACCCCAGTGGAACCAAATATGATAGACATTCAGATGTAACTGAATTGAAATTATTCTCTTATAAAATATCACAGCAATTCGGCCTGTTTTCTTAGCCCAGTAATTGCCATGTTGTAGGTTCCATAGTGTAGGTGTTATCACGCTTGCTTCACATGCAATATACCCTGGGTTCGAACCCCAGCGGAACTAAATATAATACACATTCAGATTAAACCGAATTGAAATTATTCTCTTATAAATAATCAGAGAAATTCAGCGTGTTTTCTTAGCCCTGTAATTGTTATGTTGTAGGTTCCATAGTGTAGTGGTTATCACTCTTGCTTCACATGCAAGAGGCCCTGGGTTCGATCCCCAGTGGAACCAAATATGATAGACATTCAGATTGAACTGAATTGAAAATATTCTTTTAGAAATTACCACAGCAATTTAGCGTGTTTTCTCATCCCTGTAATTGCCATGTTGTAGGTTCCATAGTGTAGTGGTTATCACGCTTGCTTCACACGCAAGAGGCCCTGGGTTCGATCCCCAGTGGAACCAAATATGATAGACATTCAGATTGAACTGAATTGAAATTATTCTCTTATAAATTACCACAGCAATTTAGCGTGTTTTCTTAGCCCTGTAATTGCCATGTTGTAGGTTCCATAGTGTAGTGGTTATCACGCTTGCTTCACACGCAAGAGGCCATGGGTTCGATCCCAAGTGGAACCAAATATGATAGACATTCAGATTGAACTGATTTGAAATTATTCTCTTATAAAATATCACAGCAATTTAGCCTGTTTTCTTAGCTCTCTAATTGCCATGTTGTAGGTTCCATAGTGTAGTGGTTATCACTCTTGCTTCATATGCAAGAGGCCCTGGGTTCGATCCCCAGTGGAACCAAATATGATAGATATTCAGATTGAACTGAATTGAAATTATTCTCTTATAAATTACCACAGCAATTTAGCCTGTTTTCTTAACATTGTAATTGCCATGTTGTAGGTTCCATAGTGTAGTGGTTATCACGCTTGCTTCACACGGAAGAGGCCCTGGGTTCGATCCCCAGTGGAACCAAATATGATAGACATTCAGATTGAACTGAATTGAAAATATTCTCTTATAAATTATCACAGCAATTTAGCGTGTTTTCTTAGCCCTGTAATTGCCATATTGTAGGTTCTATAGTGTAGTGGTTATCACTCTTGCTTAACACGCAAGAGGCCTTGGTTCGATCCCCAGTGGAACCAAATATGATAGACATTCAGATTGAACTGAATTGAAATTATTCTCTTATAAATTATCACAGCAATTTAGCCTGTTTTCTTAGCCCTGTAATTGTCATGTTGTAGGTTCCATAGTGTAGGTGTTATCACGCTTGCTTCACACGCAAGAGGCCCTGGGTTCAATCCCCAGTGGAACCAAATATGATAGACATTCAGATTGAAATGAATTGAAATTATTCTCTTATAAATTATCACAGCAATTTAGCGTGTTTTCTTAGCCCTGTAATTGCCATGTTGTAGGTTCCATAGTGTAGTGGTTATCACGCTTGTTTCACACGCAAGAGGCCATGGGTTCGATCCCCAGTGGAACCAAATATGATAGACATTCAGATTGAACTGATTTGAAATTATTCTCTTATAAAATATCACCGCAATTTAGCCTGTTTTCTTAGCCCTGTAATTGCCATGTTGTAGGTTCCATAGTGTAGTGGTTATCACTCTTGCTTCACACGCAAGAGACCCTGGGTTCGATCCCCAGTGGAACCAAATATGATAGACATTCAGATTGAACTGAATTGAAATTATTCTCTTATAAATTATCACAGCAATTTAGCGTGTTTTCTTAGCCCAGTAATTGCCATGTTGTAGGTTCCATAGTGTAGTGGTTATCACGCTTGCTTCACATGCAATATACCCTGGGTTCGAACCCCAGCAGAACTAAATATAATACACATTCAGATTAAACCGAATTGAAATTATTCTCTTATAAATAATCACAGAAATTTAGCCTGTTTTCTTAGCCCTGTAATTGACATGTTGTAGGTTCCATAGTGTAGTGGTTATCACGCTTGCTTCACACGCAAGAGGCCATGGGTTCGATCCCAAGTGGAACCAAATATGATAGACATTCAGATTGAAATGAATTGAAATTATTCTCTTATAAAATATCACAGCAATTTAGCCTGTTTCCTTAGCTCTGTAATTGCCATGTTGTAGGTTCCATAGTGTAGTGGTTATCAATCTTGCTTCACACGCAAGAGGCCCTGGGTTCGATCCCCAGTGGAACCAAATATGATAGATATTCAGATTGAACTGAATTGAAATTATTCTCTTATAAATTACCACAGCAATTTAGCGTGTTTTCTTAACATTGTAATTGCCATGTTGTAGGTTCCATAGTGTAGTGGTTATCACGCTTGCTTCACACGCAAGAGGCCCTCGGTTCGATCCCCAGTGGAACCAAATATGATAGACATTCAGATTGAACTGATTTGAAATTTTTCTCTTATAAAATATCACAGCAATTTAGCGTGTTTTCTTAGCCCTGTAATTGCCATGTTGTAGGTTCCATTGTGTAGTGGTTATCACGCTTGCTTCACACGCAAGAGGCCCTGGGTTCGATCCCCAGTGGAACCAAATATGATAGACATTCAGATTGAACTGAATTGAAATTATTCTCTTATAAAATATCACAGAAATTCAGCGTGTTTTTTTAGCCCTGTAATTGCCATGTTGTAGGTTCCATAGTGTAGTGGTTATCACGCTTGCTTCACACGCAAGAGGCCCTGGGTTCAATCCCCCGTTGAACCAAATATGATAGACATTCAGATTGAACTGAATTGAAATTATTCTCTAATAAATTATCACAGCAATTTAGCGTGTTTTCTTAGCCCTGTAATTGCAATGTTGTAGGTTCCATAGTGCAGTGGTTATCACGCTTGCTTCACACGGAAGAGGCCCTGGGTTCGATCCCCAGTGGAACCAAATATGACAGACATTCAGATTGAACTGAATTGAAATTATTCTCTTATAAAATATCACAGAAATTCAGCGTGTTTTTTTAGCCCTGTAATTGCCATGTTGTAGGTTCCATAGTGTAGTTGTTATCACGCTTGCTTCACACGCAAGAGGCCTGGGATCAATCCCAAATGGAACCTAATATGATAGACATTCATATTGAACTGAATTGAAATTATTCTCTTTTAATTATCAGAGCAATTTAGCGTGTTTTCTCAGCCCTGTAATTTCTATGTTGTAGGTTCCATAGTGTAGTGGTTATAACGCTTGCTTCACACGCAAGAGGCCCTGGTTCACATGCAAGAGGCCCTGGGTTCGATCCCCAGTGGAACCAAATATGATAAACATTCAGATTGAACTGATTTGAAATTGTTCTCTTATAAAATATCACAGCAATTTAGCCTCTTTTCTTAGCCTTGTAATTGCCATTTTGTAGGTTCCATAGTGTAGTGGTTATCACGCTTGCTTCACACGCAAGAGGCCCTTGGTTCGATCCCCAGTGGAACCAAATATGATAGACATTCAGATTGAACTGAATTGAAATTATTCTCTTATAAATTACCACAGCAATTTAGCGTGTTTTCTTAGCCCTGTAATTGACATGTTGTAGGTTCCATAGTGTAGTGGTTATCACACTTGCTTCACACGCAAGAGGCCATGGGTTCGATCCCCAGTGGAACCAAATATGATAGACATTCAGATTGAACTGAATTGAAATTATTCTCTTATAAATTACCACAGCAATTTAGCGTGTTTTCTTAGCCCTGTAATTGCCATGTTGTAGGTTCCATAGTGTAGTGGTTTTCACGCTTGCTTCACACGCAAGAGGCCCTGGGTTCGATCCCCAGTGAAACCAGATATGATAGACATTCAGATTGAACTGAATTGAAATTATTCTCTTATAAATTACAACAGCAATTTAGCGTGTTTTCTTAACCTTGTAATTGCCATGTTGTAGGTTCCATAGTGTAGTGGTTATCACGCTTGCTTCACACGCAAGAGGCCCTCGGTTCGATCCCCAGTGGAACCAAATATGATAGACATTCAGATTGAACTGAATTGAAATTATTCTCTAATAAATTATCACAGCAATTTAGCCTGTTTTCTTAGCCCTGTAATTGCCATGTTGTAGGTTCCATAGTGTAGTGGTTATCACGTTTGCTTCAAATACAATATACCCTGGGTTCGATCCCCAATGGAACCAAATATGATAGACATTCAGATTGAACTGAATTGAAATTATTCTCTTATAAATTACCACAGCAATCTAGCGTGTTTTCTTAGCCCTGTAATTGCCATGTTGTAGGTTCCATAGTGTAGTGGTTATCACGCTTGCTTCACATGCAAGAAGCCCTGGGTTTGATCCCCAGTGGAACCAAATATGATGGACATACAGATTGAACTGATTTGAAATTTTTCTCTTATAAAATATCACAGCAATTCGGCCTGTTTTCTTAGCCCTGTAATTGCCATGTTGTAGGTTCCATAGTGTAGTGGTTATCACGCTTGCTTCACACGCGAGGGGTCCTGGGTTCGATCCCTAGTGGAACCAAATATGATAGACATTATGATTGAACTGATTTGAAATTATTCTCTTATAAATAATCACAGCAATTTAGCGTGTTTTCTTAGCCCTGTAATTACCATATTGTACATTCCATAGTGTAGTTGTTATCACTCTTGCTTCACATGCAAGAGACCCTGGGTTTGATCCCCAGTGGAACCAAATACGATAGACATTCAGATTGAACTGAATTGAAATTATTTTCTCATAAATTATCACAGCAATTTAGCGTGTTTTCTTTGCCCTGTAATTGCTATGTTGTAGGTTCCATATTGTAGTGGTTATCTCGTTTGCTTCACACGCAAGAGGCCCTGGGTTCGATCCCCAGTGGAACCGAATATGATAGACATTCAGATTGAACTGATTTGAAATTATTCTCTTATAAAATATCACAGAAATTTAGCATGTTTTCTTAGCCCTGTAATTGCTATGCTGTAGGTTCCATAGTGTAGTGGTTATCACGCTTGCTTCACACGCAAGAGTCCCTGGGTTCGATCCCCAGTGGAACCAAATATGATAGACATTCAGATTGAACTGAATTGAAATTATTCTCTTATAAATTACCACACCAATTTAGCATGTTTTCTTAACCCTGTAATTGCCATGTTGTAGGTTCCATATTGTAGTGGTTATCACGCTTGCTTCACACGCAAGAAGCCCTGGGTTTGATCCCCAGTGGAACCAAATATGATAGACATTCAGATTGAACTGATTTGAAATTATTCTCTTATAAAATATCACAGCAATTTAGCGTGTTTTCTTAGCCCTGTAATTGCCATGTTGTAGGTTCCATAGTGTAGTGGTTATCACGCTTGCTTCACATGCAAGAAGCCCTAGGTTTGATCCCCAGTGGAACCAAATATGATAGACATTCAGATTGAACTGATTTGAAATTATTCTCTTATAAAATATCACAGCAATTTAGCGTGTTTTCTTAGCCCTGTAATTGCCATGTTGTAGGTTCCATAGTGTAGTGGTTATCACGCTTGCTTCACATGCAAGAAGCCCTGGGTTTGATCCCCATTGAACCAAATATGATAGACATTCAGATTGAACTGATTTGAAATTAATCTCTTATAAAATATCACAGCAATTTAGCGTGTTTTCTTAGCCCTGTAATTGCCATGTTGTAGGTTCCATAGTGTAGTGGTTATCACGCTTGCTTCACATGCAAGAAGCCCTAGGTTTGATCCCCAGTGGAACCAAATATGATAGACATTCAGATTGAACTGATTTGAAATTAATCTCTTATAAAATATCACAGCAATTTAGCCTGTTTTCTTAGCCCTGTAATTGCCATGTTGTAGGTTCCATAGTGTAGTGGTTATCACGCTTGCTTCACACGCAAGAAGCCCTGGGTTCGATCCCCAGTGGAACCAAATATGATAGACATTCAGATTGAACTGATTTGAAATTAATCTCTTATAAAATATCACAGCAATTTAGCCTGTTTTCTTAGCCCTGTAATTGCCATGTTGTAGGTTCCATAGTGTAGTGGTTATCACGCTTGCTTCACATGCAAGAAGCCCTGGGTTTGATCCCCAGTGGAACCAAATATGATAGACATTCAGATTGAACTGATTTGCAATTAATCTCTTATAAAATATCACAGCAATTAAGCCTGTTTTCTTAGCCCTGTAATTGCCATGTTGTAGGTTCCATAGTGTAGTGGTTATCACGCTTGCTTCACACGCAAGAAGCCCTGGGTTTGATCCCCAGTGGAACCAAATATGATAGACATTCAGATTGAACTGATTTGAAATTATTCTCTTATAAAATATCACAGCAATTTAGCCTGTTTTCTTAGCCCTGTAATTGCCATGTTGTAGGTTCCATAGTGTAGTGGTTATCACGCTTGCTTCACATGCAAGAAGCCCTGGGTTTGATCCCCAGTGGAACCAAATATGATAGACATTCAGATTGAACTGATTTGAAATTAATCTCTTATAAAATATCACAGCAATTTAGCCTGTTTTCTTAGCCCTGTAATTGCCATGTTGTAGGTTCCATAGTGTAGTGGTTATCACGCTTGCTTCACATGCAAGAAGCCCTGGGTTTGATCCCCAGTGGAACCAAATATGATAGACATTCAGATTGAACTGATTTGAAATTAATCTCTTATAAAATATCACAGCAATTTAGCCTGTTTTCTTAGCCCTGTAATTGCCATGTTGTAGGTTCCATAGTGTAGTGGTTATCACGCTTGCTTCACACGCAAGAAGCCCTGGGTTTGATCCCCAGTGGAACCAAATATGATAGACATTCAGATTGAACTGATTTGAAATTAATCTCTTATAAATTATCACAGCAATTTAGCGTGTTTTCTTAGCCCTGTAATTGCCATGTTGTAGGTTCCATAGTGTAGTGGTTATCACGCTTGCTTCACATGCAAGAAGCCCTGGGTTTGATCCCCAGTGGAACCAAATATGATAGACATTCAGATTGAACTGATTTGAAATTAATCTCTTATAAAATATCACAGCAATTTAGCCTGTTTTCTTAGCCCTGTAATTGCCATGTTGTAGGTTCCATAGTGTAGTGGTTATCACGCTTGCTTCACATGCAAGAAGCCCTGGGTTTGATCCCCAGTGGAACCAAATATGATAGACATTCAGATTGAACTGATTTGAAATTAATCTCTTATAAATTATCACAGCAATTTAGCGTGTTTTCTTAGCCCTGTAATTGCCATGTTGTAGGTTCCATAGTGTAGTGGTTATCACGCTTGCTTCACATGCAAGAAGCCCTGGGTTTGATCCCCAGTGGAACCAAATATGATAGACATTCAGATTGAACTGAATTGAAATTAATCTCTTATAAAATATCACAGCAATTTAGCGTGTTTTCTTAGCCCTGTAATTGCCATGTTGTAGGTTCCATAGTGTAGTGGTTATCACGCTTGCTTCACACGCAAGAAGCCCTGGGTTTGATCCCCAGTGGAACCAAATATGATAGACATTCAGATTGAACTGATTTGAAATTAATCTCTTATAAAATATCACAGCAATTTAGCGTGTTTTCTTAGCCCTGTAATTGCCATGTTGTAGGTTCCATAGTGTAGTGGTTATCACGCTTGCTTCACACGCAAGAGACCCTGGGTTCGATCCCCAGTGGAACCAAATATGATAGACATTCAGATTGAACTGAATTGAAATTAATCTCTTATAAAATATCACAGCAATTTAGCGTGTTTTCTTAGCCCTGTAATTGCCATGTTGTAGGTTCCATAGTGTAGTGGTTATCACGCTTGCTTCACACGCAAGAAGCCCTGGGTTTGATCCCCAGTGGAACCAAATATGATAGACATTCAGATTGAACTGAATTGAAATTAATCTCTTATAAAATATCACAGCAATTTAGCGTGTTTTCTTAGCCCTGTAATTGCCATGTTGTAGGTTCCATAGTGTAGTGGTTATCACGCTTGCTTCACACGCAAGAGACCCTGGGTTCGATCCCCAGTGGAACCAAATATGATAGACATTCAGATTGAACTGAATTGAAATTAATCTCTTATAAAATATCACAGCAATTTAGCGTGTTTTCTTAGCCCTGTAATTGCCATGTTGTAGGTTCCATAGTGTAGTGGTTATCACGCTTGCTTCACACGCAAGAAGCCCTGGGTTTGATCCCCAGTGGAACCAAATATGATAGACATTCAGATTGAACTGAATTGAAATTAATCTCTTATAAAATATCACAGCAATTTAGCGTGTTTTCTTAGCCCTGTAATTGCCATGTTGTAGGTTCCATAGTGTAGTGGTTATCACGCTTGCTTCACACGCAAGAAGCCCTGGGTTTGATCCCCAGTGGAACCAAATATGATAGACATTCAGATTGAACTGATTTGAAATTAATCTCTTATAAAATATCACAGCAATTTAGCCTGTTTTCTTAGCCCTGTAATTGCCATGTTGTAGGTTCCATAGTGCAGTGGTTATCACGCTTGCTTCACATGCAAGAAGCCCTGGGTTTGATCCCCAGTGGAACCAAATATGATAGACATTCAGATTGAACTGATTTGAAATTAATCTCTTATAAATTATCACAGCAATTTAGCGTGTTTTCTTAGCCCTGTAATTGCCATGTTGTAGGTTCCATAGTGTAGTGGTTATCACGCTTGCTTCACATGCAAGAAGCCCTGGGTTTGATCCCCAGTGGAACCAAATATGATAGACATTCAGATTGAACTGAATTGAAATTAATCTCTTATAAAATATCACAGCAATTTAGCGTGTTTTCTTAGCCCTGTAATTGCCATGTTGTAGGTTCCATAGTGTAGTGGTTATCACGCTTGCTTCACACGCAAGAAGCCCTGGGTTTGATCCCCAGTGGAACCAAATATGATAGACATTCAGATTGAACTGATTTGAAATTAATCTCTTATAAAATATCACAGCAATTTAGCGTGTTTTCTTAGCCCTGTAATTGCCATGTTGTAGGTTCCATAGTGTAGTGGTTATCACGCTTGCTTCACATGCAAGAAGCCCTGGGTTTGATCCCCAGTGGAACCAAATATGATAGACATTCAGATTGAACTGATTTGAAATTAATCTCTTATAAAATATCACAGCAATTTAGCCTGTTTTCTTAGCCCTGTAATTGCCATGTTGTAGGTTCCATAGTGTAGTGGTTATCACGCTTGCTTCACATGCAAGAGGCCCTGGGTTCGATCCCCAGTGGAACCAAATATGATAGACATTCAGATTGAACTGATTTGAAATTATTCTCTTATAAAATATCACAGCAATTTAGCGTGTTTTCTTAGCCCTGTAATTGCCATGTTGTAGGTTCCATAGTGTAGTGGTTATCACGCTTGCTTCACATGCAAGAAGCCCTGGGTTTGATCCCCAGTGGAACCAAATATGATGGACATTCAGATTGAACTGAATTGAAATTAATCTCTTATAAAATATCACAGCAATTTAGCCTGTTTTCTTAGCCCTGTAATTGCCATGTTGTAGGTTCCATAGTGTAGTGGTTTTCACGCTTGCTTCACATGCAAGAAGCCCTGGGTTCGATCCCCAGTGGAACCAAATATGATAGACATTCAGATTGAACTGATTTGAAATTATTCTCTTATAAAATATCACAGCAATTTAGCCTGTTTTCTTAGCCCTGTAATTGCCATGTTGTAGGTTCCATAGTGTAGTGGTTATCACGCTTGCTTCACACGCAAGAAGCCCTGGGTTTGATCCCCAGTGGAACCAAATATGATAGACATTCAGATTGAACTGATTTGAAATTATTCTCTTATAAAATATCACAGCAATTTAGCCTGTTTTCTTAGCCCTGTAATTGCCATGTTGTAGGTTCCATAGTGTAGTGGTTATCACGCTTGCTTCACATGCAAGAGGCCCTGGGTTCGATCCCCAGTGGAACCAAATATGATAGACATTCAGATTGAACTGATTTGAAATTATTCTCTTATAAAATATCACAGCAATTTAGCGTGTTTTCTTAGCCCTGTAATTGCCATGTTGTAGGTTCCATAGTGTAGTGGTTATCACGCTTGCTTCACATGCAAGAAGCCCTGGGTTTGATCCCCAGTGGAACCAAATATGATGGACATTCAGATTGAACTGATTTGAAATTAATCTCTTATAAAATATCACAGCAATTTAGCCTGTTTTCTTAGCCCTGTAATTGCCATGTTGTAGGTTCCATAGTGTAGTGGTTTTCACGCTTGCTTCACACGCAAGAAGCCCTGGGTTTGATCCCCAGTGGAACCAAATATGATAGACATTCAGATTGAACTGAATTGAAATTATTCTCTTATAAAATATCACAGCAATTTAGCGTGTTTTCTTAGCCCTGTAATTGCCATGTTGTAGGTTCCATAGTGCAGTGGTTATCACGCTTGCTTCACACGCAAGAAGCCCTGGGTTTGATCCCCAGTGGAACCAAATATGATGGACATTCAGATTGAACTGATTTGAAATTAATCTCTTATAAAATATCACAGCAATTTAGCCTGTTTTCTTAGCCCTGTAATTGCCATGTTGTAGGTTCCATAGTGCAGTGGTTATCACGCTTGCTTCACACGCAAGAAGCCCTGGGTTTGATCCCCAGTGGAACCAAATATGATAGACATTCAGATTGAACTGAATTGAAATTAATCTCTTATAAAATATCACAGCAATTTAGCGTGTTTTCTTAGCCCTGTAATTGCCATGTTGTAGGTTCCATAGTGTAGTGGTTATCACGCTTGCTTCACATGCAAGAAGCCCTGGGTTTGATCCCCAGTGGAACCAAATATGATAGACATTCAGATTGAACTGATTTGAAATTAATCTCTTATAAAATATCACAGCAATTTAGCCTGTTTTCTTAGCCCTGTAATTGCCATGTTGTAGGTTCCATAGTGCAGTGGTTATCACGCTTGCTTCACACGCAAGAAGCCCTGGGTTTGATCCCCAGTGGAACCAAATATGATAGACATTAAGATTGAACTGAATGGAAATTATTCTCTTATAAAATATCACAGCAATTTAGCGTGTTTTCTTAGCCCTGTAATTGCCATGTTGTAGGTTCCATAGTGTAGTGGTTATCACGCTTGCTTCACATGCAAGAAGCCCTGGGTTTGATCCCCAGTGGAACCAAATATGATAGACATTCAGATTGAACTGATTTGAAATTAATCTCTTATAAAATATCACAGCAATTTAGCCTGTTTTCTTAGCCCTGTAATTGCCATGTTGTAGGTTCCATAGTGCAGTGGTTATCACGCTTGCTTCACACGCAAGAAGCCCTGGGTTTGATCCCCAGTGGAACCAAATATGATAGACATTCAGATTGAACTGATTTGAAATTAATCTCTTATAAAATATCACAGCAATTTAGCCTGTTTTCTTAGCCCTGTAATTGCCATGTTGTAGGTTCCATAGTGTAGTGGTTATCACGCTTGCTTCACATGCAAGAGGCCCTGGGTTTGATCCCCAGTGGAACCAAATATGATAGACATTCAGATTGAACTGAATTGAAATTAATCTCTTATAAATTATCACAGCAATTTAGCGTGTTTTCTCAGCCCTGTAATTGCCATGTTGTAGGTTCCATAGTGTAGTGGTTATCACGCTTGCTTCACATGCAAGAGGCCCTGGGTTTGATCCCCAGTGGAACCAAATATGATAGACATTCAGATTGAACTGATTTGAAATTAATCTCTTATAAAATATCACAGCAATTTAGCCTGTTTTCTTAGCCCTGTAATTGCCATGTTGTAGGTTCCATAGTGTAGTGGTTATCACGCTTGCTTCACATGCAAGAAGCCCTGGGTTTGATCCCCAGTGGAACCAAATATGATAGACATTCAGATTGAACTGATTTGAAATTAATCTCTTATAAAATATCACAGCAATTTAGCCTGTTTTCTTAGCCCTGTAATTGCCATGTTGTAGGTTCCATAGTGCAGTGGTTATCACGCTTGCTTCACACGCAAGAAGCCCTGGGTTTGATCCCCAGTGGAACCAAATATGATAGACATTCAGATTGAACTGATTTGAAATTAATCTCTTATAAAATATCACAGCAATTTAGCGTGTTTTCTTAGCCCTGTAATTGCCATGTTGTAGGTTCCATAGTGTAGTGGTTATCACGCTTGCTTCACATGCAAGAGGCCCTGGGTTTGATCCCCAGTGGAACCAAATATGATAGACATTCAGATTGAACTGAATTGAAATTAATCTCTTATAAATTATCACAGCAATTTAGCGTGTTTTTCTCAGCCCTGTAATTGCCATGTTGTAGGTTCCATAGTGTAGTGGTTATCACGCTTGCTTCACATGCAAGAGGCCCTGGGTTTGATCCCCAGTGGAACCAAATATGATAGACATTCAGATTGAACTGAATTGAAATTAATCTCTTATAAATTATCACAGCAATTTAGCGTGTTTTCTCAGCCCTGTAATTGCCATGTTGTAGGTTCCATAGTGTAGTGGTTATCACGCTTGCTTCACATGCAAGAGGCCCTGGGTTTGATCCCCAGTGGAACCAAATATGATAGACATTCAGATTGAACTGATTTGAAATTAATCTCTTATAAAATATCACAGCAATTTAGCGTGTTTTCTTAGCCCTGTAATTGCCATGTTGTAGGTTCCATAGTGTAGTGGTTATCACGCTTGCTTCACATGCAAGAAGCCCTGGGTTTGATCCCCAGTGGAACCAAATATGATAGACATTCAGATTGAACTGATTTGAAATTAATCTCTTATAAAATATCACAGCAATTTAGCCTGTTTTCTTAGCCCTGTAATTGCCATGTTGTAGGTTCCATAGTGCAGTGGTTATCACGCTTGCTTCACACGCAAGAAGCCCTGGGTTTGATCCCCAGTGGAACCAAATATGATAGACATTCAGATTGAACTGATTTGAAATTAATCTCTTATAAAATATCACAGCAATTTAGCGTGTTTTCTTAGCCCTGTAATTGCCATGTTGTAGGTTCCATAGTGTAGTGGTTATCACGCTTGCTTCACATGCAAGAGGCCCTGGGTTTGATCCCCAGTGGAACCAAATATGATAGACATTCAGATTGAACTGAATTGAAATTAATCTCTTATAAATTATCACAGCAATTTAGCGTGTTTTCTCAGCCCTGTAATTGCCATGTTGTAGGTTCCATAGTGTAGTGGTTATCACGCTTGCTTCACATGCAAGAGGCCCTGGGTTTGATCCCCAGTGGAACCAAATATGATAGACATTCAGATTGAACTGATTTGAAATTAATCTCTTATAAAATATCACAGCAATTTAGCCTGTTTTCTTAGCCCTGTAATTGCCATGTTGTAGGTTCCATAGTGTAGTGGTTATCACGCTTGCTTCACACGCAAGAAGCCCTGGGTTTGATCCCCAGTGGAACCAAATATGATAGACATTCAGATTGAACTGATTTGAAATTATTCTCTTATAAAATATCACAGCAATTCAGCGTGTTTTCTTAGCCCTGTAATTGCCATGTTGTAGGTTCCATAGTGTAGTGGTTATCACGCTTGCTTCACACGCAAGAAGCCCTGGGTTTGATCCCCAGTGGAACCAAATATGATAGACATTCAGATTGAACTGATTTGAAATTATTCTCTTATAAAATATCACAGCAATTTAGCGTGTTTTCTTAGCCCTGTAATTGCCATGTTGTAGGTTCCATAGTGTAGTGGTTATCACGCTTGCTTCACATGCAAGAAGCCCTGGGTTTGATCCCCAGTGGAACCAAATATGATGGACATTCAGATTGAACTGATTTGAAATTAATCTCTTATAAAATATCACAGCAATTTAGCGTGTTTTCTTAGCCCTGTAATTGCCATGTTGTAGGTTCCATAGTGTAGTGGTTATCACGCTTGCTTCACACGCAAGAAGCCCTGGGTTTGATCCCCAGTGGAACCAAATATGATAGACATTCAGATTGAACTGATTTGAAATTATTCTCTGATAAAATATCACAGCAATTTAGCCTGTTTTCTTAGCCCTGTAATTGCCATGTTGTAAGTTCCATAGTGCAGTGGTTATCACGCTTGCTTCACACGCAAGAAGCCCTGGGTTTGATCCCCAGTGGAACCAAATATGATAGACATTCAGATTGAACTGATTTGAAATTATTCTCTTATAAAATATCACAGCAATTCGGCCTGTTTTCTTAGCCCTGTAATTGCCATGTTGTAGGTTCCATAGTGTAGTGGTTATCACGCTTGCTTCACACGCGAGGGGCCCTGGGTTCGATCCCTAGTGGAACCAAATATGATAGACATTATGATTGAACTGATTTGAAATTATTTTCTTATAAATAATCACAGAAATTTAGCGTGTTTTCTTAGCCCTGTAATTGCTATGTTGTAGGTTCCATAGTGTAGTGGTTATCACGCTTGCTTCACATACAATATACCCTGGGTTCGATCCCCAGTGGAACTAAATATAATACACATTCAGATTAAATTGAATTGAATTTATTCCCTTATAAATAATCACAGCAATTTAGCGTGTTTTCTTAGCCCTGTAATTACCATATTGTACATTCCATAGTGTAGTTGTTATCACTCTTGCTTCACATGCAAGAGGCCCTGGGTTTGATCCCCAGTGGAACCAAATATGATAGACATTCAGATTGAACTGAATTGAAATTATTCTCTTATAAATTATCACAGCAATTTAGCGTGCTTTCTTTGCCCTGTAATTGCTATGTTGTAGGTTCCATAGTGTAGTGGTTATCACGCTTGCTTCACACGCAAGAGGCCCTGGGTTCGATCCCCAGTGGAACCGAATATGATAGACATTATGATTGAACTGATTTGAAATTATTCTCTTATAAATAATCACAGAAATTTAGCGTGTTTTCTTAGCCCTGTAATTGCTATGTTGTAGGTTCCATAGTGTAGTGGTTATCACGCTTGCTTCACACGCAAGAGGCCCTGGGTTCGATCCCCAGTGGAACCAAATATGATAAACATTCAGATTGAACTGATTTGAAATTATTCTCTTATAAATAATCACAGAAATTTAGCATGTTTTCTTAGCCCTGTAATTGCTATGTTGTAGGTTCCATAGTGTAGTGGTTATCACGCTTGCTTCACACGCAAGAGGCCCTGGGTTCGATCCCTAGTGGAACCAAATATGATAGACATTCAGATTGAACTGAATTGAAATTATTCTCTTATAAATTACCACACCAATTTAGCGTGTTTTCTTAACCCTGTAATTGCCATGTTGTAGGTTCCATATTGTAGTGGTTATCACGCTTGCTTCACACGCAAGAGGCCCTGGGTTCGATCCCCAGTGGAACAAAATATGATAGACATTCAGATTGAACTGATTTGAAATTAATCTCTTATAAAATATCACAGCAATTTAGCCTGTTTTCTTAGCCCTGTAATTGCCATGTTGTAGGTTCCATAGTGTAGTGGTTATCACGCTTGCTTCACACGCAAGAAGCCCTGGGTTTGATCCCCAGTGGAACCAAATATGATGGACATTCAGATTGAACTGATTTGAAATTAATCTCTTATATAATATCACAGCAATTTAGCCTGTTTTCTTAGCCCTGTAATTGCCATGTTGTAGGTTCCATAGTGCAGTGGTTATCACGCTTGCTTCACACGCAAGAAGCCCTGGGTTTGATCCCCAGTGGAACCAAATATGATAGACATTCAGATTGAACTGAATTGAAATTAATCTCTTATAAAATATCACAGCAATTTAGCCTGTTTTCTTAGCCCTGTAATTGCCATGTTGTAGGTTCCATATTGTAGTGGTTATCTCGTTTGCTTCACATATAATATACCCTGGGTTCGATCCCCAGTGGAACCAAATACGACAGACATTCAGATTGAACTGAATTGAAATTAATCTCTTATATAATATCACAGCAATTTAGCCTGTTTTCTTAGCCCTGTAATTGCCATGTTGTAGGTTCCATAGTGCAGTGGTTATCACGCTTGCTTCACACGCAAGAAGCCCTGGGTTTGATCCCCAGTGGAACCAAATATGATAGACATTCAGATTGAACTGAATTGAAATTAATCTCTTATATAATATCACAGCAATTTAGCCTGTTTTCTTAGCCCTGTAATTGCCATGTTGTAGGTTCCATAGTGCAGTGGTTATCACGCTTGCTTCACACGCAAGAAGCCCTGGGTTTGATCCCCAGTGGAACCAAATAATAGACATTCAGATTGAACTGATTTGAAATTAATCTCTTATAAAATATCACAGCAATTTAGCGTGTTTTCTTAGCCCTGTAATTGCCATGTTGTAGGTTCCATAGTGCAGTGGTTATCACGCTTGCTTCACACGCAAGAAGCCCTGGGTTTGATCCCCAGTGGAACCAAATATGATAGACATTCAGATTGAACTGATTTGAAATTAATCTCTTATAAAATATCACAGCAATTTAGCGTGTTTTCTTAGCCCTGTAATTGCCATGTTGTAGGTTCCATAGTGTAGTGGTTATCACGCTTGCTTCACATGCAAGAGGCCCTGGGTTTGATCCCCAGTGGAACCAAATATGATAGACATTCAGATTGAACTGAATTGAAATTAATCTCTTATAAATTATCACAGCAATTTAGCGTGTTTTCTTAGCCCTGTAATTGCCATGTTGTAGGTTCCATAGTGTAGTGGTTATCACGCTTGCTTCACATGCAAGAGGCCCTGGGTTTGATCCCCAGTGGAACCAAATATGATAGACATTCAGATTGAACTGATTTGAAATTAATCTCTTATAAAATATCACAGCAATTTAGCCTGTTTTCTTAGCCCTGTAATTGCCATGTTGTAGGTTCCATAGTGTAGTGGTTATCACGCTTGCTTCACACGCAAGAAGCCCTGGGTTTGATCCCCAGTGGAACCAAATATGATAGACATTCAGATTGAACTGATTTGAAATTATTCTCTTATAAAATATCACAGCAATTTAGCGTGTTTTCTTAGCCCTGTAATTGCCATGTTGTAGGTTCCATAGTGTAGTGGTTATCACGCTTGCTTCACACGCAAGAAGCCCTGGGTTTGATCCCCAGTGGAACCAAATATGATAGACATTCAGATTGAACTGATTTGAAATTATTCTCTTATAAAATATCACAGCAATTTAGCCTGTTTTCTTAGCCCTGTAATTGCCATGTTGTAGGTTCCATAGTGTAGTGGTTATCACGCTTGCTTCACATGCAAGAAGCCCTGGGTTTGATCCCCAGTGGAACCAAATATGATGGACATTCAGATTGAACTGATTTGAAATTAATCTCTTATAAAATATCACAGCAATTTAGCCTGTTTTCTTAGCCCTGTAATTGCCATGTTGTAGGTTCCATAGTGTAGTGGTTATCACGCTTGCTTCACACGCAAGAAGCCCTGGGTTTGATCCCCAGTGGAACCAAATATGATAGACATTCAGATTGAACTGATTTGAAATTATTCTCTTATAAAATATCACAGCAATTTAGCCTGTTTTCTTAGCCCTGTAATTGCCATGTTGTAAGTTCCATAGTGCAGTGGTTATCACGCTTGCTTCACACGCAAGAAGCCCTGGGTTTGATCCCCAGTGGAACCAAATATGATAGACATTCAGATTGAACTGATTTGAAATTATTCTCTTATAAAATATCACAGCAATTCGGCCTGTTTTCTTAGCCCTGTAATTGCCATGTTGTAGGTTCCATAGTGTAGTGGTTATCACGCTTGCTTCACACGCGAGGGGCCCTGGGTTCGATCCCTAGTGGAACCAAATATGATAGACATTATGATTGAACTGATTTGAAATTATTTTCTTATAAATAATCACAGAAATTTAGCGTGTTTTCTTAGCCCTGTAATTGCTATGTTGTAGGTTCCATAGTGTAGTGGTTATCACGCTTGCTTCACATACAATATACCCTGGGTTCGATCCCCAGTGGAACTAAATATAATACACATTCAGATTAAATTGAATTGAATTTATTCCCTTATAAATAATCACAGCAATTTAGCGTGTTTTCTTAGCCCTGTAATTACCATATTGTACATTCCATAGTGTAGTTGTTATCACTCTTGCTTCACATGCAAGAGGCCCTGGGTTTGATCCCCAGTGGAACCAAATATGATAGACATTCAGATTGAACTGAATTGAAATTATTCTCTTATAAATTATCACAGCAATTTAGCGTGCTTTCTTTGCCCTGTAATTGCTATGTTGTAGGTTCCATAGTGTAGTGGTTATCACGCTTGCTTCACACGCAAGAGGCCCTGGGTTCGATCCCCAGTGGAACCGAATATGATAGACATTATGATTGAACTGATTTGAAATTATTCTCTTATAAATAATCACAGAAATTTAGCGTGTTTTCTTAGCCCTGTAATTGCTATGTTGTAGGTTCCATAGTGTAGTGGTTATCACGCTTGCTTCACACGCAAGAGGCCCTGGGTTCGATCCCCAGTGGAACCAAATATGATAAACATTCAGATTGAACTGATTTGAAATTATTCTCTTATAAATAATCACAGAAATTTAGCATGTTTTCTTAGCCCTGTAATTGCTATGTTGTAGGTTCCATAGTGTAGTGGTTATCACGCTTGCTTCACACGCAAGAGGCCCTGGGTTCGATCCCTAGTGGAACCAAATATGATAGACATTCAGATTGAACTGAATTGAAATTATTCTCTTATAAATTACCACACCAATTTAGCGTGTTTTCTTAACCCTCTAATTGCCATGTTGTAGGTTCCATATTGTAGTGGTTATCACGCTTGCTTCACACGCAAGAGGCCCTGGGTTCGATCCCCAGTGGAACAAAATATGATAGACATTCAGATTGAACTGATTTGAAATTAATCTCTTATAAAATATCACAGCAATTTAGCCTGTTTTCTTAGCCTAGTAATTGCCATGTTGTAGGTTCCATAGTGTAGTGGTTATCACGCTTGCTTCACATGCAAGAAGCCCTGGGTTCGATCCCCAGTGGAACCAAATATGATGGACATTCAGATTGAACTGATTTGAAATTAATCTCTTATATAATATCACAGCAATTTAGCCTGTTTTCTTAGCCCTGTAATTGCCATGTTGTAGGTTCCATAGTGTAGTGGTTATCACGCTTGCTTCACACGCAAGAAGCCCTGGGTTTGATCCCCAGTGGAACCAAATATGATAGACATTCAGATTGAACTGATTTGAAATTATTCTCTTATAAAATATCACAGCAATTCGGCCTGTTTTCTTAGCCCTGTAATTGCCATGTTGTAGGTTCCATAGTGTAGTGGTTATCACGCTTGCTTCACACGCAAGAAGCCCTGGGTTTGATCCCCAGTGGAACCAAATATGATAGACATTCAGATTGAACTGATTTGAAATTATTCTCTTATAAAATATCACAGCAATTCGGCCTGTTTTCTTAGCCCTGTAATTGCCATGTTGTAGGTTCCATAGTGTAGTGGTTATCACGCTTGCTTCACACGCAAGAAGCCCTGGGTTTGATCCCCAGTGGAACCAAATATGATAGACATTCAGATTGAACTGATTTGAAATTAATCTCTTATAAAATATCACAGCAATTTAGCCTGTTTTCTTAGCCCTGTAATTGCCATGTTGTAGGTTCCATAGTGTAGTGGTTATCACGCTTGCTTCACACGCAAGAGGCCCTGGGTTCAATCCCCAGTGGAACCAAATATGATAGACATTCAGATTGAACTGATTTGAAATTATTCTCTTATAAAATATCACAGCAATTCGGCCTGTTTTCTTAGCCCTGTAATTGCCATGTTGTAGGTTCCATAGTGTAGTGGTTATCACGCTTGCTTCACACGCGAGGGGCCCTGGGTTCGATCCCTAGTGGAACCAAATAATAGACATTATGATTGAACTGATTTGAAATTATTCTCTTATAAATAATCACAGAAATTTAGCGTGTTTTCTTAGCCCTGTAATTGCTATGTTGTAGGTTCCATAGTGTAGGTATTATCACACTTGCTTCACATGCAAGAGGCCCTGGGTTTGATCCCCAGTGGAACTAAATATAATACACATTCAGATTAAATTGAATTGAAATTATTCTCTTATAAATTACCACAGCAATTTAGCGTGTTTTCTTAGCCCTGTAATTGCCATGTTGTAGGTTCCATAGTGTAGTTGTTATCACTCTTGCATCACATGCAAGAGGCCCTGGGTTTGATCCCCAGTGGAACCAAATATGATAGACATTCAGATTGAACTGAATTTAAATTATTCTCTTATAAATTATCACAGCAATTTAGCGTGTTTTCTTAGCCCTGTAATTGCCATGTTGTAGGTTCCATAGTGTAGTGGTTATCACTCTTGCTTCACACGCAAGAGACCCTGGGTTCGATCCCCAGTGGAACCAAATATGATAGACATTCAGATTGAACTGATTTGAAATTATTCTCTTATAAATTATCACAGCAATTTAGCGTGTTTTCTTAGCCCTGTAATTGCCATGTTGTAGGTTCCATAGTGTAGTGGTTATCACGCTTGCTTCACACGCAAGAGGCCATGGGATCGATCCCCAGTGGAACCAAATATGATAGACATTCAGATTGAACTGATTTGAAATTATTCTCTTAAAAAATATCACAGCAATTTAGCGTGTTTTCTTAGCCCTGTAATTGCCATGTTGTAGGTTCCATAGTGTAGTGGTTATCACGCATGCTTCACACGCAAGAGGCCCTGGATTCGATCCCCAGTGGAACCAAATATGATAGACATTCACATTGAACTGAATTGAAATTATTCTCTTATAAATTATCACAGCAATTTAGCGTGTTTTCTTAGCCCTGTAATTGCCATGTTTTAGGTTCCATAGTGTAGTGGTTATCACGCTTGCTTCACACGCAAGAGGCCCTGGGTTCGATCCCTATTGGAACCAAATATGATAGACATTCAGATTGAACTGAATTGAAATTATTCTCTTATAAATTACCACAGCAATTTAGCCTGTTTTCTTAACCCTGTAATTGCCATGTTGTAAGTTCCATAGTGTAGTGGTTATCACGCTTGTTTCACACGCAAGAGGCCCTGGGTTCGATCCCCAGTGGAACCAAATATGATAGACATTCAGATTGAACTGATTTGAAATTATTCTCTTATAAATTATCACAGCAATTTAGCGTGTTTTCTTAGCCCTGTAATTACCATATTGTAAGTTCCATAGTGTAGTGGTTATCACTCTTGCTTCACACGGAAGAGGCCTGGGTTCGATCCCCAGTGGAACCAAATATGATAGACATTCAGATTGAACTGAATTGAAATTATTCTCTTATAGAATATCACAGCAATTTCGCGTGTTTTCTTAGCCCTGTAATTGCCATGTCTTAGGTTCCATAGTGTAGTGGTTATCACGCTTGCTTCACACGCAAGAGGCCCTGGGTTCGATCCCTAGTGGAACCAAATATGATAGACATTCAGATTGAACTGAATTGAAATTATTCTCTTATAAATTACCACACCAATTTAGCGTGTTTTCTTAGCCCTGAAATTGCCATGTTGCAGGTTCCATAGTGTAGTGGTTATCACGCTTGCTTCACACGCAAGAGGCCCTGGGTTCGATCCCCAGTGGAACCAAATATGATAGACATTCAGATTGAACTGATTTGAAATTTTTCTCTTATAAAATATCACAGCAATTTAGCGTGTTTTCTTAAACCTGTAATTGCCATGTTGTAGGTTCCATAGTGTAGTGGTTATCACGCTTGCTTCACACGCAAGAGGCCCTGGGTTCGATCCCCAGTGGAACCAAATATGATAGACATTCAGATTGAACTGATTTGAAATTATTCTGTTATATAATATCACAGCAGTTTAGTCTGTTTTCTTAGCCCTGTAATTGCCATGTTGTAGATTCCATAGTGTAGTGGTTATCACGCTTGCTTCACACGCAAGAGGCCCTGGGTTCGATCCCCAGTGGAACCAAATATGATAGACATTCAGATTGAACTGATTTGAAATTATTCTCTTATAAAATATCACAGCAATTTAGCGTGTTTTCTTAGCCCTGTAATTGCCATGTTGTAGGTTCCATAGTGTAGTGGTTATCACTCTTGCTTCACACGCAAGAGGCACTGGATTCGATCCCCAGTGGAACCAAATATGATAGACATTCAGATTGAACTGATTTGAAATTATTCTCTTATAAAATATCACAGCAATTTAGCGTGTTTTCTTAGCCCTGTAATTGCCATGTTGTAGGTTCCATAGTGTAGTGGTTATCACGCTTGCTTCACACGCAAGAGGCCCTGGGTTCGATCCCCAGTGGAACCAAATATGATAGACATTCAGATTGAACTGAATTGAAATTATTCTCTTATAAATTACCACAGCAATTTAGCGTGTTTTCTTAGCCCTGTAATGGCCATGTTGTAGGTTCCATAGTGTAGTGGTTATCACGCTTGCTTCACACGCAAGAGGCCCTGGGTTCGATCCCCAGTGGAACCAAATATGACAGACATTCAGATTGAACTGAATTGAAATTATTCTCTTATAAATTACCACAGCAATTTAGCCTGTTTTCTTAGCCCTGTAATTGTCATGTTGTAGGTTCCATAGTGTAGTGGTTATCACGCTTGCTTCACATACAATATACCCTGGGTTCGATCCCCAACAGAACTAAATATAATACACATTCAGATTGAACTGACTTGAAATTATTCTCTTATAAATTACCACAGCAATTTAGCGTGTTTTCTTTGCCCTGTAATTGCTACGTTGTAGGTTCCATAGTGTAGTGGTTATCACGCTTGCTTCACACGCAAGAGGCCCTGGGTTCGATCCCCAGTGGAACCGAATATGATAGACATTATGATTGAACTGATTTGAAATTATTCTCTTATAAATAATCACAGAAATTTAGCGTGTTTTCTTAGCCCTGTAATCGCTATGTTGTAGGTTCCATAGTGTAGTGGTTATCACGCTTGCTTCACACGCAAGAGGCCTGGGTTCGATCCCCAGTGGAACCAAATATGATGGACATTCAGATTGAACTGAATTGAAATTATTCTCTTATAGAATATCACAGCAATTTAGCGTGTTTTCTTAGCCCTGTAATTGCCATGTTGTAGGTTCCATAGTGTAGTGGTTATCACGCATGCTTCACACGCAAGAGGCCCTGGGTTCGATCCCTAGTGGAACCAAATATGATAGACATTCAGATTGAACTGAATTGAAATTATTCTCTTATAAATTACCACAGCAATTTAGCCTGTTTTCTTAACCCTGTAATTGCCATGTTGTAAGTTCCATAGTGTAGTGGTTATCACGCTTGCTTCACACGCAAGAGGCCCTGGGTTCGATCCCCAGTGGAACCAAATATGATAGACATTCAGATTGAACTGATTTGAAATTATTCTCTTATAAATTATCACAGCAATTTAGCGTGTTTTCTTAGCCCTGTAATTACCATATTGTAAGTTCCATAGTGTAGTGGTTATCACTCTTGCTTCACACGGAAGAGGCCTGGGTTCGATCCCCAGTGGAACCAAATATGATAGACATTCACATTGAACTGAATTGAAATTATTCTCTTATAGAATATCACAGCAGTTTAGTCTGTTTTCTTAGCCCTGTAATTGCCATGTTGTAGATTCCATAGTGTAGTGGTTATCACGCTTGCTTCACACGCAAGAGGCCCTGGGTTCGATCCCCAGTGGAACCAAATATGATAGACATTCAGATTGAACTGATTTGAAATTATTCTCTTATAAAATATCACAGCAATTTAGCGTGTTTTCTTAGCCCTGTAATTGCCATGTTGTAGGTTCCATAGTGTAGTGGTTATCACGCTTGCTTCACACGCAAGAGGCCCTGGGTTCGATCCCCAGTGGAACCAAATATGATAGACATTCAGATTGAACTGAATTGAAATTATTCTCTTATAAATTACCACAGCAATTTAGCGTGTTTTCTTAGCCCTGTAATGGCCATGTTGTAGGTTCCATAGTGTAGTGGTTATCACGCTTGCTTCACACGCAAGAGGCCCTGGGTTCGATCCCCAGTGGAACCAAATATGACAGACATTCAGATTGAACTGAATTGAAATTATTCTCTTATAAATTACCACAGCAATTTAGCCTGTTTTCTTAGCCCTGTAATTGTCATGTTGTAGGTTCCATAGTGTAGTGGTTATCACGCTTGCTTCACATACAATATACCCTGGGTTCGATCCCCAACAGAACTAAATATAATACACATTCAGATTGAACTGACTTGAAATTATTCTCTTATAAATTACCACAGCAATTTAGCGTGTTTTCTTTGCCCTGTAATTGCTACGTTGTAGGTTCCATAGTGTAGTGGTTATCACGCTTGCTTCACACGCAAGAGGCCCTGGGTTCGATCCCCAGTGGAACCGAATATGATAGACATTATGATTGAACTGATTTGAAATTATTCTCTTATAAATAATCACAGAAATTTAGCGTGTTTTCTTTGCCCTGTAATCGCTATGTTGTAGGTTCCATAGTGTAGTGGTTATCACGCTTGCTTCACACGCAAGAGGCCTGGGTTCGATCCCCAGTGGAACCAAATATGATGGACATTCAGATTGAACTGAATTGAAATTATTCTCTTATAGAATATCACAGCAATTTAGCGTGTTTTCTTAGCCCTGTAATTGCCATGTTGTAGGTTCCATAGTGTAGTGGTTATCACGCATGCTTCACACGCAAGAGGCCCTGGGTTCGATCCCTAGTGGAACCAAATATGATAGACATTCAGATTGAACTGAATTGAAATTATTCTCTTATAAATTACCACAGCAATTTAGCCTGTTTTCTTAACCCTGTAATTGCCATGTTGTAAGTTCCATAGTGTAGTGGTTATCACGCTTGCTTCACACGCAAGAGGCCCTGGGTTCGATCCCCAGTGGAACCAAATATGATAGACATTCAGATTGAACTGATTTGAAATTATTCTCTTATAAATTATCACAGCAATTTAGCGTGTTTTCTTAGCCCTGTAATTACCATATTGTAAGTTCCATAGTGTAGTGGTTATCACTCTTGCTTCACACGGAAGAGGCCTGGGTTCGATCCCCAGTGGAACCAAATATGATAGACATTCACATTGAACTGAATTGAAATTATTCTCTTATAGAATATCACAGCAATTTCGCGTGTTTTCTTAGCCCTGTAATTGCCAGGTTGTAGGTTCCATAGTGTAGTGGTTATCACGCTTGCCTCACACGCAAGAGGCCCTGGGTTCGATCCCTAGTGGAACCAAATATGATAGACATTCAGATTGAACTGAATTGAAATTATTCTCTTATAAATTACCACAGCAATTTAGCGTGTTTTCTTAGCCCTGTAATTGCCATGTTGTAGGTTCCATAGTGTAGTGGTTATCACGCTTGCTTCACACGCAAGAGGCCCTGGGTTCGATCCCCAGTGGAACCAAATATGATAGACATTCAGATTGAACTGAATTGAAATTATTCTCTTATAAATTATCACAGCAATTTAGCGTGTTTTCTTAGCCCTGTAATTGCCATGTTGTAGGTTCCATAGTGTAGTGGTTATCACGCTTGCTTCACATATAATATACCCTGGGTTCGATCCCCAGTGGAACCAAATACGATAGACATTCGGATTGAACTGATTTGAAATTATTCTCTTATAAATTATCACAGCAATTTAGCGTGTTTTCTTAGCCCTGAAATTGCCATGTTGCAGGTTCCATAGTGTAGTGGTTATCACGCTTGCTTCACACGCAAGAGGCCCTGGGTTCGATCCCCAGTGGAACCAAATATGATAGACATTCAGATTGAACTGATTTGAAATTT
This sequence comes from Thysanoteuthis rhombus, assembly GCA_963457665.1. Lineage (NCBI taxonomy): Eukaryota > Metazoa > Mollusca > Cephalopoda > Oegopsida > Thysanoteuthidae > Thysanoteuthis > Thysanoteuthis major. The sequence continues at coordinate 4,293,466 of OY735228.1, read as the reverse complement.
TTCTCTTATAAAATATCACAGCAATTTAGCGTGTTTTCTTAGCCCTGTAATTGCCATGTTGTAGGTTCCATAGTGTAGTGGTTATCACGCTTGCTTCACACGCAAGAGGCCCTGGGTTCGATCCCCAGTGGAACCAAATATGATAGACATTCAGATTGAACTGATTTGAAATTATTCTGTTATATAATATCACAGCAGTTTAGTCTGTTTTCTTAGCCCTGTAATTGCCATGTTGTACATTCCATAGTGTAGTGGTTATCACGCTTGCTTCACACGCAAGAGGCCCTGGGTTCGATCCCCAGTGGAACCAAATATGATAGACATTCAGATTGAACTGAATTGAAATTATTCTCTTATAAATTATCACAGCAATTTAGCATGTTTTCTTAGCCCTGTAATTGCCATGTTGTAGGTTCCATAGTGTAGAGGTTATCACGCTTGCTTCACACGCAAGAGGCCCTGGGTTCGATCCCCAGTGGAACCAAATATGATGGACATTCAGATTGAACTGAATTGAAATTATTCTCTTATAAATTACCACAGCAATTTAGCGTGTTTTCTTAGCCCTGTAATTGCCATGTTGTAGGTTCAATAGTGTAGTGGTTATCACGCTTGCTTCACACGCAAGAGGCCCTGGGTTCGATCCCCAGTGGAACCAAATATGATAGACATTCAGATTGAACTGAATTGAAATTATTCTCTTATAAATTATCACAGCAATTTAGCGTGTTTTCTTAGCCCTGTAATTGCCATGTTGTAGGTTCCATAGTGTAGTGGTTATCACGCTTGCTTCACATATAATATACCCTGGGTTTGATCCCCAGTGGAACTAAATACGATAGACATTCAGATTGAACTGATTTGAAATTTTTCTCTTATAAAATATCACAGCAATTTAGCGTGTTTTCTTAGCCCTGTAATTGCCATGTTGTAGGTTCCATAGTGTAGTGGTTATCACGCTTGCTTCACACGCAAGAGGCACTGGGTACGATCCCCAGTGGAACCAAATATGATAGACATTCAGATTGAACTGATTTGAAATTATTCTCTTATAAAATATCACAGCAATTTAGCGTGTTTTCTTAGCCCTGTAATTGCCATGTTGTAGGTTCCATAGTGTAGTGGTTATCACGCTTGCTTCACACGCAAGAGGCCCTGGGTTCGATCCCCAGTGGAACCAAATATGATAGACATTCAGATTGAACTGAATTGAAATTATTCTCTTATAAATTAGCACAGCAATTTAGCGTGTTTTCTTAGCCCTGTAATGGCCATGTTGTAGGTTCCATAGTGTAGTGGTTATCACGCTTGCTTCACACGCAAGAGGCCCTGGGTTCGATCCCCAGTGGAACCAAATATGACAGACATTCAGATTGAACTGAATTGAAATTATTCTCTTATAAATTACCACAGCAATTTAGCGTGTTTTCTTAACCCTGTAATTGCCATGTTGTAGGTTCCATAGTGTAGTGGTTATCACGCTTGCTTCACACGCAAGAGGCCCTGGGTACGATCCCCAGTGGAACCAAATATAATAGACATTCAGATTGAACTGATTTGAAATTATTCTCTTATAAAATATCACAGCAATTTAGCGTGTTTTCTTAGCCCTGTAATTGCCATGTTGTAGGTTCCATAGTGTAGGTGTTATCACGCTTGCTTCACATATAATATACCCTGGGTTTGATCCCCAGTGGAACCAAATACGATAGACATTCAGATTGAACTGATTTGAAATTATTCTCTTATAAATTATCACAGCAATTTAGCGTGTTTTCTTAGCCCTGAAATTGCCATGTTGTAGGTTCCATAGTGTAGTTGTTATCCCGCTTGCCTTACACGGAAGAGGCCCTGGGTTCGATCCCCAGTGGAACCAAATATGATAGACATTCAGATTGAACTGATTTGAAATTATTCTCTTATAAATTACCACAGCAATTTAGCGTGTTTTCTTAGCCCTGTAATTGCCATGTTGTAGGTTCCATAGTGTAGTGGTTATCACGCTTGCTTCACACGCAAGAGACCATGGGTTCGATCCCCAGTGGAACCAAATATGATAGACATTCAGATTGAACTGATTTGAAATTATTCTCTTATAAAATATCACAGAAATTTAGCCTGTTTTCTTAGCCATGTAATTGCTATGTTGTAGGTTCCATAGTGTAGTGGTTATCACGCTTGCTTCACACGCAAGAGGCCCTGGGTTCGATCCCCAGTGGAACCAAAAATGATAGACATTCAGATTGAACTGATTTGAAATTATTCTCTTATGAATTATCACAGCAGTTTAGCCTGTTTTCTTAGCCCTGTCATTGCCATGTTGTAAATTCCATAGTGTAGTGGTTATCATGCTCGCTTCACACGCAAGAGGCCCTGGGTTCGATCCCCAGTGGAACCAAATATGATAGACATTCAGTTTGAACTTAATTGAAATTATTCTCTTATAAATTAGCACAGCAATTTAGCCTGTTTTCTTAGCCCTGTAATTGTCATGTTGTAGGTTCCATAGTGTAGGTGTTATCACGCTTGCTTCACATACAATATAACCTGGGTTCGATCCCCAGCGGAACTAAATATAATACACATTCAGATTAAACCGAATTGAAATTATTCTCTTATAAATAATCACAGAAATTTAGCATGTTTTCTTAGCCCTGTAATTGCAATGTTGTAGGTTCCATAGTGTAGTGGTTATCACGCTTGCTTCACACGCAAGAGGCCCTGGGTTCGATCCCCAGTGGAACCAAATATGATAGACATTCAGATTGAACTGAATTGAAATTATTCTCTTATAAATTACCACAGCAATTTAGCGTGTTTTCTTAGCCCTATAATTGCCATATTGTAGGTTCCATAGTGTAGTGGTTATCACGCTTGCTTCACACGCAAGAGGCCCTGGGTTCGATCCCCAGTGGAACCAAATATGATAGACATTCAGATTGAACTGAATTGAAATTATTCTCTTATAAATTACCACAGCAATTTAGCGTGTTTTCTTAGCCCTGTAATGGCCATGTTGTAGGTTCCATAGTGTAGTGGTTATCACGCTTGCTTCACACGCAAGAGGCCCTGGGTTCGATCCCCAGTGGAACCAAATATGACAGACATTCAGATTGAACTGAATTGAAATTATTCTCTTATAAATTACCACAGCAATTTAGCGTGTTTTCTTAACCCTGTAATTGCCATGTTGTAGGTTCCATAGTGTAGTGGTTATCACGCTTGCTTCACACGCAAGAGGCCCTGGGTACAATCCCCAGTGGAACCAAATATGACAGACATTCAGATTGAACTGATTTGAAATTATTCTCTATAAAATATCACAGCAATTTAGCGTGTTTTCTTAGCCCTGTAATTGCCATGTTGTAGGTTCCATAGTGTAGGTGTTATCACGCTTGCTTCACATATAATATACCCTGGGTTTGATCCCCAGTGGAACCAAATACGATAGTCATTCAGATTGAACTGATTTGAAATTATTCTCTTATAAATAATCACAGAAATTTAGCGTGTTTTCTTAGCCCTGAAATTGCCATGTTGTAGGTTCCATAGTGTAGTTGTTATCCCGCTTGCTTTACACGGAAGAGGCCCTGGGTTCGATCCCCAGTGGAACCAAATATGATAGACATTCAGATTGAACTGATTTGAAATTATTCTCTTATAAATTACCACAGCAATTTAGCGTGTTTTCTTAGCCCTGTAATTGCCATGTTGTAGGTTCCATAGTGTAGGTGTTATCACGCTTGCTTCACACGCAAGAGGCCCTGGGTTCGATCCCCAGTGGAACCAAATAATGATAGACATTCAGATTGAAATGAATTGAAATTATTCTCTTATAAATTACCACAGCAATTTAGCCTGTTTTCTTAGCCCTGTAATTGCCATGTTATAGGTTCCATAGTGTAGTGGTTATCACGCTTGCTTCACACGCAAGAGGCCATGGGTTCGATCCCCAGTGGAACCAAATATGATAGACATTCAGATTGAACTGATTTGAAATTATTGTCTTATAAAATATCACAGCAATTTAGCGTGTTTTCTTAGCCCTGTAATTGCCATGTTGTAGGTTCCATAGTGTAGTGGTTATCACTCTTGCTTCACACGCAAGAGACCCTGGGTTCGATCCCCAGTGGAACCAAATATGATAGACATTCAGATTGAACTGAATTGAAATTATTCTCTTATAAATTATCACAGCAATTTAGCGTGTTTTCTTAGCCCTGTAATTGCCATGTTGTAGGTTCCATAGTGTAGTGGTTATCACGCTTGCTTCACACGCAAGAGGCCATGGGATCGATCCCCAGTGGAACCAAATATGATAGACATTCAGATTGAACTGATTTGAAATTATTCTCTTAAAAAATATCACAGCAATTTAGCGTGTTTTCTTAGCCCAGTAATTGCCATGTTGTAGGTTCCATAGTGTAGTGGTTATCACGCTTGCTTCACACGCAAGAAGCCAAGGGTTCGATCCCCAGTGGAACCAAATATGATAGACATTCAGATTGAACTGATTTGAAATTATTCTCTTATAAAATATCACAGCAATTTAGCGTGTTTTCTTAGCCCTGTAATTGCCATGTTGTAGGTTCCATAGTGTAGTGGTTATCACGCTTGCTTCACACGCAAGAAGCCCTGGGTTCGATCCCCAGCGGAACTAAATATGATAGACATTCAGATTGAACTGAATTGAAATAATTCTCTTATAAATAATCACATAAATTTAGCCTGTTTTCTTAGCCCTGTAATTGACATGTTGTAGGTTCCATAGTGTAGTGGTTATCACGCTTGCTTCACACGCAAGAGGCCCTGGGTTCGATCCCCAGTGGAACCAAATATGATAAACATTCAGATTGAACTGAATTGAAATTATTCTCTTATAAATTACCACAGCAATTTAGCCTGTTTTCTTAACCCTGTAATTGCCATATTGTAGGTTCCATAGTTTAGTGGTTATCACTCTTGCTTCACACGCAAGAGGCCTGGGTTTGATCCCCAGTGGAACCAAATATGATAGACATTCAGATTGAACTGAATTGAAATTACTCTCTTATTAAAAATCACAGCAATTTAGCGTGTTTTCTTAGCCCTGTAATTGCCATGTTGTAGGTTCCATAGTGTAGTGGTTATCACGCTTGCTTCACACGCAAGAGGCCCTGGGTTCGATCCCCAGTGGAACTAAATATGATAGACATTCAGATTGAACTGAATTGAAATTATTCTCTTATAAATTATCACAGCAATTTAGCTTGTTTTCTTAGCCCTGTAATTGCCATGTTGTAGGTTCCATAGTGTAGTGGTTATCACGCTTGCTTCACATGCAAGAGGCCCTGGGTTCGATCCCCAGTGGAACCAAATATGATAGACATTCAGATTGAACTGAATTGAAATTATTCTCTTATAAATTACCACAGCAATTTAGCGTGTTTTCTTAGCCCTGTAATTGCCATGTTGTAGGTTCCATAGTGTAGTGGTTATCACGCATGCTTCACACGCAAGAGGCCCTGGATTCGATCCCCAGTGGAACCAAATATGATAGACATTCACATTGAACTGAATTGAAATTATTCTCTTATAAATAATCACAGAAATTTAGCCTGTTTTCTTAGCCCTGTAATTGACATGTTGTAGGTTCCATAGTGTAGTGGTTATCACGCTTGCTTCACACGCAAGAGGCCCTGGGTTCGATCCCCAGTGGAACCAAATATGATAGACATTCAGATTGAACTGAATTGAAATTATTCTCTTATAAAATATCACAGCAATTTAGCGTGTTTTCTTAGCCCTGTAATTTCCATGTTGTAGATTCCATAGTGTAGTGGTTACCACGCTTGCTTCACACGCAAGAAGCCCTGGGTTCGATCCCCAGTGGAACCAAATATGATAGACATTCAGATTGAACTGATTTGAAATTATTCCCTTATAAAATATCACAGCAATTTAGCGTGTTTTCTTAGCCTTGTAATTGCCATGTTGTAGGTTCCATAGTGTAGTGGTTATCACGCTTGCTTCACACGCAAGAGGCCCTGGGTTCGATCCCCAGTGGAACCAAATATGATAGACATTCAGATTGAACTGAATTGAAATTATTCTCTTATAAATTATCACAGCAATTTAGCCTGTTTTCTTAGCCCTGTAATTTCCATGTTGTAGATTCCATAGTGTAGTGGTTATCACGCTTGCTTCACATGCAAGAGGCCCTGGGTTCGATCCCCAGTGGAACCAAATATGATAGACATTCAGATTGAACTGAATTGAAATTATTCTCTTATAAATTATCACAGCAATTTAGCGTGTATTCTTAGCCCTGTAATTTCCATGTTGTAGATTCCATAGTGTAGTGGTTATCATGCTTGCTTCAGACGCAAGAGGCCCTGGGTTTGATCCCCAGTGGAACCAAATATGATAGACATTCAGATTGAACTGAATTGAAATTATTCTCTTATAAATTACCACAGCAATTTAGCCTGTTTTCTTAGCCCTGTAATTGACATGTTGTAGGTTCCATAGTGTTGTGGTTATCACGCTTGCTTCACACGCAAGAGGCCCTGGGTTTGATCCCCAGTGGAACCAAATATGATAGACATTCAGATTGAACTGATTTGAAATTATTCTCTTATAAAATATCACAGCAATTTAGCGTGTTTTCTTAGCCATGTAATTGCCATGTTGTAGGTTCCATAGTGTTGTTGTTATCACGCTTGCTTCACACGCAAGAGGCCCTGGGTTCGATCCCCAGTGGAACCAAATATGATAGACATTCAGATTGAACTGAACTGAAATTATTCTCTTATAAAATATCACAGCAATTTAGCGTGTTTTCTTAGCCCTGTAATTGCCATGTTGTAGGGTCCATAGTGTAGTGGTTATCACGTTCTCTTCACACGCAAGAGAACCTGGGTTCGATCCCCAGTGGAACCAAATATGATAGACATTCAGATTGAACTGAATTGAAATTATTCTCTTATAAAATATCACAGCAATTTAGCCTGTTTTCTTAGCCCTGTAATTTCCATGTTGTAGGGTCCATAGTGTAGTGGTTATCACGCTTGCTTCACACGCAAGAGGCCCTCAGTTCGATCCCCAGTGGAACCAAATATGATAGACATTCAGATTGAACTGAACTGAAATTATTCTCTTATAAAATATCACAGCAATTTAGCGTGTTTTCTTAGCCCTGTAATTGCCATGTTGTAGGGTCCATAGTGTAGTGGTTATCAGGTTCTCTTCACACACAAGAGAACCTGGGTTCTATCCCCAGTGGAACCAAATATGATAGACATTCAGATTGAACTGAATTGAAATTATTCTCTTATAAAATATCACAGCAATTTAGCCTGTTTTATTAGCCCTGTAATTGCCATGTTGTAGGTTCCATAGTGTAGTGGTTATCACGCTTGCTTCACACGCAAGAGGCCCTCAGTTCGATCCCCAGTGGAACCAAATATGATAGACATTCAGTTAGACCTGATTTGAAATTATTCTCTTATAAAATATCACAGCAATTTAGCCTGTTTTCTTAGCCCTGTAATTTCCATGTTGTAGGTTCCATAGTGTAGTGGTTATCACGCTTGCTTCACACGCAAGAGGCCCTCAGTTCGATCCCCAGTGGAACCAAATATGATAGACATTCAGTTAGAACTGATTTGAAATTATTCTCTTATAAAATATCACAGCAATTTAGCGTGTTTTCTTAGCCCTGTAATTTCCATGTTGTAGATTCCATAGTGTAGTGGTTATCACGCTTGCTTCACATGCAAGAGGCCCTGGGTTCGATCCCCAGTGGAACCAAATATGATAGACATTCAGATTGAACTGAATTGAAATTATTCTCTTATAAATTATCACAGCAATTTAGCGTGTATTCTTAGCCCTGTAATTTCCATGTTGTAGATTCCATAGTGTAGTGGTTATCATGCTTGCTTCACACGCAAGAGGCCCTGGGTTTGATCCCCAGTGGAACCAAATATGATAGACATTCAGATTGAACTGAATTGAAATTATTCTCTTATAAATTACCACAGCAATTTAGCCTGTTTTCTTATCCCTGTAATTGACATGTTGTAGGTTCCATAGTGTTGTGGTTATCACGCTTGCTTCACACGCAAGAGGCCCTGGGTTTGATCCCCAGTGGAACCAAATATGATAGACATTCAGATTGAACTGATTTGAAATTATTCTCTTATAAAATATCACAGCAATTTAGCGTGTTTTCTTAGCCATGTAATTGCCATGTTGTAGGTTCCATAGTGTTGTTGTTATCACGCTTGCTTCACACGCAAGAGGCCCTGGGTTCGATCCCCAGTGGAACCAAATATGATAGACATTCAGATTGAACTGAACTGAAATTATTCTCTTATAAAATATCACAGCAATTTAGCGTGTTTTCTTAGCCCTGTAATTGCCATGTTGTAGGGTCCATAGTGTAGTGGTTATCACGTTCTCTTCACACGCAAGAGAACCTGGGTTCGATCCCCAGTGGAACCAAATATGATAGACATTCAGATTGAACTGAATTGAAATTATTCTCTTATAAAATATCACAGCAATTTAGCGTGTTTTCTTAGCCCTGTAATTTCCATGTTGTAGGGTCCATAGTGTAGTGGTTATCACGCTTGCATCACACGCAAGAGGCCCTCAGTTCGATCCCCAGTGGAACCAAATATGATAGACATTCAGATTGAACTGAACTGAAATTATTCTCTTATAAAATATCACAGCAATTTAGCGTGTTTTCTTAGCCCTGTAATTGCCATGTTGTAGGGTCCATAGTGTAGTGGTTATCAGGTTCTCTTCACACACAAGAGAACCTGGGTTCTATCCCCAGTGGAACCAAATATGATAGACATTCAGATTGAACTGAATTGAAATTATTCTCTTATAAAATATCACAGCAATTTAGCCTGTTTTCTTAGCCCTGTAATTGCCATGTTGTAGGTTCCATAGTGTAGTGGTTATCACGCTTGCTTCACACGCAAGAGGCCCTGGGTTCGATCCCCAGTGGAACCAAATATGATAGACATTCAGTTAGAACTGATTTGAAATTATTCTCTTATAAAATATCACAGCAATTTAGCCTGTTTTCTTAGCCCTGTAATTTCCATGTTGTAGGTTCCATAGTGTAGTGGTTATCACGCTTGCTTCACACGCAAGAGGCCCTGGGTTCGATCCCCAGTGGAACCAAATATGATAGACATTCAGTTAGAACTGATTTGAAATTATTCTCTTATAAAATATCACAGCAATTTAGCCTGTTTTCTTAGCCCTGTAATTGCCATGTTGTAGGTTCCATAGTGTAGTGGTTATCACGCTTGCTTCACACGCAAGAGGCCCTCAGTTCGATCCCCAGTGGAACCAAATATGATAGACATTCAGTTAGAACTGATTTGAAATTATTCTCTTATAAAATATCACAGCAATTTAGCCTGTTTTCTTAGCCCTGTAATTTCCATGTTGTAGGTTCCATAGTTTAGTGGTTATCACGCTTGCTTCACACGCAAGAGGCCCTGGGTTCGATCCCCAGTGGAACCAAATATGATAGACAGTTAGATTGAACTGATTTGAAATTATTCTCTTATAAAATATCACAGCAATTTAGCGTGTTTTCTTAGCCCTGTAATTGCCATGTTGTAGGTTCCATAGTGTAGTGGTTATCACGCTTGCTTCACATGCAAGAAGCCCTGGGTTTGATCCCCAGTGGAACCAAATATGATGGACATTCAGATTGAACTGGATTGAAATTATTCTCTTACAAATTATCACAGCAATTTAGCCTGTTTTCTTAGCCCTGTAATTGCCATGTTGTAGGTTCCATAGTGTAGTGGTTATCACTCTTGCTCCACACACAAGAGGCCCTGGGTTCGATCCCCAGTGGAACCAAATACGATAAACATTCAGATTGAACTGATTTGAAATTATTCTCTTATAAAATATCATAGCAATTTAGCGTGTTTTCTTAGCCCTGTAATTGCCATGTTGTAGGTTCCATAGTGTAGTGGTTATCATGCTTGCTTCACATGCAAAAGGCCCTGGGTTTAATCCCCAGCGGAACCAAATATGATGGACATTCAGATTGAACTGAATTGAAATTATTCTCTTATAAATTATCACAGCAATTTAGCCTGTTTTTTTAGTCCTGTAAATGCCATGTTGTAGGTTCCATAGTGTAGTGGTTATCACGCTTGCTTCACACGCAAAAGGCCCTTGTCTCGATCCCCAGTGGAACCATATAAAATACACTTTCAGATTGAACCAAATTGGAGTTATTTTTAATAAAATACAGCAGCAATTTAGCCTGTTTTCTTAGCCCTGTAATTTCCATGTTGTAGGTTTCATAGTGTAGTGGTTATCACACTCTTTTCACATGCAAGAGGCCCTGGGTTCGATCCCCAGTGGAACCAAATATGATAGACATTCAGATTGAACTGAATTGAAATTATTCTCTTATAAATTATCACAGCAATTTAGCGTGTTTTCTTAGCCCTGTAATTGCCATAATGTAGATTCCATAGTGTAGTGGTTATCACGCTTGCTTCACACGCAAGAGGCCCTGGGTTCGATCCCCAGCGGAACTAAATATGATAGACATTCAGATTGAACTGAATTGAAATAATTCTCTTATAAATAATCACAGAAATTTAGCCTGTTTTCTTAGCCCTGTAATTTCCATGTTGTAGGGTCCATAGTGTAGTGGTTATCACGTTCTCTTCACACGCAAGAGAACCTGGGTTCGATCCCCAGTGGAACCAAATATGATAGACATTCAGATTGAACTGAATTGAAATTAATCTCTTATAAAATATCACAGCAATTTAGCGTGTATTCTTAGCCCTGTAATTTCCATGTTGTAGATTCCATAGTGTAGTGGTTATCACGTTCTCTTCACACGCAAGAGAACCTGGGTTCGATCCCCAGTGGAACCAAATATGATAGACATTCAGATTGAACTGAATTGAAATTAATCTCTTATAAAATATCACAGCAATTTAGCCTGTTTTCTTAGCATAGTAATTGCTATGTTGTAGGTTCCATAGTGTAGTGGTTATCACGTTCTCTCCACACACAAGAGAACCTGGGTTCTATCCCCAGTGGAACCAAATATGATAGACATTCAGATTGAACTGAATTGAAATTATTCTCTTATAAAATATCACAGCAATTTAGCCTGTTTTCTTAACCCTGTAATTGCCATGTTGTAGGTTCCATAGTGTAGTGGTTATCACGCTTGCTTCACACGCAAGAGGCCCTGGGTTCGATCCCCAGTGGAACCAAATATGATAGACATTCAGATTGAACTGAATTGAAATTATTCTCTTATAAAATATCACAGCAATTTAGCGTGTTTTCTTAGCCCTGTAATTGCCACGTTGTAGGTTCCATTGTGTAGTGGTTATCACGCTTGCTTCACACGCAAGAGGCCCTGGGTTCGATCCCCAGTGGAACCAAATATGATAGACATTCAGATTGAACTGATTTGAAATTATTCTCTTATAAAATATCACAGCAATTTAGCGTGTTTTCTTAGCCCTGTAATTTCCATGTTGTAGGTTCCATAGTTTAGTGGTTATCACGCTTGCTTCACATGCAAGAGGCCCTGGGTTCGATCCCCAGTGGAACCAAATATGATAGACATTCAGATTGAACTGAATTGAAATTATTCTCTCATAAAATATCACAGCAATTTAGCGTGTTTTCTTAGCCCTGTAATTGCCACGTTGTAGGTTCCATTGTGTAGTGGTTATCACGCTTGCTTCACACGCAAGAGGCCCTGGGTTCGATCCCCAGTGGAACCAAATATGATAGACATTCAGATTGAACTGATTTGAAATTATTCTCTTATAAAATATCACAGCAATTTAGCGTGTTTTCTTAGCCCTGTAATTTCCATGTTGTAGGTTCCATAGTTTAGTGGTTATCACGCTTGCTTCACACGCAAGAGGCCCTGGGTTCGATCCCCAGTGGAACCAAATATGATAGACATTCAGATTGAACTGATTTGAAATTATTCTCTTATAAAATATCACAGCAATTTAGCCTGTTTTCTTAGCTCTGTAATTTCCATGTTGTAGGTTCCATAGTGTAGTGGTTATCACGCTTGCTTCACACGCAAGAGGCCCTCGGTTCGATCCCCAGTGGAAACAAATATGATGGACATTCAGATTGAACTGAATTGAAATTATTCTCTCATAAAATATTACAGCAATTTAGCGTGTTTTCTTAGCCCTGTAATTGCCATGTTGTAGGTTCCATAGTGTAGTAGTTATCACGCTTGCTTCACATGCAAAAGCCCCTGGGTTCGATCCCCAGTGGAACCAAATACGATAAACATTCAGATTGAACTGAATTGAAATTATTCTCTTATAAATTATCACAGCAATTTAGCCCTTTTTCTTAGCCCTGTAATTGCCATGTTGTAGGTTCCATAGTGTAGTGGTTATTACACTTGCTTCACATGCAAGAGTCTCTTGTCTCGATCCCCAGTGGAACTAAATATGATAAACATTCAGATTGAACTGAATTGAAATTATTCTCTCATAAAATATCACAGTAATTTAGCCTGTTTTCTTAGCCCTGTAATTTCCCTGTTGTAGGTTCCATAGTGTAGTGGTTATCACGCTTGCTTCACATGCAAGAGGCCCTGGGTTTGATCCACATTGGAACCAAATATGATAGACATTCCGATTGAACTGAATTGAAATCTTTCTCTTATAAAATATCATAGCAATTTAGCGTGTTTTCTTAGCCCTGTAATTGCCATGTTGTAGGTTCCAAAGTGTAGTGGTTATCACGCTTGCTTCACACGCAAGAGGCCCTGGGTTCGATCGTCAGTGGAACCAAATATGATAAACATTCAGATTGAACTGGATTGAAATTTTTCTCTTATAAAATATCACAGCAATTTAGCGTGTTTTCTTAGCCCTGTAATTGCCATGTTGTAGGTTCCATAGTGTAGTGGTTATCATGCTTGCTTCACATGCAAAAGGCCCTGGGTTTAATCCCCAGCGGAACCAAATATGATGGACATTCAGATTGAGCTGAATTGAAATTATTCTCTTATAAATTATCACAGCAATTTAGCTTTTTTTTTAGTCCTGTAAATGCCATGTTGTCGGTTCCATAGTGTAGTGGTTATCACGCTTGCTTCACACGCAAAAGGCCCTTGCCTCGATCCCCAGTGGAACCATATAAAATACACTTTCAGATTGAACCAAATTTGAGTTATTTTTAATAAAATACAGCAGCAATTTAGCCTGTTTTCTTAGCCCTGTATTTTCCATGTTGTAGGTTTCATAGTTTAGTGGTTATCACACTCTTTTCACATGCAAGAGGCCCTGGGTTCGATCCCCAGTGGAACCAAATATGATAGACATTCAGATTGAACTGAATTGACATTATTCTCTTATAAATTATCACAGCAATTTAGCCTGTTTTCTTAGCCCTGTAATTGCCATGTTGTAGGTTCCATAGTGTAGTGGTTATCACGCTTGCTCCACATGCAAGAGGACCTGGGTTTGATCCCAAGTGGAATGAAGTATCACTTACATTAATATTATACCGAGTTATTTTCTCATGAAATATTACAGCAATTCAATCACTTTTCCTAGCCCTGTAATTGCCATGAAGTAGGTTCCATAGTGTAGTGTTTATCACGCTGTCTTCACGCTTAAGGTGCCTTAGTTTCGATCCCAAGTTTTACCAAATATGACACACAATAATATTTTACGTTGAAATTATTCTCTTATGAAATATCACAAAAATTTGTTCACTATTCCTAGACCTGTAATTGCCATGTTGTAGCATGCAAGAAGCCTTGGGTTCAATCTACAGTTGAGCCAAATTTGTTACACATAAAATTTTTTTTTTAATGAAATATCACAGCAATTAATCCACTTTTTCTACTCCTGCAATTGCCATTCTGTAAATACCATAACCCTGTGTTCGATCCCCAGTGGAACCAAATTTGTTACATATTCAGATTATACTAAGTTGAAATTATTCACTTATGAACTATCACAGCAATTTATTCCATTTTCCCATCCCTATAATTACCATGATGTAAGTTCCATAGTGTGGTTGTTATCATGCTTGGTTCACATGGAAGAGGCCCTTGGTTTGATCCTCATTGAAACCAAATTTGTTACACATATACTGATCTGAAATTATTCTCTCTTGGAATATCACTGCAATTCATTTATTTTCGCAGCCCCTTCAATTGCTATTTTTTATGTTCTATACTGTATCGGTTATCATGATTGCACCACAAGCAAGAGGCCTTGGGTTCGATCTCCAGTGGAACCATATTTGTTACACATTCATATTAAACCAAGCTTAAATTCTTCTCTTATGAAATATATCTGCAATTTATACCTTTTTTTAACCCTGCAATCGAATTTTTGCATGTTTCATAGAGTAGTGGTTATCATGCTTGCTTCACTGGCAAAAGGCCCTAGGTTCGATCCCCCGTAGACCCAAATTTGTTACACATTCATATCCGACGAAGTTAAATCATTCTCATATGAAATATCACAGCAACTTTTCATATTTTCCTAGCCCTGTAATTGCAATGTTGTAGGTTCCATAGTGTAGTGTTTATCAGGGTTGCCTCACATTGAAGAGGCCCTGTGTTCTATCCACAGTGAAACTAAATTTGTAACACATTCATATTATACGGTGTTCAAATAATACTCGTATGAAATATCACAGAAATATGTCCACTTTTCCTAGCACACTATCTTTTTCTTGTATAATCTTTAGGGTGAGTGTCATTATGCCTGCTTCATACATTTTAGGTCGTTTTTAATCCCCAGGGAAACAAATCCACCTACCATCTCTATTATACCAAGTCAAATTTATTTTCTTATGAAATATCACCGCAATTTATCTCCCCTTCACATTCGTGTTTTGGGTTACATAGTTCAGTGATTATTGCATTAGCTACGCAGGCAAGTGTCTTTGGGTTCTATCCCCAGTAGAACCAAATTTGCCACCCATTTATTTTATACGAAGCCGAAATTATTCTTTTATGAAATATCACAGCAATTTATCTCCTTTTCCTAGCCCACTAACCTTTGTTGTGTAGGTTCCTTAATGTAATGTTTATCACACTTTCTTTACACGCAAGTGGTCCTAGGTTTAATCCCCAGTGGAATCGAATTTTTCACCCATTTATATTTTATCATTTTGTACTATTCTCCCATGGAATATCACTGCTATTTGTCTGCTTTTTTTGTAATGTAGATGGCTTTTAGATATAGGTTCCATAGTGTAGCGGTCACCACGTTTGCTTCACACGCAAAAGGTCCTTTGTTCCATCCCCAGTGGGGCCAAATTATACCCATTCATAGCTTGCCAAATCAGAATTTTATTCTTATGAAATATCACAGCAATTTATCCTGTTCTTCTGTCTATGCTTTGTTGTATTGGTTCTATAGGGTAGTGGTGATCATGTTTGTTTCACTCGTACAAAAACCTTGGTTTGATTCCCATTGGAACCAAATATTTCACCCATTTTTATCATACCTTTTCATAGTAATCTTTCTGGAATATTACTGCAATTTGTCCTCTTTCTCTAATGTAGAAGTTTTTGTGGTACAGGTTCCATAGTTTAGTGGTTATCACGTTTGCCTCGCATGCAAGAGGTTCTGGATTCCATCCCCTGTGGAACCAAATTTGTTACATATTTATATCATACGTAGTCAAAATTTTACTCCCATGAAATATCACTTCAATTTATTCCCAATTCTTAGCCCACTAATCTTTGATATGTAGATTCCCTCACGTAGTGGTTGTCACACTTGCCTTACACGCAAGAGGCCCTTGGTTTGATTTTAAATTATTAGCATAATTTTTCAGGCAACTGTGCCCTGAAGTGATCAGTTCTAAAGTGTAGTGGTTATAAAGCTAATTTCACATGCAAGATGGCCTTAGTTTTTTCTTATAACCCATTGATATTTTACCATTGCAAAAGTGTTCTTTTGGGATCTAATAGCACAATATATCGCCATTTTTCCAGCCAACAATGCCATTTTATCATGGCTTCTGTTGTGTAATGGTTATTACGTTTGCTTCATTTGCGTTGGTCCTGGTTTCGATCCACAGTAAATCCAGATATGTTACCGATTTTTATTGTACTATTGCCAAAGTTTTCTTTCCGGAACTATTAGCAGAATATATAGTCATACATTTAGCCAACAGTACAATACTGACATTGGTTCTATCATGTAAAGGTTATCTCACTTGTCTTTTACCGCAAGATATCCTTGGTTTGCTCCCCAGTGGAACTAGATTTATTACCCTTTATATTGTACCATTGCAAAAGGATTCCCTTTGGAACTATTAGGACAATATATCGGCATTTTTAAACCAACAATGCCATATTGACATGGGTTCGATAGTGTAGTGATTATGACGTTTACTCCTCACACGAGATCCCCAGTGTTACCCATTGATATTGGTCCAATTTCGACTGTATTATTTTGGTACTCTCAATTCATTTTTTTAACCAACAATTGGGTATTTACCTTGGTCCCATAGCGAAGTGGTAATCACGCTCGTTTCACATGCAAGATTGCTTAGTTTAGAACCCCAGCGGAATCGAATTTGTTATTCATCTATTTTGTACCATTGAAAACTTATTCTAGTTTGTACTATTAATGCAATTTATCCAAATTTTTCATCCAATCATTAAACAGGTAGTGTTGGGTTACATGGTGCAAGTAGCAAGTGAACAATAACCTTGTTAAATTCCAAATAATGAATAGATATTCAAACGTAGTGATAACGTATGTCAAAAATAATTTCTTTTTTAGATCTTCAAAACGACGTCCGTTTTTTTCAGTCGTCAAGGTTTCATTAAAATCGGTTGAAAGTTGATTTGATTTTTGAATGTAGATCAAATGAGTCTTTTTTTTTTAACCAAATATTTCCTCTTCACACGAATCAGCAAAAATTTCTTTCTCATTTTGAAGAAAAGTGAATGTCGAAGTATGGGATTGAAGCAGGATCTTTTGGATCATCAGTCTCACGTCCACCGTACTAAACTATTTTGGATTATGAGTACATGCATTCAATCGAACTCACGATCATTTGGCGTTTGCGTTATCTTCCCTTGGGTCTTCCTCTATCTTCTCAAAGTATTTTCCTTTATGTTGGGTTTGAATCTGCTTCACAAATTTTGGCTTTAAGTGTTTCCTTCAGATTGAAACATTTAATGAAAAGATCAGTTTTAAAATCTTTGTATTTCAATTCGAATCACGCTTGGTACCCCAGAACTTGTGACCTTGTGCTGCACAGAGAAAAACTCAATCATATAATCAAAACAATCTGCTTCCATTGGCTGCAAAAATATAAATTATACTGGAAAATAGCAATCAAAGTCTTAGTGCCAAGATCAGATTCGTTGATTGGATTTCTCTGAGAAGAAAGAAGAAAAGAGATGTTAGAGACATAAGCAATTTAAACTTGTGAAGAGCGCTATCAGAGTTATGCTGTTGACTAAAATGAAGACGAGCATAATATCAGATGGTTCCGTAGTGTAGTGGTTATCACGCTCGCTTCACACGCGAGAGGTCCTGGGTTCGATCCCCAGCGGAACCAGATGAGGAAAACTTTTGTGCGATCATTACACACGTGTGTGCACACACTTGTATCTCTCACAATACACACACACACGTATTTATTTATATATATATATATTAAAATATTTTTATATCACCTCACTCACTTAATATCTGTCAATGCAATTTTTGTTTGTTTTTTTTTTTGGTTTTTCTTAACATATACTTCATTAGTATGGCACAATGTCTAAATTTTCCCTTTTTGGGATCATCAGTTGTTCACCATGTTACTGTTTCGGAGATTTTAAAAACAAAAAGAGTTATATCATTATGTAAGCCAAACAGTCTTGATCAAACACCATTTTCCTTTTTAATTTATTTCTAGCTAACGTTATTCGTACAGTTTGTCATTTTACTTGAACAAATGGACGTTTTCCTTCTAATCTTTTTGTAGAGATAAAACACGATTATTACACAAGACGAATCATAAGTTTTTACAATCAACATAACAAGACATGGATTGGTAGTTATGAATGCTAATTTTATGGAAAATGTCTTTGTTTTATCGGATTGGATTATTGAACGAAAGAAAATCTGTCTTCCAAAAATCTCGTTTCAAATCGATGAAGAAGATTGAAAATGTGGACACTCATTGTTATCTGGATGAAGGGCCAAACTCGTAAGTTGATTACGTCCCCACCCCACTCAAAATCCACGATGACTCCTGCAATCTAGGGCAATAGAAAGATGTTGTGCTTGTTCACAAGACCATGAGAAGTAATTGATTGTATAAGAAACATTGTTCATAAGTATTTTATCCGGAACAAAATCTTATTGCCCAAAATTGTCCAAGATATCATTTTAATTTATATTCTTTTGAGGGTTAAATAAGATATTGTATCCACAAGTCTGTTTTGAGTTTACATAGTCACGTAGTCGATGTGGACACTTTGTATCCGTGAACAATATTTGATTCGAGATAAGAGCCAGGTTTTTGAACCCCTATTTTCAAGCTTGGCATGTCGATATTTTCAACCTAAGAGCAATAATTGATTGTATAAGAAATACTGTTCATAGGTATATTAACCAGAATAAAATCTTATGGCCTAAAATTGTCTAAGATTTCATTTTAATCTACATTTTTTTAGAGGGTCAAATGAGATATCGTTTCTACAACTCTATTTGTGGGACTGCTAAATGTAATGGATCATTATGTAATGGCTCCTTATTGTTACGTCTACGATGATTCATTCAAAAAGTTGATTAAAGTATCATCGATCCAGTTGAGTTTATATTTAGCGTAAAGTGGGAAATAAAAAAAAAGTCAGTAGCATAACATATGTTTGTTATCTTTATTCAATAGACAATTTGTCTTTGATAGTATTGCTGTGACAGCAAGTCGACTGGACTTCTCAACTGAGTTCATTTATAGGTCAAGGAAAGGTGGGTAACATTGTGGAGATTCTGCACAATGGGATGGGAACTAGTTGAGACTCTATTAATCTTAAATCGTGGAAGGCGATGGTGTCTACGAGGTATTCCATAGACTTTCTGTCTTTGACAATTATAACAAGTTCTGATTTATCGCAATTTATACATAAACCGTTGCCAGCAAAAATAGCGTTACACTGAGAGAACGTAAGACTTAAGATCTGAAGGTCCCTAGTTCCAGGGTTACGGCAGAGACCCTCAAAAGAAGAAGAAATCAAGAAGATCCCATTAATCCTAGAAAGAAGGGTATACAACCAAGCCATCCTCCAAATAGTCTCTCATGGAGCTGAAACATGGAACCTGGCCATGAGACAGACCCGCATATTAAGAACTATGCAATGTGTACATGAAAAATTATGCTCAACCTCATATGGAGAGACCACAAGATAGCACAATACATCCAGAAGAAGACAGGAGTTAGGGACATCACAGAATCCATTAAAAATCTCAAATGGCAATGGGCTGGCCATGTTACAAGAATGTCAGACAACAGATGGATATCGTGACTCACGACATGGATCCCCAGATATCACAAGCGCAACCGAGGCCGGTAGAGTGTTAGATGGAGAGATGAGCTGGATAAATTCAGAAAATACTGGCTCTTCGACACCCACGATAGAGAGGTGTGGCGGATCCTAGGGAAGGTTTACATCCAACGACAGATGTTAATACAATGATGATGATGATGATGATGATGATGAGTTCAGCAGTGCTATTTTTACTCTCAGCTCCTCCAGCCGATAGATAGTCTTCCCTCCATGTTACTCTCCCTTTCACTCCATGAACGATACGGAGTCTCCGTTCCAGTTAGCAAACAGTCATTCTCCCAGTAACCTTTCCCTCCTATCTAAATTTACCACTGCTTATTTTGAAGGGCACGCCTGTCGACAGCTGAAAAAGTGGGTACAAAAATTCGTCCATTTTAGCATGTATTTACATTGTAAATCGACCCCCGTGTAATGAACGAACTTTGGGAAGTAATTTACTGAAAAAAAAACTTCTCCAGGGTCACTAATTTCATGGACTTATTCTGCGTGACTTTAGCGATGCCCTGTCAGATGGATGAGCAGGCAGGCAGATGAACTGGCTTTTGATAGTTTTTTTCAGGTTAAGGTGGACGCTGCTGGACATAAAATAAGGGGCCAATTTAGCATAAATTTCTACTGAAAATTGAACACCACTAAAAACTTCAAGGATGGGACAAAAACTATCTTGCTGAAAACCTGCCCCGATGTCTCAGTGATAACGAGAAAAAATTGGTGGCCATAGCTGTTATCGAGTTTTGAAATCATAGACGGATAGACATATAGTAGAAAGATAATTAGGTTCGTTGGTCTATCTACAAAAGTTTAGGGATATAAGATAATATCGGTCTGATAATAAAGAAAAGTGAAATCCGTGATACAGATGTCAAAATCGGAACAGCTTTAGGTCTTCAGTCTAACACTCTCCTTCTTGGGCTATTTTGGTCATCAGTTAGGAATACACGATCAAATGTATACATGAAGTATGTCCAGAAGATGAAGAGTTTGATTGTGTAAACTGTATTTATCATCAACTTAATCACGAATCAACTTTATCCCCTTCAAAATAGTTTTCCTGGGAAGCCACACACCGACAGAGACGTTGTTCCCACTCACAGAAACAGTGCTAGAAGTCTTCAACTGTCACTACCTTCGGATGGTTCGTCATGACCTGGTGGATGTTCTCAACAGTTCCCAAATTGTGACCACATATTTTTGTTTTGATTTTTGGAAACAGAATAGTCACAAAGATTCAGATTAGGGGAGTAAAGAGGCGATGGTACCATAGGAACATTCTTTTTGGCTGATACCCTGTTCGTGGAGAGTGCAGTGTGATTCTTAATGAAGCATTCAAGAGTCAGCTATCTTGAGCCGGAGACTTATGACCCTTTTCTGAGTCGTTCAAGGACTGCACGTACTATATGAAAAAAAATGCTGGGATTAAACAAGAGACCTTTAGATTTTTATTTCAACGATTTCATTACTTACATATTTTGGCTAACATTTGGGAGGACACAATCAAGTGTGTTTTTCACTTGTTACTTGTTTTATCGTCTCTCAAGCCATCGTTTCAATCATTTCCCTCTACATGGAAGTTTAGATTGCTCCAAACACATCCGCTTAAATTGTTTTGATTCTTATATAAATGAAAATATTTCAACTAGCATATTGGTATTGTTTTTCTATGAACACTGACTGAAAATTCAATATTTCTATGTGAAGATAGAAGAGAACAGATCTTAGAGAAACAAGCGATTCAGGTCTGCTGATGGTTTTCGTCTGTATCGATCGGGTTCGATGTAGTTGCTTGGTTCTGTAGTGTAGTGGTTATCACATTCGCCTCACACGCGACTGGTCCTGGGTTCGACTCCCAGCGGAACCATTTAAATTTGTTACCGTTCTTTTGGTTTATAAATATAGATAATCATATACCTATCTTTCAAATAAAATGTTTTCGCTTTATTGGAAGAAAATCATTAAATGCAAAATGTGAAACGACAAGAGCGTTGTATTGAAAAGCAACAAAATGAATAAATGAATTACCATCTCGTGTTTGATCAGGGCAATCTGATTACATTGATTACAATAATGTAAAAAAATTCAAAAATTACAGAAAAATAACAAAAAAGTAAAATCAATCTAGTGAAGATGCCCAAATCGTATTCGGCCAACAAGAGCATCTAACCTGTCTCAATATTATCCAAACACCGATTCTTCTAATGTTTGAGTTCCCTATGAACTCTGCTAACGAACTGCTTACGAATTGCTGCTCAAATGACATATTAGATTGTAATGGAGATTTTTTCTTTCAAACTGAATATTTCTATCAATAAACCAATTTCTTTGAAGTCGCTTAAGATAAGTTATTATGAATGGTGACTGGATGTTTCTTTTTTCCATGAGCCGAAAGAAGAGAAGGGTTGTTGGAGATACATACGTGATTTAACCTTGGGCATTGGTCTAATCTGGCGATATCATGAGATTGAAATTTTGTTATTATTAGTTGGTTGCGTGGTGTCATTGTTATCTACTGATGGGCGTCCGTAGCCACTTTCCCATGAGTGGGGGACAAAAAGCGGAGGCTTGCTCTTTATTTCCGATTGTGCTATTGTTAAGGGGATCAAATCAAAATTTTTCATAGGTTGGAGGTAGGGTGTTTGTTTTTGTTTTTTTCATAAAGCTAACTAATTTGACAGTCAATTCGGACGCCATCTAAATGATTATACCTTTCCAATGGACACACTGTGGCAGAATTTTGATGTTATCAAGCACACTTGATACCACAAAGAAACCATTGAAAAAATTATCTTGAGTGGGAATTATAAATATTCGGTGGTCATCTTTGACACCATCTTGAAGATTATACACACCGAAGCATACAAAAAAAATTTGTGACATATTTTGTTTGGAAGTATTTATATTGAAGATTCATAAAAACCTCGCTTCATGTTGATCATGCGAAAACATACGTCAGGTCCTATTAGAGAACACAGAAAATTTGGTGGCTATATCGATAGTCGTCATCGAAGGGGACGATTAACATAAATTTACATTGTAAAATGATCCCAATGGAAAACTGAAGGTTTGGCTTTAAAAAAAAAAACTAAAATAATACCTTAAAGTCAGTTCCATCGTCTTACATGGAATGGGGATACGCTGTGTAGTTCTCAAGTTATATTAACACGAAGGGACGGGAAGCCTTTTGATGAATTAAAGAAAAAGCAAATTTTAGGCAATCATGAAGGCATCCTGATAAAAATAAACAAGGAATCAATTTAACATAAATTTACATTGTAAACCACTTTAATCCTATATTAGGGGGTTGGGAGATCAAAAACTAACTTGCTAAAAAACATCTGCTCCGGAGTCCCATAAGCGCCCATAGGAAAAATTGTGCTCGTGGCATAGTCAGATGTAAACCAGTGAAAATACTGGAAACATTTCTTAAAAGTGCCAAAATTGGATTGGACTAACCTGACAATCAAATCAATATTCAAGTAGGAGGTTTCAGTCCCAAAGTTGTCCAACGACCGATTCTTTTGATATGACCTATCTTATATATCAATATACAGGGTTTTAATGATCCGTGATTTGATTAAAATTAGAGATAAAGACAAGACAATAGAGACATATGTGTTCTTTTTTAAAGATTTTTAATACTGCATTGTGAGAAGGTAAGTGACGTCACAGTAAAGGGACGAAGTAGTCTCATAGCATTACTATTATCGGATATAGATAGTTCAAGCAGCAGCTTTGTTGTTTTGTAGGAGTATCAATATAGTTTCATAACGCTATATGAATATCAATAGCCGTCTCAATGACAAATCACAAGTGCTTCAAATATTTTTTATAGATGAATCAACTATTATGGAATCGTTTTCTAAAAAAAGGACTTGTGAACGCTGGCTCGATGTTCATTATTTCTATGGGAGGAAGGGATGGTAGAGAGACAAGGGATTTGATTTTAGATACTGGCGTTATGATGATATTGAAGTATTATCACCACCTGTTGATCCCGTTGTGAAGTGGTTATCATGCTCACTATACATGCCAAATGTCCTGGGGTCGAACCCCAGCAAGATCATGTTAGATCGTTGATATCCTTTTATTTCTAAGAGATTGGTTGCTTCCATGTACGTTCTAAGTATGATCATTATTCATTTGCATAGTACCCATCAAAAATGTGATTATTTGAGGTGCTGGGTTATAATTGCCAAAAGAAAAAAATACAGTCTCGTTTGAAAATTTGGGATAGAATTTTTTTTTCAAGGAAAATTTCGTTCAATATTAGATATGGATTGAAAATTTGGCAATCTTTCGTTAAAGGTACCTATTAGTGATATTTGAAACGGAAGGTCAGACTCGTAAATTTCTTCTGTATGATTTTTAATGTAAGTTTCGTATTGCTCTTAATAGACGGTCTGTCTTCGACAGTATTGTCATGGCCACAAGTATGACTGGATTTCTTGAAAGAGTTCCTTCATTGGTCAAAACAACGCGGATTACATCCGTAATGGAGATTTTGCATACGAAAACCTAATTAGATGCGAACTGACTGAGGTTTGATGAATCCCTGACAGTGACAGGTGACTGTTGTGCGTGTCCATGTGTTTGGCAAAAGAAAAAGAAAAGATGAAGAAAATCGGGTGATTGCAGGGAATCCTTTAATGGCCATCGATGGTATCCCTGAGCAGGTTTGGTGCAGCAAATGCGAAATAGTTGGATTTTTTTTCTGTACGTCGCGATTTGATTGTGTCAGAACCCACTTTAAGTATCTTTTGGGTGATCCGAGGACACAGAACTAGAGGAAGTAGACCACTACATCTACCTAGGACAATGAATCTCCATGAGACCCTCAAAAGAAGAAGAAAACAAGCAAAGAATCACACTAGGATGGCAAGCCTTTGGCAGAGCTAGCTCAACCTTCAAAAATAAGAAGATCCCAATAATCCTAAAAAGAAGGGTGTAAAACCAATGCATCCTCCCATTAGTCACTTATGGAGCTGAAATATGGAACCTAACCAAGAGACAGACCTGTAAATTGAGAACTATGCAACGTGCACATGAAAGAATAATGCTGGGCCTCACATGGAGAGGCCACAATACAGCACAGTACATCTGAGAAAAGACAAGAGTCAAGGACATCATAGAATCCATTAGAAATCTCAAATGGCGGTGGGCTGACCATGTTGCAAGAATGGCAGACAACCGATGGACATCACTACTTACGACATGGATCCCCAGAGATCACAAGCAAAACCGAGGCCGGCAGAATATTAGATGGAGAGACGAGCTAGACAAGTTCAGGAAGTACTGGCTCCGTGACGCCCATGATAGAGAAGTGTGGCAAATCCTGGGGAAGGTCTATGTCCAATGAAGGACGTTTAAAGACTGATGATGATGATGAAGTCAGAATTGCAATAGCAGCTCTGGGTTAACAATCTTTGGGTTTATATACAGATGGTGTTATTTGAGTTCCCGTGATGATCAAACAATAGATGTGAATAAACTGGAATAAAATAAAACAAATAGATAGATAAATCTTGGAGAGTGTTCTTTTATATTCGGCTAATAGTAAAAAGAAGTCCAGTTAGTATCTGAGTAAAAAAGATCACAGAACCAATGTTCTTTGGTAGAAAGCTGTGTTGGTGACGATAAAAAAAAATTTAAAAAGTAGAGGTGGGGGTCAATGAAGAAGTTACATCTCTTTTTTTGTTGGATCTCTAAAAAGTCATTTTTTCACAAATCACGCACTAACGCTGCCGGACACAAACTAAGGACGGAGTTAGCATCAACTTACATTGTAAACTGGCCTCCTTCCACTAAAAACATTTTGAGGACAAAAAACCTTCGAAACCTTTTTTTTTCTTTTACTTAAGACATAATAATGAGTAAATGTTTAAATTTTTATCCCTCTGGTACTATCAGTGAGGCCTGTACACGTGACACATTCATAGACAGATAGCCAGCCAGCTGTTCACTTCGTAATCCCCCAAAATATATTCTGAAAAAAAGAAAAGTTTTGATTAGAAAAGAATCCAAAAGAAAACGTTATCTTTGAATCTATCTTACATTCATAAACAATGTAATTTCGATTTGATAGAGTTGCATTCTCTGGCTGATATAGCTCAATAGGGAGAGGGTTAGATTAGAAGATCTAAAGGTCTCTAGTTCCGTCTCGGGTTTCGATGTCCGGAGGCTGAATCTGAAAAGATTACTGCAGGTGGTAATATCGACTAATATATTTTCAGTCGATGTCTAATTTTTTTTTTTGTTTTCGTGGCATTTAATGCACACTTTCTTTTTTAACGAAATGCAATGGTGATTAAAAAATTGGCGTTACAAAGCAACACACGTTGGTGTTTATAGGTAACACATCAACAGGTAACAGATAGCAACTCTTTAGATGAAGGTGAACGCTGCTGGGCACAAAATAAATATCCAACTTTGCATAAATTTACATAGAATATCGACCCTCCACTGAAAAATAAATTATCGGAAGGATTTTCAAAAACTAACTTGTTAAAAAACTTGTGTCGATCAAAGAGAAACTTGGTAAAATAATCAAAACAACCTGCATTAAAATAAGGTGAAAATATACAGAAAAAAAGCAACCTAGCGTGTGTGAGTGTGCCAAGGTAAAAATTCGGCCAACAAGACCAATCTACTTCACATCCTGGGTGGTTACTCTCCCTAATTTGTCCAGAAGCGATTCTTCTAATGTCAGAGTCCCTTCAAAACTTAAATCGCTGGTACAAAGACATGTTAGAGTAAAATGAATATGAGGATATAAACATTTCTCAATTCCAAACGATTATTTGTATATCTATAAACCCGAAGGAGCAAAACGTTAACTGATTGGTGCAGGTAGTACAGTAAACTCAGCAGGAAAATACATATGATGGAGAGACGTCAGACACTCGTCGTGGAAGGAAATGGGAAAGGCCTTTGTCCAGCAGTGGACTTATAACGGCTGCTGCTGATGATTAATTTGAAATTGCTTTTTGTATATGGCCATCGTCTGAATGTTCATTTTTTCTGTAAGAAGATAGAAGAAAAGAACTGTAAGAGATACTACGTTTTTTAACCTTGAGTACCGCTCTGCTGACCGGTAATGATCTTGGTGAGAAGTTCTTCAGTAAAAGTTGATTCCATTGTGTAGTGGTTATCAAGTTTTTTTCACACACGAGGGACCCTAGATAGAATCTAGAATATTTTAATCAGATTTCTAAAATCAAGTAATTTTTCGTTTGAGTGAGATTGATGTCTTACTCACAACTACAACTAATTTGTAGCTTAAATCAACGCCTAATTCATATGGACACTTCTTACAAAGTGTAGATAATGCTTGATACCTAACAAAATGAACGTTTTTGGTCGCTGCCAAGATACACCGACATTTTCGAATGTCTAGACTATAAAACATATGTGTTATGTGTATGAGATGTCTCCTTCGTATGGTGGCTATCACACACCTTTCTGCTCGATAAAACAAGAGAACAATCCCAAGCAGAACCGTATATGCTTAAAATAATTTTCTCGAGGTCAGGTTTTTTTTTATTGCATTCATGTGTCAACACGTCACAATGAAATGAAAAGGTGTGACCTTATTGAAATAATATCTACTCCGATCAATTATTTTCACCAGCTGCTATAATGACACAAAATAATTTAATAGGTCAAAAATTTGCATTTTTTAATTTAGTAGTAACATCGATTTTGCTTTTTTGCACTGGCACTGACAGTTCATCAAGAAAGTCGGCTTTCAAAAGTAATTATCAGAAGTCCCCGATCTGATTGAGCTTACATCATGTGTACTTGGTGGGAAAGGAAAAGATTGGAAGGGAACAAATATGTTCATAATCGCTGTTTAATGGACAATCTGTCTTCGACATTGTTGCTATGACATTATGTCAGCTGGATTGCTTGATAAAGTTCACGCAAAAGTCAAGACAACGCGGATCACTATGAGAAACGTTATATTAGAAGCTATTTTGTATCCTGAAAAGGTTAGGTCTCAATTTTGAACGAATAGTTTCTTCAGCCGAAATAGCTCAATTGGGAGAGCGTTAGGGTAAAGGTCCCTGCTTCAATCCTAGGTTTCGGCACCCAGAGGTTGGCAACAGCCTTTTTTTCTTAATAAAATATTTTTTTCATATCTATAAAATAAATAAGTGAAACTGAAATTTAATATTCGATGAGAAGGAGAAAGAAGAGTCTTATTTACTTGATACTCGGTACACCATTCTCTTCTTTGATAAGAAATGCAGTAAACATTAGCGAACCAGTTTCATATTACTTGGAGAGGGGATGGGTGCCACGAAATTAGCAATTAGAAATACCGCTGTATGGGAGGATTTTCAAGTTAGTTCCTGCAGCAGGTTTAAATGTGAACTTTGGTTCCAACAAGAAACCCAAACTGATTTTATTATGGAGACGGTGTCTTGATTCTTTATTTTTGGCTATGGTGCACTGTTTCGGCTACTTAAAGGTCAAATACATTTAAAATCGTTTTTAGTATTAGGTAGATAGATAGATAGATAGATAGATAGAAATCTGATCGTTATCATCGAGAAGAAACAGCGAGACTGTATAAATGGGTCAACGCCATAAACTTTCTGATTTAATCTCAATTTGTTACGACTGTCTTCGCCAGCTGAAATAGCTCAGTTAGAAGAGCTTTAGACTTGAGATCTCAAAGCCTCTGTTTTGATAACGTGTCTCGACATCCGGTGGTTGGCAATAATGTATATTTTAAAAGTATGACTTGTACACAATATCAGAAGTTAATGTATAAATCAAATAGATATAATTTTGCTAGATTAAATAGTTTGTTAAAAAGTTTAAAAAGATATGAAGATAGATGGAAATTAGACAGTGTTTTATCTAACTTATTTAATTAGACAGTGTTCAATCTAAATTGTTTAATTAGATAGTGTTTAATTAAATTTATTTGATAAATTGATTTGTGACTTTTAAGATTTATTTCAACATCTTGGAATAATTTTAAACGCAAATATACAAGGTCAGTCTTCCTTTTACTCTCACCCACTCGAGCAGTAGACAGTCATCCTCACTTTTCTCCCCTCCACTCGTTACGAACGATACGAAATTCCCGTTCTAATTAGCAAACATTCATTCTCCCTATAACTCTCTCCTCCTTCCTAAAGTCATCTTTCTTTATTTTCAGCAACATGCCTGTCGACAACTAGAAAAGCGGATACGGAAATGAATCAATTATAGCATGAATTTACATCTTAAATCGAAACTTAAATCCCTAATAATACAGTGCAGGTTATTTTCAAAAACTAATCCGCTAAAAACCTTTCACGGGTCCACAGTGGTACATACAGAAAATTTCATTTGCTAAAGTGTATGTTTTGTTGTGGGCTGTCACATACAGACAGACGGGCGGACAGAGTTTTGGTGAATTATAATAAAACCCAAACTGTTTTAGGTGTGTATTATTTCTTTTACTCTGGTTACAATGCACCATTTTGGCTAGTCAGTGGTCATACACAGAATCAGACTTTCAAGTTTATGTAGATGGATTGATACATTGGAATCAGATCATTATTATACCGGAGAGCATGAATGTAGATTCTACATCATTACTTTTTTTTGAAGACTGATACGCTAAAATATGCTCTTGAGTCCTACTAGTAACCGCCAAAAAATTAGTGGCCATAGATCCAGTAGTTCTTGAGTTAGGCTAACAAAGTCGTACAGACCGATGTTTGATCAGTTACAGTAAAAAGAAAATAAGGTTTGCTTGAATACTGACGAACGCGAGAGACTGAAAGAGAATTTCGCTTTGATTACGAAGAAAATCCAAGTCCCTGATTCAAATGTCAAAACTCGGGATTGGACAAAGACTTTTAGATCGTCAGTGTGAAGTTCTTCCAGTTGAGCTATTTCGATCTATGGTTCCTAAATATATAATCAATTGTATATAAAACACGGACCTTGCCTTATCTTCTCTCATATTCTAAGATATCGTTTCAATCAACGCATTTCTCTTCACATGGTAGTTTAGATTGCTTCATGTATTGGATTGTTCTCTTTTGTTTCTTCCATAAAACATTTTCATAAACTGAAAAGCATTTTGAAATCATTCTTATCTATGAAATCTGAATGACTGGAACTTCAATATTTCTATGGGAAGATATAAGTGAAACTAACTGTACAAATCTGCACATGATTCTGAACTATATTGATCTTGTTGATTATTAATGGAAAGTAAGTGGTTCTGTAGTGTAGTGGTTATCACATTCGCTTCACACGCGAAATGTCCTGGGTTCGATCCCCAGCGGAACCTTTACTTCAACTTTGAATTCGGATTATATCAACGTAGAAGCATAATTTTTTTCCAAATCAAGTGTTTTCACTTTATAGGAAATAAGTCGTTAAATGATTAATGTAAAACAATCACAGTTTTTGATGGAAAAAAAAATTGCAAAATCAAGATGAAAGATAAATAAATATATGAATTATCTCAAAGCTGATGAGGCAAGGCACCATTTCAGGTCTTTTTTCTTTCTATCCAGTAATCAACGTCCATTTTAGATATACTATTGTAATTCACCCCAGCCAACGGAGTTGGAAGATGCAGGTGTATACACTCGTGTCTGTCTATCTATCCACACTATATCTCCAAAAGTTCTCGATGAAAATTTCTGGAAGGTTATGCTACATGGGGTAAATTGTGCTACATCAGTTAAATTTGGGGTGGGTCCAAGAATTCATTTTTTGTTGATATATTTTTTCTTTTTTTTTTTTTTTTACATATTCATGTATTCACTCATGTTTATACACACAATGCCTCCAAAAGTTCTCAAAGAAAATTGATGACATTTTATGGGAGAATGGACCATGTATAAGGATGAATTGATTCAATTTGGGGGGTCAAGGATTTTCTTCTGATTGAGAGATATCTTTTCATAGTCAGTCACTTTTTCTGAACCGTAGCTATGTATGATCAAATTATCATTCACTGGTTATTTTTTATGGTTTTGAGCGAGCCCGTTCTAGTTTAAAATGCAAACTTTCCTCACGAAAAGAATAGACGGATGGAGACAAATAAACAATCAGAAATCTCAGTAGGTTTTTACTTTCAAACATACAAACCTGACTGGGTTTCACGAAGAAAAGAGTAATCATCGAATTAGACACTTAAACCTGAGGTCGCCCCCAGGGTCTTTCGATGATCAGGCTATCACACTCCCAAGTGGAGTACATTTCCATAATTCATTATATTAATAAAACATAGGAAAAAAAAAGATCTGGTCGGTCAGTCAGTAGAGATCTTCACGTCTTTTGGCAGCGAGCAGTGTTTGGGAGATCAATAAAATTGGAAAAGGGGGTGATCAATGAATAAGTTACTTCTCTTGCCTTTTGTTGAATTGCTAAAAGAACAAATGTTCAAAACAAATAGATAAGCACGAACACTGCTGGACAAAAAATAACGACCCTGTTTAACATAAACTCACACTGTAAATCAAACCCCAATAGAAAAATATTTGGGGACAAAATTTCTAAAAACTAACAATTATCTTGTCTAATGCATTGCTTTAACTTAAACTTATAGCGAGTATTATTATTTCAAGTTGGTTACGATAAGTGGTCATCATGTTTGCGTTTCATCCAAAAGGTCCTGGGTTCGATCCTTAGTGAGACCATTCAATTTTTTTCCGTATACACAACTCATGGCAGAAATTATGGAATCACCATGCTTTGAGGATTTCACCCGGCTTTTTCTATTTACTTTACAGTAAAAAAAAAACATTCGCAGATATGACACAAAACAATTTTGTTGTATAGCTTGATTTCTGGCTTCATGAACTATAACTAGAACAAGTTAAATCAAGAGTCTTTGCATATTTTTTCCAGATCAAGTAGATAAGAAAATATGTAATCATTCA
Source organism: Thysanoteuthis rhombus (assembly GCA_963457665.1). Lineage (NCBI taxonomy): Eukaryota > Metazoa > Mollusca > Cephalopoda > Oegopsida > Thysanoteuthidae > Thysanoteuthis > Thysanoteuthis major. Next base: position 4,261,975 of record OY735228.1, on the reverse strand, counting down.
GTGCTGAGAGAAAATTTTGAATTATCAAAAAGAAAAAAAAACCCCTGATACTTCGTTGCTCCTCCTTAGATTTTATGACGGTTGAATTATTTGAGGCATTGATTCCAATAATGTAAGTAAATATTCTCTATAAAGCTGATTGACAGATCAGTGATGGAGAGTGGAGCCTTGACATGGATCATTCTTTTTTAAATTTCCACCATAAATCTTTAATCAGATTGAGATCCAAATCATTTGCTGGCCATGTCATTGATAGAAAAAAAAAGCTCTGTGGCAAGATGCATTATCATCCTGAAAATGTCTTCATCATCACAAAACCTATTTTCTATCGATGGAATGGAGTGATGGTTGCCATCTCCCCTGGTCCTTTACCTGATGTGAGACCCTATATCATAAATAAGTCGGGAATTTTGTTCTTTTTCTTCAGGCAGTCATCTTTATATATTTCATTTGAATGGCAACGGTCAAACGATACTGCATCAGAATCTTGACCAATGCAGATTCATCACTGAATATCACTTTCATCCAATCATCCACACTCTATGATTGTTTCTCATCAGTTCATTGTAACCTCGTTTTTTTCTCATTAGATGTTAGTGCTGGTTTTCGTTTGGCTTTCCTCCAAGTAAATTCTATCACATTCAGTCGATTTTTTCTGTTCTTTCACGAACAATGACTGCTATTTCCCTCCTTTGTTTTTATTTTTTGTCGTGAATTTTCTAATTTCATATTGCTTTCAGTTTTCAATGCTGATGCTTTGATTTATTCTGGATTCAACCATCGTGTTTATCTCTATAATCTACTTTCTCCCAACTTAGCTAATTAGGCTTCCAATTCTTGAGTACATAATCAATGGCATATATAATTCGCCTGCTTACCTTATTTTTTTTATGTTAATCTGGTACATCGTTTCAACGCATTTTTCTTTCTACGGAATTTCAGATTGCCTCAGGCACTTCTGCAGTTATCTCGTTGTTGTTTTATCACAATAAAACATTTCATGTAACGATCAGCATTATTTTTCTCTAAACACTGACAGACTGGAAGTTCAATATTTCCATGTAAATATAAAAGAGAAAAGCTCTGAGAGAAACAAGCAATTCAAGTCTGCACATGACTATGATCTGTATTGATCTTGTTGAAGTAACTTGGATTCATAATGGTTCTGTAGTGTAGTGGTCATCACGCTCGCTTCACACGCGAGAAGCCCTGGGTTCGATCCCCAGCGGAACCACTGGAACTTGTTTTAAAAGAAATCACCAAATTGAGTTTCTATTTCGAATCAGGTGCTTCCACTTCAAATGGTATAAAATCACCAAATGAATCATACGGAAAAAAACAAGAGTTTTGTGGCGAAGGACAACAAAAGATGAAAGGGAAATAAACGCATCATCTCAAAGTTGTTGAATCAAACTGCCATTTTGGATATTATGTTTAGACTTCTAACCTATGATTAACATTCATTTTGAATACCAACCGAAAACTCCTCCTTCGATCGGGGTTTCTAGATACTTCGTGTAGAGGACCTGATCCTCATATCGACTTAATTTCTTTCAATATACTGCAAGCAAATTCGTATCTAGTCAAGAGCAAGATTGGACAAATTCTCGGTTCAATACCGGATCCTGTATACAGGAAGTTAAAAATGCTCCAGTCCCCACAACTGGCGTTGCAAAGGCGTCAGGGTGATCCTGATCCTGCTCTGTTAGCGCCATGGGAAGGTGCTTCACCGGGGCTTACTGATCCCTGAGATTGGACAAGGTAATTTTTTGAGACGTCAAGTCAAATCCTAGGCTTCTGTACTTTACTGTAAGCCCGATTCGGCTATGGCATTGCACCAGCACAAAGATACCGCATGATATACAGCAAGTAGATTCGTTCAGTGCCGACTTTGACATGTTTTAGCTAGATATATGTCATCAACATTTTCCTAAGGATAGCTCATTGGCATATCTCTCCCTCTCTCTCTCTCTCTCTCTCTCTCTCACTCTCCTTTTCTCTCTCTTTCTCTCTCTCTATATATATATCTTGATTGAGCGATTGATTTTGTCGATCTGAGGTCGTTAAGGGATTCGCTGTCTATTTTGATTCCTTTATTCTCCTTGTCTAGCGTTCTGAAGATCATCTCGAGGCAGGCTGTGAAGAGTTTGGTTGAGCTGGTATCACCTTGTCTTACCCCTTTTTGGACTCCGAGTCTAAAATTAGCCTGATGAATAAGTCGCAGCACTTCGACATGGATCTACACTATGTATAGCGATGGCCTCCATGACCTTTGAGATTTCAATTGAGTTCAAGGCCTTTTTGAAGTCGATAAATGCTACAGCGAGTGGTAGCTTATATTCTGCTGATTTTTCTTTCAGCTGACCCATCAAATGCAGTAAGTCCATGGTCGAGTAGCTTCTTCTAAAAATAGCTCGCTCTCGTGGTTGGTTTTCATCTAATGTTTTTGTGATTCAGTTGGTGATGATTTTTGTAGTGCAGACTCAACCTTCAAAAACAAGAAGATCCCATTAATCCTAAAAAGGAGAGTATATTGCCAATGCATCCCCCTGATATTCACTTATGGAGCTAAAACATGGAACCAAACCAAGACACTTACCTGCAAATTGAGAATCATGCAACGTTCACATAAAAGAATTATGCTCAACCTCACATTTTTTCTGGCCTTTCCTTCGGGATCAAGGTGCAGTATCTGTTCCACGGCATAGACCGAGGCGCAGTTACTGACACTTGCCCGTCGAATGGGCCGGAGATTGTGTGTGGGTTGACATTAAAGCCTGATTGCGCCGGTGCAAGTGTTAGCCAATGAGGTTTTACTGAGGCTGCGCTTTGCTACGCGCATTGGGGAGCCCTTGGACTCGTCCTTGGGCTCTCCCATTATTACTCAGCCCAGCTGCGGGAAATCTGTTACGCCGGGGCAGCACTGTTTCATTGCATTTAAAGGAGCAGGTCCCCTGGTGGACGCTTTCGTTGTGGAGGTTGTCTAGCCATTACGATGCGCTTGGCAACCGTAGACGCGTCGGCTGGAGCCATTTTTGGAAGGGTTGCTCCTATTTCTTCCTGCGTTAAGCCCGACCTTAGGTCAAATATTGCTGTGGTGGGACAGTGATTAAATAGATGCTCAACCTCACACGACGAGGTCACAAGACAGCACAATACATCCAGGAGAAGACAGGAGTCAGGGACATCATAGAATCTATTAGAAATCTCAAATGGCAATGGGCTGGCCATGTTGCAAAAATGGCAGACAACCAATGGATATCATGACTCACAACATGGGCCCCAAAGATCACATGCACAACCGAGGCCGGCAGAGTATAAGATGGAGACTCGAGCTAGACAAATTTAGAAAGTACTGGCTCTGCGACGCCCATGATAGAGAAGTGTGGTGAATCCTGGGGAAGGTCTATGTCCAACGACAGATATTAAGAGACTGATGATCACGACGATGATGATGATGATGATTTAATATAATTACATAAAGTAGGACAGTAAAGTACAATCACTGTAATTTGAACAACTTTTTTTTATTATTGTGTTTTTAATCAAGTTTGATAAATAATTTGATTTATTCAACCAACAAAGGAAAAATGGTAGATATGGAAGGAACATACATTTTAACTTTAAGTCCTTTGTTCTGTCTGAGTCAAGTTTTAGCAGAGCCTTCTTTTTTCATTTGAACCTTTTTCCTTTTGGTTTTTTTAGTTATTTTTAATTTGACATTGATTCTTTCCTCTCGAGATCGAAGTATCTTTGTTGTTTGTTCATATTTTGGAGAAAGCTTGAGTTTAATCTCGTTGTAGTCAGACATAAAAATGCCCCATATTTACGTCCAAAAGTCAAAAACAAAGACAGGCATTGGTAGATTCATAGTTTTCCGAGGTGTATTAGAGCAAATAGAAACAACACTACAGCCTCAGGCGAAGAAGAAACTTGCATCATCAATCAGCTCAATCACTCGCACCACAGAAATTCAATTATTACAAAGAAAAGAGAAGAATTTTCAGAAGAAATCTAAAAATTTAGACTACCAACCACCGGATGCCGAAACCCGGGATTGAACCAGGGACCTTTAGATCTTCAGTCTAACGCTCTCCCAACTGAGCTATTTCGGCTGGCGATAACAAAGTTATCAAATTGATATTATATTTTATGCAAAATGGTGTCAAAGTCAATGTTCCCAACAGAGTGATCATCTTTTCAAACGTTTCTTTCTTCAAATCTTCTGCAACGTTAGTGAGAGAATATTCTCGACACGTGTATAAATAGCCAGCAACAAGATCATGTATGTATAATTTCATTCTTGCAATAAGTTGAGAAGTCTCAGGACGCGTGTGTGTGTGTGTGTGTGTGTGTGTGTGTGTGTGTTTGCTCCGAGATAGCCTTTGTACGAAGTAGATACTCGCCAGATTTGAGAGATAGATAGAGAGAGAGAGAGAGAGAGAGAGAGAGAGAGAGGGATAGAGAGAGAGTGAAAGAGGGAGAGAGAGAGAGAAAGAAATAGAGAGAGAGTGAAAGAAACAGAGAGAGAGAGACAGGGGGTTATGTTTTCACCGTGGAGGGGAAAGAGAAGGAAATGATGTTTCTTTCATGATAGAAAGAGGGGATAAAGAATGAATGTTAATTCCTCCCATCAATCCAACCCAAAAAACTCATTATTTTGAAACCCTGGATTTTATCTCCTCCTTACCCATAATTTTTTTTTCTCCGCTCCGCCCCACAAAATACTGAAATTCCATTTTAATTCCAACAAAATTTGAAATGTGAGAGCAGATTTAAAACAAACACAACCGTAAGGCCTATGCACCAATTAAACTTGACCCACACCTGTTTTAACATTAGGCTCTCCACTTTGAACTCCTGTATTGATCCATTTTTTAAAAATAAATTATTTTAAACAATATCCGTTTTCCATCTATGTATCTATTCTTTATTTTTCACCTGTCTGTCCATTTTATCAATTATTTTTTTAACCGCAATTTACTCTACCCGTTATACAAAATTGTTTAAATTGGAATTCGCCTGATATTTTGGTCAGTACACCAGGTGTTGCAGTGTCAAGTTTAAAGTCGTTTGGATCGGTGGTTCTCATGAAATCTAGTAAAATTAAATAAAAAAATAGATCTTTTACCTACAACTATAGATCTAAATTCAGGTATCAAATATCTAAATTGACAACACTGAAGTGAGGTAAACGAAATACTTCGAAGCTGTAGTTCCGTACGACAGACAGAAATTATATTTACATGACGATCATGGCACTTTTTGAACGGGAATGTTCAAGAAATGTATTGAAAATACGTCCGATTTGACGCCTGAGTCAGTCCACTTTTTAATATTTGCCGAATTAAAAATAAAATGGCTATATAGGTATAAGCTTTCCACGATTTGTTCATTTATTTATTTATTTATTATTTATCTTTTCATTTATTTATTTCAGTTTATTTCAATTTACTCATATCTATTGTATTGTCGTCCTTTAATTGAACTCAAATCGCACCGTCTTTATCTGAACTCAAAGGTTATTTCCATAATCCTATCCTGACACTTCTGCGTTAGTTGAGACTAATTGTCGATCCACAAAGAGTTTATTTACTTGGAGTGGATCCTGATTCATACCCAAAAGATTTAGACCAATGTATTTTTGCTGCACCAAACTAGCTCTGTGACGTGATAGGGTAACTCAGGAACCATACATGTCCCTAATTAAGTTCTGTGTGTATTAATGGAACCCTGGAACGGGCTTTCAGAAATTAGATTTGAAAATTCGAAAACATTTTGTGCTTTTATTTAGGGGTTTTATTTACAATTATGCTGTCCCCTTCTTAGTGCCCGGCTGTGTTATCTCGTGAAAATACGAATTGGTAAGATCTTTGGTTTCACTGGGGATCGAACCCAGGGCCTCTTGCGTGTGAAGCAAGCGTGATAACCACTACACTATGGAACCTACACAATAGGGATTTGTAGGTTAGGAAACTGTGATAAATTGCAGTGATATTTCCTAAGAGACTTGATATGGTAAAAAATAAATTGGTAATAGATTTGGTTCCGCTGGGGATCGAACCCAGGACTTCTGGCGTGTAGAGGCAAGCATAATAACCACTACACTATGGAACCTACTCAAGGGCCGTTACAGGGCTAGGAAAAGTGGCTAAATTGCTGTGATATTTCATGAGAGGACAATTTCAATTTGGTATAATATGAATGTGTAACAAATTTGGTTTCACTTGGGATCGGACCCAGGGCATCTTGCGTGTGAAGCAAGTGTGATAACCACTACACTATGGAACCTACACCAAAAAGTTTAGTGGGCTGGGAAACAGTGATTCATTGCAGTGATATTTCCTAAGAGCACACCCTTGACATAGTACGATATGAATTGGTAACGAATTTGTTCCGCTAATGATTGAACCCCGGGTTCTTTGCATCTGAAGCAAACATAACCACTACACTATGGGATTTATACTACAAAGCATTTTGTGCTCAGTTTCAGGGTCAATGTTTTAGCTCTATTGTTGACTATCGGTAGGATACGTTGGTTTTATACCCATCTTTTTAAGTTTAGTGGGATTTTTTTCTTTAAATTTGAGCTTATCCCCTAGAAAGATTGCCAGACTTATGTGGTTTTTTGCTGGATTTCTTCTTTTTTCTACACATGACTATGATCAGTCTTGATCGTATTGAAGAAATTCGGAATCGAAATGGTTCTGTAGTGTAGTGGTCATCACGCTCGCTTCACACGCGAGAAGCCCTGGGTTCGATCCCCAGCGGAACCACTGGACCTTGTTTTAGAAGAAATCACCAAATTGAGTTTCTATTTCGAATCAAGTGCTTCCACTTCAAATGGTATAAAATCACCCAATGAATCATATGGAAAAAAAACAAGAGTTTTGTGGTGAAGGACAACAAAAGATGAAAGGGAAATAAACGCATCATCTCAAAGATGTTGAAACAAAGTGTTCTTTTGGATATTATGTTTAGACTTCTATCCTCTGATTAACATTCATTTTGAATACTAACCGAAAACTCCTTCGATCGGGGTTTCTAGATACTTCGTGTAGAGGACCTGATCCTCATATCGACTTAATATCTTTCAATGTACTGCAAGCAGATTTGTATCTAGTCAAGAGCAAGATTAGACAAATGCTCGGTTTAATACGGAATCCTGTATACAGGAAGTTAAAAAATGCTCCAGTCCCCACAAATGGCGTTGCGAAGGCGTCAGGGCGATCCTGATCCTGCTCTGTTAGCACCATGGGAAGGTGCTTCACCGAGGCTTACTGATCCCTGAGACTGGACAAGGTAATTTTTTGAGACGTCAAGACAAATCCTAGGCCTCTCTACTTCACCAAACCTCAGTGAACCCGATTCGGCTATGGCGTTACACCGGCGCAAAGATACTGCATAATATACAGCAAGTAGATTCGTTCAGTGCCGACTTTGACATGTTTTAGTTAGATATATGTCATCAACATTTTCCTAAGGATAGCTCACTGGTATCTCTCTCTCTCTCTCACACTCTCCTTTTCTCTCTCTTTCTATATATATATATATCTTGATTGAGAGATTGATTTTGTCAACAAATCAGAGGTCGTTAAGATATTCGCCGTCTATTTTGATTCTTTTATTCTCCTAGTCAAGCGTTCTGAAGATCATCTCGAGGCAGGCTGTGAAGAGTTTAGGTGAGCTGGTATCACCTTGTCTTACCTCTTTTTGGACTCCGAGTCTAAATATAGCCTGATGAAGGAGCTGCTGCGACTCTATACGTTGCAGCACTTCGACATAGATCTACACCTTGTATAGCGATGGCCTCCATTACCTTAGAGATTTCAATTGAGTTCAAGGCCGCATTGGGGGGCTTGGGCTCTCCCATTATTACTCAGCCCAGCTGCGGGGAATCCGTTTCCCTGGGGCAGCACTGCTCCATTGCACTTAAAGGAGCAGGTCTAGCCATTACGATGCGCTTGGCAACCGTAGCCGTGTCAGCTGGAGGTTTGCTCCTATTTCTTCCCACGTTAAGCCCGACCTTGTGTCAAATATTGCTGTGGTGGGACAGTGATTAAATAGATGCTCAACCTCACATGGAGAGGCCACAGGATAGGACAATACATCCAGGAGAAGACAGGAGAAGTACTGGCTCTGCAACGCCTACGATAGCGAAGTGTGGCGAATCCTTAGGATGATCAATGTCCAACGACAGATTCCCAAGGGTATTACAGCTAATAGAAAACAAACACTATAGCCTCAGGCGAAGGAGAAACTAGTATCACCGACCTCATAGTCTGTTCAATTAATAGCTCGGTCACTCGCACCAGAGAAATACAATTATTACTAAGGAAAGAGAAGAATTTCAGAACAAACCTGAAATCTAACTGCCAACCACCGGATGCCGAAACCCGGGATTGAACCAGGGACCTTTAGATCTTCAGTCTAACGCTCTGAGCTATTTCGGCTGGCGATAACAAAGTTATCAAATTGATATTATATTTTATGCAAAATGGTGTCAAAGTCAATGTTCCCAACAGAGTGATCATCTTTTCAAACGTTTCTTTCTTCAAATCTTCTGCAACGTTAGTGAGAGAATATTCTCGACACGTGTATAAATAGCCAGCAACAAGATCATGTATGAATAATTTCATTCTTACAATAAGTTGAGAAGTCTCCGGACTTGTGTGTGTGTGTGTGTGTGCGTGTGTGTGTGTGTGTGTGTGTGTGTGTGTGTGTGTGTGTTTGCTCCAAGTTAGCCTTTGTACGAAGTAGATACTCGCCAGATTTGAGAGAGAGAGAGACAGATAGAGAGAGAGAGAGAGAGAGAGAGAGAGAGAAAGAAAGAAAGAAAGAAAGAAAGGAAGAAATAGAGAGAGAGAGTGAAAGAAACAGAGACAGAGAGAAGGGATGTTTATCTTTTCACTGAAGAGGGGAAAGACAGAGAGATGATGTTTTTTCATGATAAAAAAGAGGGGATAAAGAATGAATGTTAACCCCTCCCAATCACTCCAACCCAAAAAACTCATTATTTTGAAACCCTGGATTTTATCTCCTCCTTACCCATAATTTTTTTTTCTCCGCTCCGCCCCACAAAATACTGAAATTCCATTTTAATTTCAACAAAATTAGAAATGTGAGAGCAGATTTGAAACAAACACAACCGTAACGCCTATGCACCAATTAAACTTGACCCACACCTGTTTTAACATTAGGCTCTCCACTTTGGACTCCTGTATTGATCCATTTTTTAAAAATAAATTATTTTAAACAATATCCGTTTTCCATCTATGTATCTATTCTTTATTTTTCACCTGTCTGTCCATTTTATCAATTATTTTTTTAACCGCAATTTACTCTACCCGTTATACAAAATTGTTTAAATTGGAATTCGCCTGATATTTTGGTCAGTACACCAGGTGTTGCAGTGTCAAGTTTAAAGTCGTTTGGATCGGTGGTTCTCATGAAATCTAGTAAAATTAAATAAAAAAATAGATCTTTTACCTACAACTATAGATCTAAATTCAGATATGAAATATCTAAATTGACCAGACTGAAGTGAGGTGACCGAAATACTTCGAAGCCGTAGTTCCGTACGACAGACAGAAATTATTACTGGAACTCTGGAGCAGGCTGTCAGAAATAAGATTTGAAAATTCGAAAACATTTTCTGCTTTTATTTAGGGGTTCTATTTACAATTATGCTGAATAGGTCCCCTTCTTGGTGCCCGGCTGTGCTACCTCGTGACAATATAAATCGGTAATATCTTTGGTTCCGCTGGGGATCGAACACAGGGCCTCTAGCGTGTGAAACAAGCGTGATAACCACTACACTATGGAACCTACACAACAGTATTTAGCGGGTTAGGAAACAGTGATGAATTGCAGTGATATTTCCTAGGAGAATTGATATGGTACAAAATAAATTAGTAAAAATTTGGTTCCACTGGGGATCGAAACCAGGACTTCTGGCGTGTGAGGCAAGCATGATGACTGCTAAACTATGGTACCCACACAACATTAGCTTAGTGGGCTAGGAAACAGTGATACATTGCAGTGATATTTCCTTAGAGCACACCCTTGACATGGTACGATACAAATTGGTAACAAATTTGGTTCCACTAATGATTGAACCCCGGGTTCTTTGCATCTGAAGCAAACATAACCACTACACTATGGGATTTATACTACTAAGCATTTTGGGCTCAGTTTCAGGGTCAATGTTTTAGCTCTATTGTTGACTATCGGTAGGATACGTTGGTTTTATACCCATCTTTTTAAGTTTAGTGGGATTTTTTCTTTTAATTTGAGCTTATTCTTTTCAAAGCTTTCCAGATTAATGTGATTCTTTGCTGGATTTTTTTTCAGCACATGACTATGATCTGTATTGATCGTATTGAAGAAATTCGGAATCGAAATGGTTCTGTAGTGTAGTGGTCATCACGTTCGCTTCACACGCGAGAAGCCCTGGGTTCGATCCCCAGCGGAACCATTGGATCTCGTTTTAAAAGAAATCATCAGATAAGATAATAGACTGATGATGACGATGGTGATGATTTAATGTAATTATATAAAGTAGAACAGTAAATAAAGTACAAACAATGTAATTTAAACAACATTTTTATCAATTTGATTTATTTCTATTGATATTTGGACCATCCTCATCTTGGTTGTTTTCCATACAACGTTTCGGCCGTTGTACTCTACGGCCTTCATCAGGTATCGTCTGGTATCATTTAATAGAAATAATAATAATACTTCATCTCAAAAATTCAGAGATCAATTTGATTTGTTTTTAATCAAGGTTGTTAGATAATTTGATGCATCCAACGAACAGAAGAAAAATGGTAGAAAAATGGAAGGAACATACATTTTTACCTTCAAGTCATTTGGTTTGCCTGTTTTAGCAGTGCCTTTTTTTCCATTTGAACCTTTTGGTTTTAGGTCAATTGTTTTGCACCAAGCTGGGAACACCAAATGAACCAAACTAGTTTCAGATTTTAGGTATATATATATATATATATATATATATATATATATGATTACCTAAAGTGTCAAAATAGGTTTCTTCAATTTTTAAGCTGGTCTGGTTGGCTGGCTGGCTGGCTTTGCAGTAATCACCAGTGTTGCTAACTTAAGAAATATTTTTCCGCTACCAATAAGCGCCAAATTAGAGGAAAATAGCTGAAATATCCAAAACACACCAAAAAGACGCTAAATATGTTCATAAAATGGGCAAAGATGGCGAAAAATTGTAAGCACGCCCACGCTAATTTATCGATTTTCACACGATTAAAACAAGAAATTCCAGAACGCGAAAAGATCTAAATTGACAAAACTTGGTATCACGAGTACAGGCCCAAACAATGAAGCTAGAGGGCTGAAATTTTTTTAAAATACTCCATGTTATACCCTGGAAAATGTTTACTTCCTTTAAAAGAAAATTATCCAAAAAGGTTTTTAGTTAGGATTCAATTTGAAAGACTTCTTTCAGACTTTTTTTTTAGTGATCCGACACAATAAAAGGAAAGAGATACTGACAACATCGTGTCGAAAGACGTGTGTCATGGGACAGTTTCTATAGAGTGACTAACCAGACGTGCATTCATATGTTTTACGTTTCAATTGTTCCCAATGGTTTCCCATCAATCAAATCAATACCAGGCAACTTGGTGCTTCGAATGCATAGAGACCAAAACACCAAACTGGGTTCAAATCACAAAACAGGGCAGGTAAACAATCGAAATAAACTTAAATTCCCTCTGACATAATCTCTGTAATCTCAATTCGACATGATGTACCGTCAGCCGAAATAGTTCATTTGGGAGAGCATTAGACTGAAGGTCAAGTTATCCATTCCCCAAAAAGGTAGCCAACATAGAATATTTGGGAGAACGTTACACTAAAGTTGGAAAAACCTCTGGTTCAATATCGAGTCTCGGCTTCTGGAGATTGGCCTTGAAATAATTCTATTTTTCGTTTGATGAAAAGTTTTGACGATAATCAATAAGCTGATATAATTTCAGTGAAAATTGTAATATAATGTTCATTAAGAAACAAGTCTTTCGTTTCCATGATATTTCTTACGCTAAGGACATAGAGAGTCAGTTGCACACAGCTTTGGGGAGAAGATGGGCATCGCCTAATCATCCTGAGTTCATGTGAAATGTCATGAGGGACCCAGTATAGAGCCTTAATAATCTCCTAGGTCATGGGATAATTATTTGATTTTCTTTGAACGGACTGTAGACGTTGGTTGAAGTGAGGGCAAGGCCGGTCTTTGGGTCCTTTGCACCCTGGGCAGGATGACCTTCAGTGCCTTTTAAATCTGTTTATTCACTTTCCCATTTTCTCATTTGTTTTGGAAAGTCCAAATAATAAACGACTTCTTGCACTTAGCGCCCTGGGTGATTACATCTGTGTTGCCAATACCTAAGGCCAACCCTGACGGTTGCATCTTAATTTCTGATTCACATTGCTTACTATAGCGGTCGGAGAATGTAACGACCGGATCGATGGGACAAAAAGAAGAACAACAAAAAGATGAGAGAAAAACCAGTCATAAATTATTTATGTTTTGTTGGGGGTTTATCTCTGTGTGTCTGTGTGCATGTATGTCCGTATGAGTGTCTGTATATGTCTATGTCAGAGCAGACGATTCTGTCCAGCCTTTTGACGTTCCCGAGCCACGTCAGTTATCTGAACTCCAATTATCCGAATTTTGCATTATCCGAACAAAATATTCAACGTCTGTCTCGGTCAGGTAATTGATGTTCTTCTGTAAATATAATATCATGTGAATGTTTGAATTGAAAGAGACAACAAAAAGTAATTTCATAATGGAATCAGAACTTATAAATCGATGATCAGCGCTAACAGGATAAAGTTTGAAGTGTAGCTCTCGGGATGGTTTCCGTCGGTTCCGTAGTGTAGTGGTTATCACGCTCGCTTCACACGCGAGAGGTCCTGGGTTCGATCCCCAGCGGAACCATGATCTTGTTTTAGAAGCAGAATTTAATTTTTTCTCCAAATTGATATCAATTCTTTCCTTTTGTGATCAAGGTATCACCGTTGTGTCCTTTTATCTTTGAGAAGGAGTATTCAAATGTTAACACAGATGCTGACGTTTTAGTCATCAAGTTTGAATGTTTGTCTATTCATGTAATGGCGAAACATAAGTTTTACCCTCTGCCTCTATTTACAGCTAAGTAAAGAAAACAAAACTTGATTTCGAAATTAAAAAAAGATCCAAATTAAAGATGACCAGCAGCTAAAGTGCAACTGACAGCCGTAGCTGAGCGTGCGTGTGAGTTTTGCAGGAAAACATAATTTTCACACTCTTCTTTTTCTTTACAGCTGTTAAAAGAGAGGGAAAGAGATTACTGTGACTGGAAACGATGCTTAAAAATAGTAATATTCTAAAACATTAGTATATCAATAGATAACTTAAAAGAATCCCATCATTTTTGACGGGTAATATGCAAGTATCTTAAAAATACAGAAGCAATCGAGGAAATAAACCCATTGAAAAAAAAACATCGACATTTTCGGAGGAAAAAAAGAAAGAAAGCCTCAATTTTTCTTATTCTCAATTCTCATTATTTTTATTGATCACTCAAAATAGGAGAGAAAGAAACAAGCATGGCACTTGGAACCCCCGATACTTATTTTGAAAACGTAATTGAAAATTTTCAAATTTCTGACTTTGGAGTTTAATCTCATTGAAGCTAGATAGAAAAGAAATCCCAACATTTACGTCCAGAAAAAGAAAAAACGAGGACAAACTGCCTGGCTGACCCATGACAGGCAGGCAGGATGGATTCATGCATTTCCCAGGGGTATTAGTGCGTTTGATTATAACTGTGCAGCCTCAGGCGAAATTTAAACTTGCCTTGTCAATCACATTCTCTGTGTCGTCAACAACTAAACCACTTGCACCTTGGAATGTCTGAGGGTATCAAAAAATGGAATTCAAAATTAAAAATGTACCTACTGCTAACCTCCGGATGCCGAAACCCGGGATTGAACCAGGGACCTTTGGATCTTCAGTCTAACGCTCTCCCAACTGAGCTATTTCGGCTGGCGATAGTATCGTTATCAAATTGATATTATATATGTCAAAGTCAACGTTTCCAACTGAGTGATCATCTTTTCAAACGTTCTTTTCTTCAAATCGTCTGCAACGTTAGTGAGAGAATATTCACGACACGTGTATAAATAGCCAGCAACAAGATCATTTATGGATAACTTCATTCGCACTATAAATTGAGAAGTCTCCGTGTGTACGTTTGTGTATTTGTATGTGTGCTCTAAGATAAATCGACAACTAGCTTTCGCCAGATTTATTACATATGTATATATATATATATATATATATATATATATATATATATATATATATATATATATATATATATATATATATAGATATATATATAGATAGATAGATAGATAGATAGATAGATAGAGAGAAAGTAAGAAAGAAAGGGAGAATTTTTTACGATAGAATGGAAGGAACACAGAGAGAGGGGGTGTTTATCTTTTTACGATAGTGAGGGAAGAGAGAGATGATGTTTTTTTCATGATAAAAAGAGGGGTTAAAGAATGAATTTTCACCCCTCCCTATCACTCTAGCCCCCCCCCCCCCAAATTCACATTTTGGAATCCTGGGTTTTTCTCCTTCTTACCAATAATTTTTCTCCCGCCCCATAAAATGCCGAAATTCTATTTTAATTACAACAAAATTTGAAATATGTGAACAGATTTAAAACAAACTCAACCGTAAGGCCTATGCACCAATTTACCTTGACCCACACCCATTTTAACATTAACCCTTCTGCGTCGGATTTTTCAATTAAATCACTTTTAAAAAAATGTTTTAAACTCCCGATTTCGAACTATGTATCTATTCTTTATTTTTCATCTGTCTGTCCGATTAAATGGATTTTTTTTTTACCACAATTCACTCTACCCGTGGTACAAAATTGTTCAAAATTGGTATTTGCCAGATATATGTGTCGGTCTTCCAGGCATTCTAGTGTGAAGTTTGAAGTAGTTTGCATCAGCGGTTCCTGGGAAATCTAGTAAAATTAAACTATCAAATACTATACATTTAAATTTCGTTATAAAATATCTAAATTGGCAACACTGAAGAGAAGTAACTGAAATACTTTGAAGCCGTTGTTCTGAACGACAGACAAAAATTATATTTACTTGACTATTGTGGCGGTTTCTGAACGGGAATTTCCCAGTAATTTTTATCGAAAATACGACAGATTTGATGCTCAAGTCAATCTACTTCTTACTGTTCACCGAATTAAAAAAAATGCCCGGATGGAAATTAACTTTCTACAATTTATTTATTTATGCCAATTTCTTTTAGATTACTTATCTTTATATCTTTATACCTACCCTCACACTTCTCTATTGGTTGAGACTAATTGACAGTCCCCTAAAAGAGTTAATTCACTTGAAGTAGATCTTGATACACACCAAAAAGATTTCGACCATTGTATTTGGGTAAATCAGAAAACCTTTTTCCAAAACAAGTGATTAGTAAAATAAAAAAATAAAAAAAATAATGATACTGCTAACCTCTGGATGTCAAGAGCCGAGATTGAACCAGATATTCAATCTAACATTCTCCCATCTGAGTTTATTCGACTAACACAAAATTAGTTACAAATTGACATGACATTTTGATAGGATGACCAGCAAACGCGCTAAACATGTACACACAGAGAATTTTTAGTTTCAGTTCGATTGTAGCTACAGTGTCTTGCAAACATTTTCACAACTCCACCCACACACAAAACAAAAAATGAATATCAGATTTTTTCGATATAAAGTACTGCATTCTTTTATTGCGTGCAAATACTTACTTGATAAGACATACATATTACTTGAGTTGAAAGATAGCATTTCTAAGTAAAGTATTTGTTTTTGATTACTGTTTTAATTCTGGAAAGAATTAATACTGCAACATTGTAGAATTAATCCTTGTTGACTTCTAATTGTCTTAATTGTCTTCATTACTTCTTTCAGATGATCTATGGTAAGCATTTTCATTGGTGCAATCTTTTCATAATATTCTACAGATTATCTTCCAGATTGAAGCCCTGGGAGTTAGGTGACCATTACAGCAGTTCCATAAGAATATTCTGAAACCATTCTTTCACACATGTTATGCCACTAAAAGTGAATACGAATTTACTTGGCTGTCTTGGAGTCACATCTATTTACATTCATGCAGATTAGAATCAACACCAAACTTATCCTGGATGTTGTTTCAAGTCATACCGCTAAACGTGTACAAATGGTTTCTGAATTACCTGCTTGACAAACCTAAACAAAGCGGCTTTTGACTTCAACATCTGCGTGAAATCTCGACTTTTTTAAGACATTTTGTATCAAAAACTCGCTTGAAATATTTACACGAGACAATAACGAATTACCATACAATCCCCTGTGAATTTCATGTTCGTTCAGAATGAATACATTACAACAGTAACAATACACAGAGATGGAAGATGACAAATTCTTTTGAATCAGGGTCAGGATTCAGATTGAAAAAAAGACTATCAATAATTTCAAATATGCTTACATATAAACTTTGCATGTTTGTTGTACATTATTGTCACATATTTGGCCTCGACGTGAAACAAAGGATGACAATGGCTTGGCTCATTTTCTGCCAAAGAGTTTACAGTCACAATTCTAAGAGGAAAATGTTGGAATATTTTGCTTGAAATTCTGCATTCAAAAACCTAAGACTATTCACAGTGACCAAGTGCCAAAATCAACTATGAAATTATCCCATATTAATTTGATAATAGTCGCTGGGAAGACATTTCAATAATCAGTTAGTAATGCGTGATTAATGATTATTCTTAGATAGGAAAATAAAGGAATGGTTCCGCTGGGGATCGAACCCAGGGCCTCTCGCGTGTGAAGCGAGCGTGATAACCACTACACTACGAAACCAGTTAAGTGGTGAGACACTCAATAACATAACTGAATAATACATAAGGTTAAACAAAAAATGAATATCAGATTTTTTCAATATAAAATACTGCATTCTCTTATTGCTTGCAAATACTCACTTGATGAGACATATATACTACTGCAGTTGAAAGATAGCATTTATAAGTTAAGTATTTATTTTTTATCCCTGTTTTGACTCGGGAAAGAATTGATGCTGAAAAACTGTTGCATAGATCATTATTGACTTCTAATTGTTCTAATTGTCTTCAATACTTCTTTCAGATGATCTATGGTAAGTATTTTCATTGGTGCAATCTTTTCATAATATTCTACAGATTATCTTCCAGACTGAAGCCCTGGGAGTTAGGTGACTATTACAGCAGTTCCATAATAATATCCTGAAACCATTCTTTCACACGTATATGCCACCAAAAGGGATTGTGAATTTACTTGTCTGGCTTTGAGTCACACCTATCAAGATTCATGCAGATTAGAATCAGCACCATATTTATGCTGGATGTTGTTCCAAGTCATACCGCTAAACGTGTACAAATGGTTTCTGAATTACCTGCCTCAAGACATTTTGTATCAAAAACTCTCTTGAAATATCTACATAAAAGAACAGTGAACTACGATACAATCACCCATGAATTTTATGTTTGTTTGGAATGATTATATTTCAACAGTAACAATACACTGAGATGAAAGATGGCTGATTCTTTTGTAATCTGGATCAGGATTGAGGCAAAAAAGTCTATCAATTATTCCAAAAACAATAATACAATATTCCATAGAAACTTCGCATATTTGTTGTACATTATTGTCACATATTTGGCCTCGATGTAAAACAAAGGATGAGAATGGCTTATCTCATTTTCTGCCGAAGAGTTTGCTGTCACCAGTTTAAATAGAAAACATTGGGATATTCTAATTGAAATTTTGCATTCAAAAACCTAACTTTTGTCAGGGATCAAAAATTATTCACCGTTACTGAATAAACTATGCGATTATTCTACAAACTATTTTAGTTTAAATCACGGAGAAGACGTTCCAATATTACTTTTGAAATACTATGCGATTATTCTACAAACTATTTTAGTTTATATCACGGAGAAGACGTTCCAATATTACTTTTGAAATACATGATAAATGATCGTGCTTCGACAGGAAAATAAAGGGATGGTTCCGCTGGGGATCGAACCCAGGGCCTCTCGCGTGTGAAGCGAGCGTGATAACCACTACACTACGGAACCAGTTGAGCGATATAACATTCAATTACATATCTGTCTAATGCACAAGCTTAATCGATTGAATCTCCGAGATCTTTCCACTTCTTGAGGCTAAATCGTATTGGATACACCGATTTTCGTATGATCACCTGAGTTAAGCAATATTGAGCCAGGTTTGTTCGTAGGTAGGTGAGCAATTGAGTATGCCAGGTGGTGTAAGTGGCTGGGGATCATGTAGAGAGTGCTCTCCGTGACAATCCTGTTAATCTTTCAAGGCTGAGACTGATCTCTACACTACGCCTAATAACGCAGCTAAATGTTCTCCCATTGCTCCCTGAACTTTCTCTCTGGCCTCGTTGCGAGCGACAAGAAATGAATGAATTCTCATAAGAATAATAAACATCCAGTTTGCGTTCATTTAGAAAGCAGTACCAAAATAATAACTATTTACATTAATTCTGTTTGGATTGGAGAAATATCTATAACTGTTGTATAACCAGGTGTTTCCATCGTGGCACACTCATTTGAAGGAAAACCATTTGTATAGTGAAACCATACCGGTTGAAAGAGATGGCTCATTTTTTCATTAACGGTTTCATTAGGGAGAAAATAATTTTTAAAAAAAGGAGTTTCAAGTTACATATTAAAGAAAATGCGTTGATTAAAAAGATAGAGAAGAACCAAAGATAAGATGGAACAATCGGCTAGCAATCTGAAGTGGATATTTCTCTAGTCAAGCCGATACAGCACAGGTGTGAGAACATAGGGCAAATAATTGGTTTCATTATCTGAATCACTGATATCTCTGTTATTTGTAATCGAAATCTCCTAACACCCACTAAAATTTTATCAAAGCTTACCAATGTTCATTCCTTTCTATCCATCTAGTATTTTCCGGTAATCGGCGTGTCTCTGATATTAGGAGTGTTAACCCTATGTAGACTTGTGTAACTTATAATCCAGTGTAACCCGAAGCTCGATAGATATTGAAAAACAAAAACTAGAAAGCTTCTAGAGCGCATACCTCTGCCAACGCCGTGCACTAATCAAAAACTGAATGCAAATCTGTTCATATATAGATATATTTCAGGGGAGGTAATTATATTTTTCGTTTTTTTCAACTTTCTTTCAATCGTCTCGACATTTCTTCCAATCAAAAAACTATCTCAGTTCTTTCACCCTTGAAATAAATTGTATTGTTACTGATTTTAATTAATTTGATTGTTAAATTCTTTTTATTTGTTCGTCGTTTTCAACATCAAGAAGGCGTGTGTGTGAAATACGTTGGTAAATGATCCATAGAAAGATATTCATTCAAATTTTTTAAAAGAATCATCTGATATATATCAAATCAAATTATTTTCCCAATCTAACGGAAAAGTTCGACTGTCTCAGACACCTGACGGGCAGTCCCCTAAGACTTGGCACCTTTGGCGATTGCCTGTGTTGCCGGTATTTTAGACCAAAGGAATTTTTACACCATTTCATACTAGTTCCCGGCGGCGACTAGCCTTCGTCGACCCCTCCTTGCTACACCACTGGATTTGACTCGCAAGTCAGTCAAGTTTTTACTATTCGACGTATTGAAAACAATTGGCTGAATAGAAAAAAAAAACAAGACGATTTATTTATTTACTGATTTATTTATTTCAACTTATTCCTGTTCATTCATATGAACTGTTAGAAAACTCAAATGGCAATGGGTTGAACATGTTGCACGAATAGCAGACAACTGCTGGACATCTTGTCTCACAAACGTCCAGTGTGGGGCTGTGGCCGACAGAAAGTAAGGGGGCGTGACGAGCTAGATAAATTCAGAAAGTGTTGGCTTCGTGATGCCCATGATAGAGGGATCTGGCGAATCTTAAGGATGGTCTATGTCCAACAACGTACACAAATAGGCTGCTGCTACTGATGATGATGATGTTGACGATGATGTAATTTTCCTTTTTCTTCTCAACCCTCCAGCTGATAGACAGGCAATCTTCCTCTTGCTCTCCCGCACTCTACGAACAAAACGAAATTCCCATTCCACACATTCATTTTGCCTTTTATTATCTAAAGTTGTCACGGCTTATTTACAACTGCTTGTCGTCAGCATTACAATAAAGTTATATGTATTTGATAACCTTACAATCGCCAGCCGAAATAGCTCAGTTGAAGCATAAATGATCACTATGTAAGAAACGTTAACTTTGACACCATTTTACATTAAAATGATGTATTATCAACTTGATACTATTATCTTCGCTAGCCGAAATAGCTCAGTTGGGAGAGCGTTAGACTGAAGATCTAAAGGTCCCTGGTTCAATCCCGGGTTTCGGCATCCGGAGGTTGGCATATCAATTTTTAAGATTCGTTCTGAAAATTCTCATCTTCCTTAAACGAGTCGAGGAAATTTTCTGATTCTCTCTGAAATTCCGACTTGCGAGTGTCGGAGCTTCTAATGGTACGGAGAATGTGATCGACAATGTGAGTTTCTCCTCCGCCTGGGAATGTATTGCTTGCTTTCTATTTGTTCTAATACCCTTGGGAAAAGCATGAATCCACCTCTGCTTGTTTTTGTTTTCGCCTTTTAGACGTAAATGTGTTTTTTTTATGTTTCGCTCTGAGGAGATTAAATTCAAGTCTAAAATTTACAAAATTTTAGATACGTTTTCAAAATAAGTATCAGGGATTTCAAGTGCCATGCTTGTCTCTCTCTCCTTTATATTGAGTAATCAATGAGAATGATGTGAATAGGGGAAAAGAAAAGTCGAGATTGTCTCTTTTTCTAAAGAAAGACCGAATATGTCAGTGTTTTTTTTTTACATGTCAACTTCTTCCATTAATCCTGTTCATATATTTGGATTGTCCTTTTTCAAAATATGAACAAACAATGCGGATGCTTCGATCTCAAAAGGAAAGGATCAATGTCAAATTGAAAAAAATTGATATTGCTCCTCGAGGAAAAAAGAAAAAGACAATGGTTCCGCTGGGGATCGAACCCAGGGCCTCTCGCGTGTGAAGCGAGCGTGATAACCACTACACTACGGAACCAACTGTTGAACTGGTAATCTCTTTTCAGATACTAAAGACCTTATGCTTATCATCGATTTAGAAGATTTGATTTCATAAAGTAGTGATTACTTTTTATTGTCTCTTTCAATTTGAACATTTACTTCATACTATATTTTCAGAAGA
This sequence comes from Thysanoteuthis rhombus, assembly GCA_963457665.1. Lineage (NCBI taxonomy): Eukaryota > Metazoa > Mollusca > Cephalopoda > Oegopsida > Thysanoteuthidae > Thysanoteuthis > Thysanoteuthis major. Next base: position 4,240,595 of record OY735228.1, on the reverse strand, counting down.
ACGTTGATTACTTGACCAAGACGGACGTTGGATATTTTGTTCGGATAATGCAAAATTAGGATAATTGAAGTTCGGATAGCCAAAATTCGTCGACACTTATTTATCAACATGATTGGAATTTCAAAAGACTGGACAGACACGTAAGCTCAGATACACACACACACACACACACGCACACACACACACACACACATACACACACACGCACACACACACACACACACACAGATACACACACCTAGCTTCCTGGTACTTTCTACGTCTGCCTCGATACATCTATAGTGTGCTTTCAAAACTCTAAAACAATCGTAAACCTCGGGGCGAGATCTAGGTTCCGGCAACATAGGGGTAGTTATTCGGGGCGCCAAGTGCTAGAGGTCGCTTGTCATTTGTTAGAGACTGTAGGACTTTCCAAAACAAATGAGAAAATGGGAAAGTGAATTAACAGATTTAACTGGCACTGAAGTTCAGCTTGTCAATGATGCCTAGGACCCAAGGACTGGCTTTGCCCTCACTTGAATCAACGTCTAGAGTCCGTTCAAAGAAAATCAAATAATTATCTTACGACCTACCAGATTATTATAGTTCTATAATGAGCCCCTCATGACATTTTTCATCACCTCAAGATGATTTGGCGGTTCCCATCTTCTCTTCAAGCTATGTACGACTGACTCTCTCAGGTCCTTAGTCCAAGAAATACCATGAAAACAAAACACTTGTTCCTTAATGAACCTTAAATTACAATTTTCACAGAAATTGTATCATGATTTTTCACCGAATGAAAAATAAAGTTATTTCAATGCCAATCTCCGGAAGCTGAGACTCGATATTTGACCACACACACAAACACACACACAGAGACCTTTTTAATCTAAAGTAAGCCAATAGATAGAAAAATGAAGTAAATTACAATTAGAATATTTCTATGTAATGAGAAGAGAGTTGAAACAATTCAATTTCTTATCCATGCTTTTGGGCTCCTCACTTTTGGCCTGCATAAAACCTTGCAGATCAAGTCTATAAATCAGCTTATTGGTGCTTAATGTCGTAAAAAGTTGTCTGAGGCAATTCAAGTTTTGATTGTTTACTTGCCCTGTTTTGTGATTTGACCTCAGTTCGGTGCTTTGGTCTCTTCATTCGAAGCACCAAGTTGCCTGGGATTGACTTTCTCTAGTGGAAAACCATTGGGGACAAGTGAAACGTAAAACATATGAATGCACGTCTGGTTAGTCACTCTATAGAAACCGTCTCATGACACACGTCTTTCGACACGATGTTGTACTGTGGGTGATCAATTAAATATTGGTTGATCAATGGATAAGTCAGTATCACTTGCCTTTTATTATGTCGGATCACTAAAAAAAGTTCGAAAGAAGTCTTACAAATTGAACCCTTACTAAAAACCTTTTTTAGGGATTTGAAAAAAAATAAGGAAAACTTTTTCCAGTGCATAATATGGAGTAATTTCTTTTTTTGATTCAGTCGTCTAGCTTCATTGTTGTGGCCAGAACTCGTGATACCCACCGTTGCCAATTTAGATCTTTTCGAGTTAAATTTTGCACGTTTCTTGTTTTGGTCGTGCGAAAATTGATAAATTAGCGCAGGCGAGCTTACAAATGTTTGCCATCTTTGCTCATTTTGTGACCATATTTAGCATCTTTTGGGGGTGTTTTTTTTATATTTGTACTATTCTCTAATTTGGTGCTTATTGGTGGAGCAAAATTATTTCTTAAGTCAGCAACACTGGTGATTACTGTAAAGCCAGCCGGCCAAACAGACCTGCTTAAAAATTGAAGAAACCTATGTTGACTTTTAGGTAATTGTGTGATTAATTGTTTTCCTTTTTTTGCACCATCACTTGTCAAAAAACAACCATCTTTTCTCTATTGGTAGAAGTGACCCAGTCACTGAACATGCAGTCAATTGAGTTTGTCGATAACTTGGAGGGAGTGGTGTGCAGGGAAATATTAAAGACCCAGCTTTTTTGGTAAATCTTCTGAGTGGTATATACGGGCAGTTTAGAGATTGAAATTTTGAGATCTTAGCATCACAGGCTGCCACTCTTGCAGGAGGAAGGAAGCCAAAAAGATACAATTCCTTGGGGTGGAGGCCAGAGGATATATTCATGATATATCTCAGCAACAACCCTGTTACCAGCGAATGATAGTTCCCTCTTTTTATACAATTCCAAAATATCTACGATAATGAATTTACTAAATAAAAACAACACTGTAAAGAATTCACATGGATATTTTCAAAGATTATCAATAAATTGAATCGAATTTTTAAAAACATATTCAAAAGTCATTTCTATCTAACAATTTTTTAGCTTTATTTGTTAAAATATATCATATATTTACGATTCATGGAAAATAGCACTTACGGTAAAAATACTGTCTTTTTATATAAGTACAGTTGGTTTAGATTACATAAAACGATTGTACTGCACCATTATCCTTCATTTACTGTGAAGTTCCAACTCTCAAATGCCCTCACCCTAAATGAGAAGGGTTAACCCGGGGAGAGGGAGCATATATCATGCTTGCCCCTCCCCTTGATCATGGGATATTCGGATATACAACTCACCTCTTGAAAAGATAGTAAGGCCTAACAAGGAAAGAACACAATATCCAACGTTATAGCCGAGCTAACATTGGAAAAATTCAGTTTACCACCATCACGTTCGGATAGTACATCTGAAGAAGGCTGAAGAATAGATCGGCTGGAACGCCATGTTAACAATCCAAACAACAACAAAGAGTTCAGTCTTCTGGAAAACACTTTGAGGGTACCATATATGTCAGTGCTCCATCAGTTATCTACTGTCAACCATTTTATCGCAGACATTTGCTAAATTTGCTTTTACGATGAGAGATTTTGGGGTAATTTTGTATTCGGTAGAAAGTGTCAGGTAGTGGTTTTGAAGATTTGCTAGGATTAGGGTCATTAAAAGGACTGTCTGACAGTATACATGTGACATCAAAGAGTATGAAAATCAAAAGCTAGAAAAAGAACTTACCAAAGGTGAAATGTCTACCTGTAAAGTGCTGATTTCATACCAGGGGAAAGAAGGCACGCTATTTTCTGGGGTCCATAAACAAACAGAACGATCTGTAAAGGGGATGATGTGAAGAGGAAACAAAATAACCGAAGGCAAGAAAAAGCAAATAATCTGTAGATTTCTACTGACTGTAAAATTATGTTTGGACGCAACATTTCTAGCATCGGTTGTGTGGCCAATTGGATGTTTTTCAGCTAGATTTAGATATTTTTTGGTTGTATCAAGATGTTGGAAATTTCAATATAGATCGTTTTGATAAATCAATCTTTAATTAAATCACAATAATAAAAGTAATATTTTAATGAAGTAAATGTCGGAATTGAAGTTACATTAAATTCATTAATATGTACATCTATCACCTGACTTTCATGCTTGTTTTTTTCCCGAATAACAGATAAGTTAAAACTCATTATGACATCATAATAAAGGTATCATCACATGACATAACGGCATTATTACATCATAATAACGGTATCATATATATATATATATATATATATATATATATATATATATATATATATATATATATATATATATATATATATATATGCCTAAAATTTTAAACTAGTTTGACTCTTTCGGTGTTTCCAACTTAGTGCAGAACAATGGACTTAAAACCAAAAGGTTCCAACGGAAAAAGGCTCTGCTAAAACTTGACTCGGGCAGAACAAAGGACTTGAAAGTAAGATGTATTTTCCTTTAATACCTTCTATTTTTTCTTTGTTGGTTGGATAAATCAAATTATTTACCAAACTTGATTAAAATAAAAATTGATAAAAAATATTGTTTAAAATGCATTGATAGAGGTTCGCTGTCTTACTTTATGTAATGACATTGAATTAATGAGAAGAAATTATATTGATAGCTTTTTTAAAAGTGAATTCGATTGTTTTGCTTTGCTTCATATATTTCGGGCTCAGAATATAGTAATTGTGCTACATTGAAATTAATTTGAAAATTGATTGCTTAAGATTTATTCCACTTTTCTCTTTTTTCTTCTTGCCTTTGCCTGAAAAAAATAGCAGGATTGTCCTCATATTCTTTCACCACCTGGCATTCTCAATTGCTCACCCATCTACGAACTGGCCTGGTACTACATTGCTTAACTACGGTGGTCGTACGAGAACTGGTGTATCCAATACGATTTGGCCTCACCGGAGAAGAGAGATGTCAGAGACTCAATCGATTAAGATTGTGTATTAGTCAGATATGTTATTGAGTGTCTTACCACTCAACTGGTTCCGTAGTGTAGTGGTTATCACGCTCGCTTCACACGCGAGAGGTCCTGGGTTCGATCCCCAGCGGAACCATTCCTTTGTTTTCCTATCTAAGAATGATCATTAATTACGCATTACAAACGGCGTATTGAAATGTCTTCTCCACGACGATAACTAAAATAGTATGAGATAATTGCATAGTTTATTTTGGCACTTGGTCACTGTGAATAGTCTTTGGTTTTTGAATGCAGAATTTCAAGCTAAATATTCCAACATTTTCCACTTAGAATTGTGACTGTACACTCTTTGGTAAACAATGAGCCAAGCCATTGTCATCCTTTGTTTTACATCGAGGCCAAATATGTGACAATAATGAGCAACAAATATGCAAAGTTTATATGGAATATTGTGTTTGAAAATTGTATTTGGAATAATTGATAGACTTTTTTGCCTCAATCCTGATTCAGATTACAAAAGAATCAGCCATCTTTCATCTCAGTGTATTGTTACTGTTGAAATATAATCATTCCGAACAAACATAAAATTCATGGGTGATTGTATCGTAGTTCACTGTTCTTTTGTGTAGATATTTCAAGAGAGTTTCTGATACAAAATGTCTTAAGGCAGGTAATTCAGAAACCATTCGTACACATTTAGCTGTATGACTTGGAACAACATCCAGCATAAATATGGTGTTGATTCTAATCTGCATGAATGTAAATAGATGTGACTCTAAGACAGCCAAGTAAATTCGTATTCACTTTATTGGCATAACACGTGAAAAAATGGTTTAAGGTTATTATTATGGAACTGCTGTAATGGTCACCTAACTCACTGGGCTTCAATCCCGGGTTTCGGCATCCGGAGGTTGGCAGTGTATAATTTTTACGATTCATTCTGATCTTTCCTTAATAACTCGAGCAAATTTTCTGATCCCTCAGAAATTCTGACGTGTGAGTGACTGAGCTGTAAATGAAACGGAGAATGTGATTGACGAGGCAGGGTTGGACGCTTGTAATCAATACGTATGATACCCGCCCTGCCTGCTCGTCATAGCTTAGCATAGCAGTTTTTCTTCGTTTTTCTTTTTCTAGACGTTAATGTGGGCCTTTTTTTTTCTATTAAACTCCAAAGTCAGAAATTTGCAAAATTTTAATTACGTCTTTAAAACTAGTATCGGGGGTTCCAAGTGCCATGTTGTTTATTTCCCTCCTATATTGAGTGATCAATAAGAATAATGAGAATTGAGAATAAGGAAAGTCAAGGCTTTCTTTTTTTTTTCCTCCGAAAATGTCGATGTTTTTTTATTCAATGGGTTTATTTCCTCGATTACTTCTGTATTGTTAAGATACTGGCATATTACCCGTCAAAAATGATGGGATTCTTTTAAGTTATCTATGGATATACTAATGTTTTAGAATATTACTATTCAGTCACAAAAATCTCTTTCTCTCTCTTCCAACAGCTTTAAAGAGAGGAAAGAGTGTAAAGATTATGTTCTTCTGCAAAGCTCACACACACACAATCAGCTACAGCAGTCAGTCGCACTTTAGCTGCTGGCCATGTTCAGTCCTATTTTTTTTTAATTTTGAAGTCAACTTTCGCTCATTTTTTAATTAGCTGTAAATAGAAGCAGGGAGTAAAACTAATGTTTCACTGTTACTTGAACAGACAAATATTTAAACTTGGTGACTAAAATATCAGCATTTGTGTTAATATTTGAATAGTCTTTCTCAAAGTTAAAAAGAAATCACAATGACAGTTCGATCACGGAGGAAAAGAATTAATATCAAGTAGAAAAAAAAACAAAACTTGATTCTGCTCTTAAAAACTGTAGAAGGGCCTTTTGCGTGTGTAGCGAGCGTGATAACCACTACACTATGGAACCAAATACATTCTCTGTTGTTTGCTGGTGTACGATAGTGAACGTATTTTTACGAGAGAACGCCGATTACCCGACTGGGACCGACGTTGAATATTTTGTTCAGATACTGCGAAACTCGGATAATTGGAGTTTGGATAAGCGACGTTCCTCGGGAATGTCAAAATCAAATAATTATCCCACGACCTACCAGATTATTAAGGCCCTATACCGGATCCCTCTTGACATTTCTCATAAACTCAGGATGGTTTGGCGATGTTTATCTGCTCTCCAAAGTATGTACGACTGACTGTCTTAGGTCCTTTGATTTTTGATAAAATAATCTTTAATTAATCCATAATGATATATATAGTAATATTTCAATTAGATCAATGTTGAAATTGAAGTCACATTTGATTTATCAATATATGCATCAATTTCCTGACTTCAACGCTTGTTTTCTTTTCATAGCAGAGAGGTAAAATTCATTATGACATCATAATGGAGGTATTAACACATGACATTAACACCATTATGATATCACAAAGGTATAAGGTTAATATCCATTATGACATCATAAAGAAGATATTATCACATGACATTAAAGGTATCACAAAGGTATTATGACATCATCATAACGGCATTACATATATATGCCTCAAATCCAAAACTAGTTTAAATCTTTTGGTAAATCTTTTAAGTAAACCACATTGGCTGACGGACTACACCGGTGCACTGGGTCTTGACACCACCTGCAACGCAATCTCTGGCCCATTCGACGGGCAAGTGTCAGTACCTACGCCTCGGAATCTTCCGTGGAACAGATACTACACTTTGATCCTGCCAAAAAAGCCAGAAGAACGGGGCGTTGTTTATTCGCTACCCCGCCACAGCAAAATATGACACAAGGTCGACGTTAACGTGGGAAGAATTGGTAACCCCTTCCAAAAATGGCTCCAGCCAACGCAGCTACGGTTTGCTTTGCAACCAAAGCAACCTCCGCCACGAAAGCTTCCATCAGGGAACTGCTCCTTTGAGTGCAATGGAGCAGTACTGCTCCGGGGAATCTATTTATCTACTGTCCCATCACAGCGGATTTTGACACAAGGTCGGGCTTAACGTGGGAAGAATTGGTAACCTCTTCCAAAAATAGCTCCAGCCGACACGACTTCGATTGCCAAGCGACCGTAGAAGCTAAAGCAACCTCCGTCACGAAAGTGTCTACCAGGGGACCTGCTCCTTTAAGTGCATTGGAGCAGTGCTGCTCCGGGGAAACTGCCCCCCCCCCTGCAGCTGGGCCGAGTAATAATAGGAGAGCCGATGTTCTTAGCAGTGTGTAGCCTCAGTAAAACCTCATTGGTTAACGCATTGCACCGGCGCACTCGGTCTTTGACACACACCCTCTCCGGCCCAGTCAATAGGCAAATGTCAGAATCGACTCCTCGGTCCATGCCGTGGAACAGGTACTACACTATGATCCTGCCGAAAAGGCCAGAAAAACGGGGCTATTCACCAGGGACATTAGGCCTTCCGAGAAGTAAAAAAAAAAAATGGGAAAATGAAGAAACAAATTTGAAAGGTACTGAAGTTCAGCTTGTCTGGGGCCCCAAGGAACCAAGGGCTGCTCCTCTTCTCATTCTAATCAACATGTAGATTCTTTTCAAAGTAAATCAAACAATTATCCCATGACCTAGTAGATTACTTGGGCCCTATACTGGGTCCCTCTTGAAATTTCTCATAAACACAGGATGATTTGGCGGTGCCGGTCTCCTCTACAAGATATGTGCGAAGTGCTGTCTAAGGTTCATTGCATTAAAAAAATGAACTAAAAAACATCATATTCAATATCATGAAAACATTTCATTTCTCTTTTTTTCTTAACGAACATTAAATTACAATTCTAGCTGAAATTATATCAGTATAATTTAGATTTTACTGAACTTTTCCTCGAAGGAAAAATAAGTTTATTCCTTAGACAAACTCCGGATGCCGAGATCCAAGATGAACCTGAAATAGTTAAACTGAAGTCCAACGTTGTCCTTACTGTGCGATTTCAACGTGGTTTTTATGAAAAGTCTGACTTGGATAAATGAGGAAGCTTATTTCAAAATACAAGTGACGAATTCATTAAAACATTGACTACCAACCACCGGATGCCGAAACCCGGGATTGAAAAAGGGACCATTAGACCTGCAGTCTAAAGCTCTCCTAACTGAGCTATTTCGGCTGGTAAGATAATCTGTATTGAATTGGCATTACTCCATTAGATAATGTAAATAGCACCCTGGATGATGTTCATTATCATGGCTGTTTTCAATTCAAACGTTTTTATCTCCATATATTCTGCAGTCATAGTAAGTGACTGTTCGCAACATCTGTATTAACAGTCTCAGGCACGTCCAGGTATGTTACTTATAATTGAAAGTACGTTGCGTATGAAGGGTGAGTCATTCCCATTGAATTGGACTTTGAACTCGGCTGGCCTATCTTATTCTCTGTAGTTGTTAAGTACAAAACCATATACCTCAAAACTTTAAAGGGCCACAGAAAAGTCACTCTGATTATTAAGAATAGAGAAGAAAAAAAAATCGAAAACAAAGCCTGGGATTAAACCATGAGCCAGCCCTAGGTCCCCCTGGGCCCTGGATAAATTGATTTTCGGCGTCCTTTAAGGTATATATACCTAGTAAGGGCTAGTTGACACCATGTAGGAATAACACTAACTTGCTACCGAGTATTATTTTTTTTCTGTTTTACAGTGAAAACAAAACTGGCTGCTACAGGTTCAAACTCCACTATTTCAGCCTCCAAGTCGGTTTTTTTTGTTTTTAGACTGAAAAAAATTTTTCACTGATTATTGTGGTGTGCATGGGGGTATGAGCTTATGTGCATGTGTATGTGTGTGTGTAAGAGAGAGAGAGAGTGAGTGTGAGGGAGGGAGCTAAAAATTCAATTTTCTACAATGGACTGTAAAGTACAGAGGAAGAAAAAAATCAAAGTAATTTTTTGTCAAAGAAAGAAAAAGCAATGAATTTGATAAAGACTATGTTTAACGACACCAGATTAATTCAATCTTGCCTCCACAGCTCATCATTCTCTCTCTTTCTCTCTCTCCCCTTCTCTCTCTCTTTCTCTCTCATTTTCTAGTTTTATGGATGTCTCTCTCTCTCTCTTTTCCTTTCATTCATAATCTGACAAAAAACGGCGGGCGGTGTTTATTTATCAAAACACATTACATAGTTTGACATTGTTAAAAATCTGTGGAGGCAGCTTGTCCAATCGGCAAGTGTGACAGAGTTATCATATTGCATTTACTGTGATGAACGATGCTCAACCGATATGAAATACTATTGGTTCCGTAGTGTAGCAGTTATCACGCTCGCTTCACACGCGAGAGGCCCTGGGTTCGATCCCCAGCGGAACCAACGCTTCTAAATATCCCTTTTTCCTTGGAAACACTAGTTTTTCACAACACAATTGTCTACTACTTACAAGGGCATCATCTTTGGAATCTTTGCACTCACGTTGATATTGCTTCATATTACAAAATTGCACGACTAATTCATGGACAATTTTACATACCTATTGAAATATAGGACTAACTAGCGTATTTTTCAAGAAAAATACATCCAGAGAAAAAGAAAGAAAAGGAAAAAAATACCTCTAGCTCCAAATACCTCATTTTTATCATTCCTTCTTCGTTGTCAAAGATTCAGGGGGAAAGAAATGGAGAAGAGTCTTGGAATCTTCCATAGCCCATTTTCAAATAAACATTGGCATTTGACAAATTTGAGGTCTTTCGTTGAAAGAGTAAATGGAAAAATCCGAATTTCTATCAGCAAAAAATAAATGAAAGACATTGAGATTCTTTAGCCAATGACATGTTGGCAAAGAGAAAGATTCATAGCTTTGCCATCAAGTCAGTGTGAAATCTATGCAAACGGTCCTATGCTGGCCAATCTCCTGTTCACTTGTGTTGAGCATTTGGCAAAGTGCAAGTAGAAAAGCTATCAGAAAATAAGCACAGATTGATTGTAATGGGCTTATTCGGATGCAGGAAAGAGCAAAGAAAAGCCACAGTTGATAATTATAGAAAAATGAAAATTGAGAATAAGGAAAGTCGAGGCTTTCTTTTTTTTTTCCTCCAAAAATGTCGATGTTTTTTTATTCAATGGGTTTATTTCCTCGATTACTTCTGTATTGTTAAGATACTTGCATATTACCCGTCAAAAATGATGGGATTCAAGTTATCTATGAAAGTACTAATGTTTTAGAATATTAGTATTTTTAAGCATTGTTTTCAGTGGCAGAAATCTTTTTTTCTCTTCCAACAGCTTTAAAGAGAGGAAGAGAGTAAAGATTATGTTCTCTTGCAAAACTCACACACCCACACAATCAGCTATAGCAGTCAGTCGCACTTTACCTGCTGGCTATGTTCAGTCCTATTTTTTTCTCATTTCGAAGTCAAGTTTCGCTTTTTTTAATCAGCTGTAAATAGAAGCAGGGAGTAAAACTAATGTTTCACTGTTACATGAACAGACAAATATTTAAACTTGGTGACTATAATATCAGCATCTGTGTTAATATTTGAATAGTCCTTCTGAAAGTTTAAAAGAAATCACAATGATAGTTCGATCACGGAAGAAAAGAATTAATATCAAGTTGAAAAAACAAACAAACTTGATTCTGCTCTTAAAAACTGTAAAAGGGCCTTTTGCGTGTGAAGCGAGCGTGATAACCACTACACTATGGAACCAAACACATTCTCTGTTGTTAGTTGGTGTACGATAAGAAACGCATTTTTACGAGAGAACGTCGATTACCCGACTGGGACGGACGGTGAATATTTAGTTTGGATGATGCAAAATCTGATAATTGGAGTTTGGATAAGCGACGTTCCTCGGGAATGTCAAAATCAAATAATTATCCTTCGACCTATCAGATTATTTAGGCTCTATACCGGATCCCTTTTGACATTTTTCATAATCTCAGAATGGTTTGGCGATGTCCATCTCCTCTCCAAAGTATGTACGACTGACTCTCTTGGGTCCTTTGATTATTGATAAAAAATATTTTGATTAGATCAATGTTGAAATTGAAGTCACATTTGATTCATTAATATATGCATCAATTGCCTGACTTCCAGGCTTGTTTTCTTTTAATAGCAGACAGCTGAAATTCATTATGACATCATAATGGAGGTATTATCACATGACATTTACGCCATTATGATATCACAAAGATATAAGGTTAATATCCATTATGACATCATAATGAAGATATTATCACATGACATTAAAGGTATCACAAAGGTATTATGACATCATCATAACGGCATTACATATATATGCCTCAAATCCAAAACAAGTTTAAATCTTTTGGTAAATCTTTTAAGTAAACCTCATTGGCTGACGGACTGCACCGGTGCACTGGGTCTTGACACCACCTGAAATGCAATCTCTGGCCCATTCGACGGGCAAGTGTCAGAACCTACGCCTTGGAATCTGCCGTGGAACAGATACTACACTTTGATCTTGCCAAAAAGGCCAGGAGAACGGGGCGTTGTTTATTCGCTACCCCACCACAGCAAAATATGACACAAGGTCGAGGTTAACGTGGGAAGAATTGGTAACCCCTTCCAAAAATGGCTCCAGCCAACGCAGCTACGGTTTGCTTTGCAACCAAAGCAACCTCCACCACGAAAGCGTCCATCAGGGGACCTGCTCCTTTGAGTGCAATGGAGCAGTACTGCTACGGGGAATCTATTTATCTACTGTCCGATCACAGCGGAATTTGACACAAGGTCGGGCTTAACGTGGGAAGAATTGGTAACCCCTTCCAAAAATGGCTCCAGCCGACACGACTTCGATTGCCAAGCGACCGTAGAAGCTAGAGCAAGGAGGAGCAGAGAGAAAGAGAGAGAGGGGGAGGAGGAGAGTGAAAGAGTGAGAGAGGGAGGAGGAGAGAGAAAAAGAAAGAGGGAGGAGGAGAGAGAAAGAGAGAGAGGGAGGAGGAGAGAGAAAGAGAGAGAGGGAGGAGGAGAGAGAAAGAGAGAGAGGGAGGAGGAGGAGGAGAGGGAAAAATAAAAGGAATTAGTTAAAAAAAACTTCCAATGTGGCTATGGGGCCCCTCTAATTAAACCCATGTATATATCAGCATATTGAAACGATAAGTAAAAATTAGAAGCATAACAATTACGAAAATGAAAAGCCTCTCGTGAGTCTGAGTCCCCTAAAGTGATGGATAACTTAACATAACTGTTAAAATGAAGGAATAACCAATGTATTTGTCGAAAAAGAGGAAAAAGAAAGAGATTCCTTTAGCAAAAAATACTTCATTTTTATCATACCTCCGTCGTTGTCAATGACTTGGGGGGGGGGAGAAACAAACCAGAGTCTTGAAATCTTTCATAGCCCATTTCCAAATCAACATTGGCATTTGACAAATTTGAGGTCCTTCGTTGAAAGAATAAATGGAAAAAATCCGAATTTCTATCAGCGAAAAAGAAATGAAAGAGATTCTTTAGCCAATGACATGTTGGAAAAGAGATGCCATCAAGTCAGTGTGAAATGTATGCAAACGGTCTTATGCTGACTGATCTCATGTTCGCTTGTGTTGAGCATTTGGCCAAGTGCAAGTAGAAAAGCTATCAGAAAATTAGCGCAGATTGATTGTAAAGGGGCTTATTCAGGTGCAAGAAAGAGCAATTGAAGAAAAGCCACAGTTGAACTGTGTTGAAAGTGTAGTATTTGAATTTTCTCTCAGAAATCAAAACGCAGCGGGCACAAAAGCTGAGAATGTTAGCAGATATGAAGATATAAGGCTATAAGGTAAAACAATTCTCTACCAACCTCCGGATGCCTAAACCCGGGATTGAACCAGGGACCTTTAGATGTTCAGTCTTTTAGTATCTGTTGTTGGACATTGTCTTTCCCCAGGATTTGACACACTTCTCTATCATGGGCGTCACGGAGCAAGTATTTCCTAAACTTGTCTAGCTGGTCTCTCCATCTAACATTTTGCCGGTCTCGGTTGCGCATGTGGTCTCGGGGAATCCATGTTGTGAGTGGTAATGTCCATCGATTGTCTGCCATTCTTGCAACATGGCCAGCCCACCACCATTTGAGATTTTTTATGGATTCTATGATGTCTCTAACTCTTGTTTTTTCCCGTATGTACTGTGCTGTTTTGTGGTCTCTCCATGTGAGGCCCAGCATTATTCTTTCATTTGCACGTTGCATGGTTCTCAGTATACGGGTCTGTCTCTTGGTTAAGTCCCATGTTTCAGCTCCATAAGTGACTATTGGGAGGATGCATTGGTTATACACCTTTATCTTTAGAATTAATGGGATCTTATTATTTTTTAAGGTTGAGCTAGCTCTGCCAAAGGCTTGCCATCCTAGTGTGATTCTTTGCTTGATTTCTTCTTCTTTTTAGGGTCTCATGGAGATTTGTTGCCCTAGGTATATGTAGTGGTCTATTTTCTCGAGTTCTGTGTGCTGGATTTCGATCTTAATGTTTTTATCTCTAATGTGGTTGTTGCACATGATCTTCGTCTTGCTGAAGTTCATGTGTAGGCTGACTTTCTTGCTCTCTTCATTTTTGCGTCTTTCAGAGGTATCATCATTGGAATCTTTGCACACACGATGATATTGTTTCATATTACTAATCTGCACGAATAATTCATGGACAATTCAACTTACCTATCGAAATATACGACTAACCATTGTATTTTTGAAGAGAAAAAAATAAATAAAAAGTGGAAGAAAAGGAAAAAGAATCTCCTGGTATGCCAGCTTGTCAGTCAGTGACTGCAATCGGCATTAGAGAGATATGTGCATCTAGAAAGAAGAAAGCGTTTCCTTTTTCCTATTAACGCTTCAATAACTACATGTTTAGTATATACACACATACACACATACTGAACACACACACACGCCTTATGTGTACAAGAACACATGCATAAACACACATGTATCCAAACACACTCACACTCAGTTATGGACGCATGTGTATACCCTAGCAACATCTCGCCATGGAACAATGGTTAGCAAGCTTAGTCTCGTGGACAACATATTCATGTAGTGTTTCTGAAAAATACATTCTGAAGAAAGAAAAGTTTTCATTCTAAAAGATCATCATAAGAAACGTTGTGTTTGAAGGTATTTGATATTGTGAGATGATTTAGTCCTAATTCGATACTCACACCCGGAATACCGTCAGACTGAAGATCAAAAGGTTCTTGATACAATCCTGGGTTTTGGCATCCGGTGGTTAGCAATTATAACTTTTATCAATTCATTACAAGAAGCCAATGTAAGGTTCATTTCATGAATAAACTAAATAAATCTAATTCTATGGATGTATCAATAATATCACTTGAAAGTTGAATAACCGACAGCTACAATTGCCTCCCTCGAAATATAACTATATATGAACGGATTAGCATTCAGTTTTTGATTATTAGATGTCGTTGGTAGAGGTATGTGCGCAAAGATCTTTTCAGTTTTCGTCTTTTAATATTCATCTAGTTTCGGGTTACACTGGATTATAAGTTATACAAGTCTACACAGGGTTAACACTCCTGATATCAGAGACAAACCGCTCACCAAAAAGTACTAGATGAATTGAATGGAATGAATTATAAAGTTTGACAAAACTTCTGAGGGTATCAGAAGATTTGTTTTATTACAAAGAACAGAGATATCAGTGATTCAGATAATGAAACCAACCTTTTGCCCTATGTTCTCACACCTGTGCTGTTTCGGCTTGACTATAGAAATATCCACTTAAAATCACTTGCCAATTGTTTCATCTTATCTTTGGTTCTTCTCTATCTTTTTGATCAACGCGTTTTCTTTTATATGTAATTTACAACTACATTTTTTTCTTGAATGATTTTCTCAATAATAAAACAATTTATGAAAATATAAGCCATCTCCTTTAATCGGTATGGTGCCACAATACAAATGGTTTTCCTTTAAATGAGTGTGCCACGGTGGAAACACCTGGTTATACAACAGTCATAGATATTTCTCCAATCCAAACAAAATCTATGCAAATAATCATTATTTCCATTCTGCTTTCTCAATGAACGCTGGTAGGATGTTCATTATTTCTATGAAAATTCATTAATTTGTGCCGCTTGCAACCAAGCCAGACAGAAGTTTCAGGGGTACGATGGGAGAACATACGGCTACATTATTAAGCAACGTGTAGAGATCAGTCTCGGCCTGGAAAGATCAACGGGATCATCCCCAGCTAATAACACCACCTGACATACTCAATTGCTCACCCAACTACGAACTGACCTGGCACTACATTGCTTAACTTCGGTGATTGTACGAAAACTGGTGTATCCAATACGATTTGGCCTCATTTAAGAAGAGAAAGAATGTCGGAGACTCAATCGGTTAAGCTTGTGTATTTTACAGATACGTTATTGTGTATCTCATCACCCAACTGGTTTCGTAGTGTAGTGGTTATCACGCTCGCTTTACACGCGAGAGGCCCTGGGTTTGATCCCCAGCGGAATCATCCCATCACTTTTCAATCTAAGACTGATCATGCGTTTCAAAGGGAATATTGAAGTGCTTAAAATAGTTTGCGGGATAGTTGCGTAGTTTATTTAGGTACTTGGTAATTTTGAACAGTCTTGAGTTTTTTGTATGCAAAATTTCAAGCTGAATATCGCAACGTTTTTCATTTGAACTTTTGACTCCAGACTCTATGGCAGAAAATGAGCCAAGCCATTTTCATCCTTAGTTTACATCGAGGCCAAATATGTGACAATGATATACAACAAACGTGCAGAGTTTATATGTAAGCATATTTGAAATTATTGATAGTTTTTAAAATTCTAAATTCAGATCCTGATTCAAAAGAATTAGTCATCTTCCATCTCTGTGTATTGTTATTGTTGTGATGTATTCATTCTGAACGAACATCAAATTCACAGGGGATTGTATAGTAATTTATCATTTTCTTGTGTATATATATCAAGGGAGTTTTCGAAACAAAATGTCTTGATAAAAGTCGAAATTTCACGCAGACATTGAAGTCAAAAGCCGCTTTTTTTAGGTTTGTCAAGCAGGAAATTCAGAAACCATTGCACAACATCCAGCATTAATATGGTGCTGATTCTAATCTGCATGAATGTTAAAAGGTGTGACTCCAAGACAGCCAAGTAAATTCATAGTCACTTTTTGTGGTATAACACGTGTGAAAGAATGGTTTCAGGATATTATTATGGAACTGCTGTAATGGTCACCTAACTCCCAGGGCTTCATTCTGGAAGATAATCTGTAGAATATTATGAAAAGATTGCACCAATAAAAATGCTTACCGTAGATCATCTGAAAGAAGTAATGAAGACAATTAGGACAATCAGAAGTCAACAAGGATTAATTCAACGGTTTTTCAGCATCAATTCTTTCCAGAGTCAAAACAGGGATCAAAAATAAATACTTGACTAATAAATTCTATCTTTCAACTGAAGTAGTATAAATGTCTCATCGAGTGAGTATTTGCATGCAATAAAAGAATGCAGTATTTTATATTGAAAACATCTGATATTCATTTTTTGTTTTGTGTGTTGGTGGAGTTGTCAAAATGTTTGCAAGACACTGTAGCTACAATCGAACTAAAACTAAAAATTCTCTGTGTGTACGTGTGTAGCATGTTCGCTGGTCATCCTATCAAAATGTCATGTCAATTTGTAACTAATTTTCTGTCAGTCGAATTAGCTCAGGGAGGAGAGTGTTAGATTGAAGATCTGGTTCAAACTCAGCCGTTGGCATCCAGAGGTTGGCAGTATCATTTTTTTAAATTCATCACTTGTTTTGGAAAAAGGTTTTCTGGTTTACCCAAATATATTGGTCAAAATCTTTTTTGTGGGTATCAAGATCTACTCTAAGTAAATAAACTCTTTTGGGGGACTGTCAATTAGTCTCAACCAACACAGAAGTGTGAGGGTAGCTATGAGGATATAGAGATAAGTAATCTGAAAGAAATTGACATAAGTAAATAAATCGTAGAAAGTTCATTTCGATCCGACCATATTTTTTTAAACTTTACAAAAAGTAAAAAGTGAATTGAGTTAGGCATCAAATCTGACGTATTTTCGATTAGAATTACTTGGACATTCCCATTCAGAAAGCGCCATAATAGTCATGTGAGTATAATTTCTGTCTGCCGTACAGAACAACGGCTTCAAAGTATTTCAGTTTCTTCGCTGTGACCAATTTAAATATTTTAGATCTAAATTTAGATCTATAGTATTGGATAAAAGACCTAATAATTTTTAATTCTACTAGACTTCCCGAGAACCACTGAGCCAAACGACTTCAAACTTGTCACTGCAATGCCTGGTGTACCAACCAATATATCAGGCGAATACGAATATTTAAACAATTTTGTACAACGGGTACAATAGATTGTGGGAAAAAATCCATTTAAGTGGACAGACAGAAGAAAAAAGAAAGAATAGGTACATTGATGGAAATCAGAGAAAATAATTCAAATTATTTGTTCTTAAAAAGTGATTTAATACAGGAGTCAAAAGTTGAAAGGTTGATGTTAAAACGGGTGTGGGTCAAGTTAAATTGGTGCATAAGTGTTACGGTTGTGTCAGTTTTAAATCTGTTCACACATTTCAAAGGGGTTCGAAATAATGAGTTTTATTTGGGGGGGGAACATCATCTCTCTCTTCCCCCTTCTACCTTAAAAAGATAACACCCTCTCTCTCTGTTTCTCCCAGTCAATCGTAAAAAGATTCTCTCTCTCTCTCTCTCTGACAAATCTGGCGAATATCTCCTTCTTACAAAGGCTAGTTGTCGATTTATCTTTGAGTAAACACACGTAGAGAGACTTTTTAATTCAAAGTAAGAATGAAATTATACAAACATGATCTTGCTGTAGGCTATTTATACATGTGTAGTGAATATTCTCTCCCTCATACTACGGACTATGTGAAGGGAGAAACGTTTGAATTGTAAATGATCACTCTGTAAGAAACGTCAACTTTGACACAATTTTGCATTAAATCATCTAATATCGATTTGATTTCTCTTTCATCGCCAGCCGAAATAGCTCAGTTGGGAGAGCGTTCGACTGAAGATCTAAAGGTCCCTGGTTCAATCCCGGAGGTTGGCAATGTATAATTTTTATGATTCGTTCTGATAACTCAAGCAAATTTTCTGATCCCCTCAGAAATTCTGTCGTGTGAGTGACCTCGGTGTTAATGAAAAGGAGAATGTGATTGACAAGGCAAGGTTGGATGGTTGCAATAAATACGTATAGTATCCTTGGGAAATCATGTATGCCCACTCGTAATGGGTCAGCTTAGTAGTTTTTCTCCGTTTTTCTTTTTCTAGACGTTAATGTGGGGCTTTCTTTTCTATCTAGCTACAACGAGATTAAACTCCGAAGTCAGCAATTCGCAAAATTTTAATTTCATCTTTAAAATAATTATCGGGGTTTTAAAGTGCCATGCTTGTTTCTCCCCCCCCCTATATTGAGTGATCAATAAAAATTATGAAAATTGAGAATAAGGAAAGTCGAGGCTTTCTTTTTTCCCCCTTTTTCAATGGGTTTACTTCCTCAATTGCTTTAGTATTTTCAAGATACCGGCATATTACCCGTCAAAAATGATGGGATTCAAGTTATCTATGGATGTAGTAATGTTTTAGAATATTAGTAATTTTAAGCATTGTTTTCAGTCGCAGAAATCTCTTTCTCTCTCTTCCAACAGCTTTAAAGAGAGGAAGAGAGTAAAGATTATGTTCTCCTGCAAAACTCACACACCCACACAATCAGCTACAGCAGTCAGTCGCACTTTACCTGCTGGCTATGTTCAGTCCTATTTTTTTCTCATTTCGAAGTCAAGTTTCGCTTTTTTTAATCAGCTGTAAATAGAAGCAGGGAGTAAAACTAATGTTTCACTGTTACATGAACAGACAAATATTTAAACTTGGTGACTATAATATCAGCATCTGTGTTAATATTTGAATAGTCCTTCTGAAAGTTTAAAAGAAATCACAATGATAGTTCGATCACGGAAGAAAAGAATTAATATCAAGTTGAAAAAACAAACAAACTTGATTCTGCTCTTAAAAACTGTAAAAGAGCCTTTTGCGTGTGAAGCGAGCGTGATAACCACTACACTATGGAACCAAATACATTCTCTGTTGTTAGCTGGTGTACGATAGTGAACACATTTTTACGAGAGAACGCCAATTACCCGACTGGGACGGACGGTGAATATTTAGTTCGGATGATGCAAAAGTCTGATAATTGGAGTTTGGATAAGCGACGTTCCTCGGGAATGTCAAAATCAAATAATTATTCCACGACCTACCAGATTATTTATGCTCTATACCGGATCCCTTTTGACATTTCTCATAAACTCAGGATGGTTTGGCGATGTTTATCTACTCTCCAAAGTATGTACGACTGACTGTCTTAGGTCCTTTGATTATTGATAAAATAATCTTCAATTAATTCATAATAATAAATATAGTAATATTTCTTATTAGATCAATGTTGAAATTGAAGTCACATTTGATTCATTAATATATGCATCAATTGCCTGACTTCCAGGCTTGTTTTCTTTTAATAGCAGAGAGGTAAAATTCATTATGACATCAAAATGGAGGTATTATCACATGACATTAACGACATTATGATATCACAAAGGTATTAGGTTAAAATTCATTATGACATCATAATGCAGGTATTATCACATGACATTAATGACATTATGATATCACAAAGGTATTAGGTTAAAATTCATTATGACACTATGATGAAGATATTATCACATGACATTAAAGGTATCACAAAGGTATTATGACATCATGATAACGGCATTACATATATATGCCTCAAATCCAAAACTGGTTTAAATCTTTTGGTAAATCTTTTAAGTAAACCTCATTGGCTGACGGACTACACCGGTGCACTGGGTCTTGACACTACCTGCAACGCAATCTCTTGTCCATTCGATGGGCAAGTGTCAGTACCTACGCCTCGGAATCTGCCATGGAACAGATACTACGCTTTGATCCTGCCAAAAAAGCTAGAAGAACGGGGCGTTGTTTATTCGCTACCTCACCACAGCAAAATATGACACAAGATCGAGGTTAACGTGGGAAGAATTGGTAACCCCTTCCATAAGTACTGCTCCGGGGAATCTATTTATCTACTGTCCCACCATAGCGGAATTTGACACAAGGTCGGACTTAACGTGGGAAGAATTGGTAACCCCTCCCAAAAATAGCTCCAGCCGACACGACTTCGATTGCCAAGCGACCGTAGAAGCTAAAGCAACCTCCGTCACGAAAGTGTCTACCAGGCGACCTGCTCCTTTAAGTGCAATGGAGCAGTGCTGCTCCGGGGAAACTGTCCCACCCCCCTGCAGCTGGGCCGAGTAATAATAGAAGAGCCGAAGGACGAGTCCAAAGGCTCCCTGATGCTCTTAGCAGTGCGTAGCCTCAGTAAAACCTCATCGGTTAACGCATTGCACCGGCGCACTCGGTCTTTGACACACACCCTCTCCGGCCCAGTCGATAGGCAAGTGTCAGTATCGACTCCTCGGTCCATGCTGTGGAACAGATACTACACTTTGATCTTGCCAAAAAAGTCAGAAAAACTGGGCTATTCACCAGAGACAGTAGGCCTTCCGAGAAGTAAAAAAAAAAAAATGGGAAAATGAAGAAACAAATTTGAAAGGTACCGAAGTTCAGCTTGTCTGGGGCGCCAAGGAACCAAGGGCTGCTGCTCTCCTTATTCTAATCAACGTGTAGATTCTTTTCAAGGTAAATCAAACAATTATCCCATGACCTAGTAGATTACTTGGGCCCAATACTGGGTCCCTCTTGAAATTTCTTATAAACTCAGGATGATTTGGCGGTGCCAGTCTCCTCTACAAGATATGTACGAAGTGCTGTCTAAGGTTCATTGCATTAAAAAAATGAAGTAAAAAACATCATATTCAATATCATGAAAACATTTCATTTCTCTTTTTTTCTTAACGAACATTAAATTACAATTCTAGCTGAAATTATATCAGTATAATTTAGATTTTACTGAACTTTTACTCAAAGGAAAAATATGTTTATTCCTCAGACAAACTCCGGAGGCCGAGATCCAAAATGAACCTGAAATAATTAAACCGTAGTTTAACGTTGTCCTTACTGTGCAATTTTGACGTGGTTTTTATGAAATGTCTGACTCGGATAAATGAGGAAACTTATTTCGAAAGTGTAGTATTTGAATTTACTGAGCTATTTCGGCTGGCAGCGTTTACTTATCAAACACAGTTTACATACTTTGACATTGTTAAAACTCTGTGGAAGCAATGTGTCCAATTGGCCAGTGTAACAGAGTTATCATATTGCATTTACTGTGATGAACGATGCTCAAGCGATAAGAAATACTGTTGGTTCCGTAGTGTAGCGGTTATCACGCTCGCTTCACACGCGAGAGGCCCTGGGTTCGATCCCCAGCGGAACCAACGCTTCTAAATATCCCTTTTTTCTTGGAATCACTAGTTTTTCACAACACAATTGTCTACTACTTACAAGGGCATCATCATTGGAATCTTTGCACTCACCTTGATATTGCTTCATATTACAAAATTGCACGACTCATTCATGGACAATTTTACATACCTATTGAAATATAGGACTAACTAGCGTATTTTTCAAGAAAAATACAGAAAGAGAAAGAAAAGGAAAAAAAGTCCTC
The DNA here is from genome assembly GCA_963457665.1 of Thysanoteuthis rhombus. Lineage (NCBI taxonomy): Eukaryota > Metazoa > Mollusca > Cephalopoda > Oegopsida > Thysanoteuthidae > Thysanoteuthis > Thysanoteuthis major. The sequence goes on along the minus strand of OY735228.1, from coordinate 4,218,706 downwards.
TAGCTCCAAATACCTCATTTTTATCATTCCTTCTTCGTTGTCAAAGATTCAGGGGGAAAGAAACGGAGAAGAATCTTGGAATCTTCCATAGCCCATTTTCAAATAAACATTGGCATTTGACAAATTTGAGGTCTTTCGTGGAAAGAGTAAATGGAAAAAATCCGAATTTCTATCAGCAAAAAATAAATGAAAGACATTGAGATTCTTTAGCCCATGACATGTTTGCAAAGAGAAGGATTCATAGCTTTTCCATCAAGTCAGTGTGAAATGTATGCAAACGGTCCTATGCTGGCTGATCTGCTGTTCGCTTGTGTTGAGCATTTAGCCAAGTGCTAGTAGAAAAGCTATCGGAAAATAAGCACAGATTTATTGTAATGGGCTTATTGGGGTGCAAGAAAGAGCAATTGAAGAAAAGCCACATTTAAATACCGTCGAAAGTGTAGTATTTGAATTTACTTTCAGAGATCACAACGCAGCGGTCATGGAAGCTGAGAATGTTAGCTGATATGATGAAATAAGGCTATAAGGTAAAAGAATTCTCTATCGACCTCCGGATGCCGAAACCCGGGATTGAACCAGGGACCTTTAGATCTTCAGTCTAACGCTCTCCCAACTGAGCTATTTCGGCTGGCAGCGTTTACTTATCAAACACAGTTTACATACTTTGACATTGTTAAAACTCTGTGGAGGCAATGTGTCCAATCGGCCAGTGTAACAGAGTTATCATATTGCATTTACTGTCATGAACGATGCTCAAGCGATAAGAAATACTGTTGGTTCCGTAGTGTAGCGGTTATCACGCTCGCTTCACACGCGAGAGGCCCTGGGTTCGATCCCCAGCGGAACCAACGCTTCTAAATGTCCCTTTTTCCTTGGAATCACTAGTTTTTCACAACACAATTGTCTACTACTTACAAGGGCATCATCATTGGAATCTTTGCACTCACCTTGATATTGCTTCATATTACAAATTTGCACGACTCATTCATGGACAATTTTACATACCTATTGAAATATAGGACTAACTAGCGTATTTTTCAAGAAAAATACAGAAAGAGAAAGAAAAGGAAAAAAAGTCCTCTAGCTCCAAATACCTCATTTTTATCATTCCTTCTTCGTTGTCAAAGATTCAGGGGGAAAGAAACGGAGAAGAATCTTGGAATCTTCCATAGCCCATTTTCAAATAAACATTGGCATTTGACAAATTTGAGGTCTTTCGTGGAAAGAGTAAATGGAAAAAATCCGAATTTCTATCAGCAAAAAATAAATGAAAGACATTGAGATTCTTTAGCCAATGACATGTTGGCAAAGAGAAGGATTCATAGCTTTGCCATCAAGTCAGTGTGAAATGTATGCAAACGGTCCTATGCTGGCCGATCTGCTGTTCGCTTGTGTTGAGCATTTGGCCAAGTGCAAGTAGAAAAGCTATCGGAAAATAAGCACAGATTGATTTTAATGGGCTTATTCGGATGCAGGAAAGAGCAATTGAAGAAAAGCCACATTTAAATACCGTCGAAAGTGTAGTATTTGAATTTATTTCAGAGATCACAACGCAGCGGTCACGGAAGCTGAGAATGTTAGCTGATATGAAGAAATAAGGCTATAAGGTAAAAGAATTCTCTATCGACCTCCGGATGACAAAACCCAGGATTGAACCAGGGACCTTTAGATCTTCAGGCTAACGCTCTCCCAACTGAGCTATTTCGGCTGGCAGCGTTTACTTATCAAACACAGTTTACATACTTTGACATTGTTAAAACTCTGTGGCGGCAATGTGTCCAATCGGCCAGTGTAACAGAGTTATCATATTGCATTTACTGTCATGAACGATGCTCAAGCGATAAGAAATACTGTTGGTTCCATAGTGTAGCGGTTATCACGCTCGCTTCACACGCGAGAGGCCCTGGGTTCGATCCCCAGCGGAACCAACGCTTCTAAATGTCCCTTTTTCCTTGGAATCACTAGTTTTTCGCAACACAATTGTCTACTACTTACAAGGGCATCATCATTGGAATCTTTGCACTCACCTTGATATTGCTTCATATTACAAAATTGCACGACTCATTCATGGACAATTTTACATACCTATTGAAATATAGGACTAACTAGCGTATTTTTCAAGAAAAATACAGAAAGAGAAAGAAAAGGAAAAAAAGTCCTCTAGCTCCAAATACCTCATTTTTATCATTCCTTCTTCGTTGTCAAAGATTCAGGGGGAAAGAAACGGAGAAGAATCTTGGAATCTTCCATAGCCCATTTTCAAATAAACATTGGCATTTGACAAATTTGAGGTCTTTCGTGGAAAGAGTAAATGGAAAAAATCCGAATTTCTATCAGCAAAAAATAAATGAAAGACATTGAGATTCTTTAGCATATGACATGTTTGCGAAGAGAAGGATTCATAGCTTTGCCATCAAGTCAGTGTGAAATGTATGCAAACAGTCCTATGCTGGCCAATCTACTGTTCGCTTGTGTTGAGCATTTGGCCAAGTGTAAGTAGAAAAGCTATCGGAAAATAAGCACAGATTGATTTTAATGGGCTTATTCGGATGCAGGAAAGAGCAATTGAAGAAAAGCCACATTTAAATACCGTCGAAAGTGTAGTATTTGAATTTATTTCAGAGATCACAACGCAGCGGTCACGGAAGCTGAGAATGTTAGCTGATATGAAGAAATAAGGCTATAAGGTAAAAGAATTCTCTATCGACCTCCGGATGACAAAACCCAGGATTGAACCAGGGACCTTTAGGTCTTCAGGCTAACGCTCTCCCAACTGAGCTATTTCGGCTGGCAGCGTTTACTTATCAAACACAGTTTACATACTTTGACATTGTTAAAACTCTGTGGCGGCAATGTGTCCAATCGGCCAGTGTAACAGAGTTATCATATTGCATTTACTGTCATGAACGATGCTCAAGCGATAAGAAATACTGTTGGTTCCGTAGTGTAGCGGTTATCACGCTCGCTTCACACGCGAGAGGCCCTGGGTTCGATCCCCAGCGGAACCAACGCTTCTAAATGTCCCTTTTTCCTTGGAATCACTAGTTTTTCACAACACAATTGTCTACTACTTACAAGGGCATCATCATTGGAATCTTTGCACTCACCTTGATATTGCTTCATATTACAAAATTGCACGACTCATTCATGGACAATTTTACATACCTATTGAAATATAGGACTAACTAGCGTATTTTTCAAGAAAAATACAGAAAGAGAAAGAAAAGGAAAAAAAGTCCTCTAGCTCCAAATACCTCATTTTTATCATTCCTTCTTCGTTGTCAAAGATTCAGGGGGAAAGAAACGGAGAAGAATCTTGGAATCTTCCATAGCCCATTTTCAAATAAACATTGGCATTTGACAAATTTGAGGTCTTTCGTGGAAAGAGTAAATGGAAAAAATCCGAATTTCTATCAGCAAAAAATAAATGAAAGACATTGAGATTCTTTAGCATATGACATGTTTGCGAAGAGAAGGATTCATAGCTTTGCCATCAAGTCAGTGTGAAATGTATGCAAACAGTCCTATGCTGGCCAATCTACTGTTCGCTTGTGTTGAGCATTTGGCAAAGTGTAAGTAGAAAAGCTATCGGAAAATAAGCACAGATTTATTGTAATGGGCTTATTCGGATGCAGGAAAGAGCAATTGAAGAAAAGCCACATTTAAATACCGTCGAAAGTGTAGTATTTGAATTTATTTCAGAGATCACAACGCAGCGGTCACGGAAGCTGAGAATGTTAGCTGATATGAAGAAATAAGGCTATAAGGTAAAAGAATTCTCTATCGACCTCCGGATGACAAAACCCAGGATTGAACCAGGGACCTTTAGATCTTCAGGCTAACGCTCTCCCAACTGAGCTATTTCGGCTGGCAGCGTTTACTTATCAAACACAGTTTACATACTTTGACATTGTTAAAACTCTGTGGCGGCAATGTGTCCAATCGGCCAGTGTAACAGAGTTATCATATTGCATTTACTGTCATGAACGATGCTCAAGCGATAAGAAATACTGTTGGTTCCGTAGTGTAGCGGTTATCACGCTCGCTTCACACGCGAGAGGCCCTGGGTTCGATCCCCAGCGGAACCAACGCTTCTAAATGTCCCTTTTTCCTTGGAATCACTAGTTTTTCACAACACAATTGTTTACTACTTACAAGGGCATCATCATTGGAGTCTTTGCACTCACCTTGATATTGCTTCATATTACAAAATTGCACGACTCATTCATGGACAATTTTACATACCTATTGAAATATAGGACTAACTAGCGTATTTTTCAAGAAAAATACAGAAAGAGAAAGAAAAAGAAAAAAAGTCCTCTAGCTTCAAATACCTCATTTTTATCATTCCTTCTTCGTTGTCAAAGATTCAGGGGGAAAGAAACGGAGAAGAATCTTGGAATCTTCCATAGCCCATTTTCAAATAAACATTGGCATTTGACAAATTTGAGGTCTTTCGTGGAAAGAGTAAATGGAAAAAATCCGAATTTCTATCAGCAAAAAATAAATGAAAGACATTGAGATACTTTAGCATATGACATGTTTGCAAAGAGAAGGATTCATAGCTTTGCCATCAAGTCAGTGTGAAATGTATGCAAACGGTCCTATGCTGGCTGATCTGCTGTTCGCTTGTGTTGAGCATTTAGCCAAGTGCTAGTAGAAAAGCTATCGGAAAATAAGCACAGATTTATTGTAATGGGCTTATTGGGGTGCAAGAAAGAGCAATTGAAGAAAAGCCACATTTAAATACCGTCGAAAGTGTAGTATTTGAATTTACTTTCAGAGATCACAACACAGCGGTCACGGAAGCTGAGAATGTTAGCTGATATGAAGAAATAAGGCTATAAGGTAAAAGAATTCTCTTTCGACCTCCGGATGCCAAAACCCGGGATTGAACCAGGGACCTTTTGATCTTCAGTCTAACGCTCTCCCAACTGAGCTATTTTGGCTGGCAGCGTTTACTTATCAAACACAGTTTACATACTTTGACATTGTTAAAACTCTGTGGGGGCAATGTGTCCAATCGGCCAGTGTAACAGAGTTATCATATTGAATTTACTGTGATGAACGATGCTCAAGCGATAGGAAATACTGTTGGTTCCGTAGTGTAGCGGTTATCACGCTCGCTTCACACGCTAGAGGCCCTGGGTTCGATCCCCAGCGGAACCAACGCTTCTAAAAGTCCCTTTTTCCTTGGAATCACTAGTTTTTCACAACACAATTGTCTACTACTTACAAGGGCATCATCATTGGAATCTTTGCACTCACCTTGATATTGCTTCATATTACAAAATTGCACGACTCATTCATGGACAATTTTACATACCTATTGAAATATAGGACTAACTAGCGTATTTTTCAAGAAAAATACAGAAAGAGAAAGAAAAGGAAAAAGTCCTCTAGCTCCAAATACCTCATTTTTATCATTCCTTCTTCGTTGTCAAAGATTCAGGGGGAAAGAAATGGAGAAGAATCTTGGAATCTTCCATAGCCCATTTTCAAATAAACATTGGCATTTGACAAATTTGAGGTCTTTCGTGGAAAGAGTAAATAGAAAAAATCCGAATTTCTATCAGCAAAAAATAAATGAAAGACATTGAGATTCTTTAGCCAATGACATGTTGGCAAAGAGAAGGATTCATAGCTTTGCCATCAAGTCAGTGTGAAATGTATGCAAACGGTCCTATGCTGGCCGATCTGCTGTTCGCTTGTGTTGAGCATTTGGCCAAGTGCAAGTAGAAAAACTATCGGAAAATAAGCACAGATTGATTTTAATGGGCTTATTCGGATGCAGGAAAGAGCAATTGAAGAAAAGCCACTTTTAGATACTGTCGAAAGTGTAGTATTTGAATTTACTTTCAGAGATCACAACGTAGCGGTCAAGGAAGCTTAGAATGTTGTCTGACATGAAGACATAAGGCTATAAGGTAAAAGAATTCTCTACCAACCTCCGGATGCCAAAACCCGGGATTGAACCAGGGACCTTTAGATCTTCAGTCTAACGCTCTCCCAACTGAGCTATTTCGGCTGACAGCGTTTACTTATCAAACACAGTTTACATACTTTGACATTGTTAAAACTCTGTGGAGGCAATGTGTCCAATCGGCCAGTGTAACAGAGTTATCATATTGCATTTACTGTCATGAACGATGCTCAAGCGATAAGAAATACTGTTGGTTCCGTAGTGTAGCGGTTATCACGCTCGCTTCACACGCGAGAGGCCCTGGGTTCGATCCCCAGCGGAACCAACGCTTCTAAATGTCCCTTTTTCCTTGGAATCACTAGTTTTTCACAACACAATTGTCTACTGCTTACAAGGGCATCATCATTGGAATCTTTGCACTCACCTTGATATTGCTTCATATTACAAAATTGCACGACTCATTCATGGACAATTTTACATACCTATTGAAATATAGGACTAACTAGCGTATTTTTCAAGAAAAATACAGAAAGAGAAAGAAAAGGAAAAAAAGTCCTCTAGCTCCAAATACCTCATTTTTATCATCCCTTCTTCGTTGTCAAAGATTCAGGGGGAAAGAAATTGAGAAGAATCTTGGAATCTTCCATAGCCCATTTTCAAATAAACATTGGCATTTGACAAATTTGAGGTCTTTCCTGGAAAGAGTAAATAGAAAAAATCCGAATTTCTATCAGCAAAAAATAAATGAAAGACATTGAGATTCTTTAGCCCATGACATGTTGGCAAAGAGAAGGATTCATAGCTTTGCCATCAAGTCAGTGTGAAATGTATGCAAACGGTCCTATGCTGGCTGATCTGCTGTTCGCTTGTGTTGAGCATTTGGCCAAGTGCAAGTAGAAAAGCTATCGGAAAATAAGCACAGATTGATTTTAATGGGCTTATTCGGATGCAGGAAAGAGCAATTGAAGAAAAGCCACTTTTAGATACTGTCGAAAGTGTAGTATTTGAATTTACTTTCAGAGATCACAACGTAGCGGTCAAGGAAGCTTAGAATGTTAGCTGATATGAAGACATAAGGCTATAAGGTAAAAGAATTCTCTACCAACCTCCGGATGCCGAAACCCGGGATTGAACCAGGGACCTTTAGATCTTCAGTCTAATGCTCTCCCAACTGAGCTATTTCGGCTGGCTGCGTTTACTTATCAAACACAGTTTACATACTTTGACATTGTTAAAACTCTGTGGAGGCAATGTGTCCAATCGGCCAGTGTAACAGAGTTATCATATTGCATTTACTGTGATGAACGATGCTCAAGCGACAAGAAATACTGTTGGTTCCGTAGTGTAGCGGTTATCACGCTCGCTTCACACGCGAGAGGCCCTGGGTTCGATCCCCAGCGGAACCAACGCTTATAAATGTCCCTTTTTTCTTGAAATCACTAGTTTTTCGCAACATAATTGTCTACTACTTACAAGGGCATCATCATTGGAATCTTTGCACTCACCTTGATATTGCTTCATATTACAAAATTGCACGACTAATTCATGGACAATTTTACATACCTAATGAAATAAAGGACTAACTAGCGTATTTTTCAAGAAAAATACAGAAAGAGAAAGAAAAGGAAAAAAAGTCCTCTAGCTCCAAATACCTCATTTTTATCATTCCTTCTTCGTTGTCAAAGATTCAGGGGGGAAGAAATGGAGAAGAATCTTGGAATCTTCCATAGCCCATTTTCAAATAAACATTGGCATTTGACAAATCTGAGATCTTTCGTGGAAAGAGTAAATAGAAAAAATCCGAATTTCTATCAGCAAAAAATAAATGAAAGACATTGAGATTCTTTAGCCAATGACATGTTGGCAAAGAGAAGGATTCATAGCTTTGCCATCAAGTCAGTGTGAAATGTATGCAAACGGTCCTATGCTGGCCGATCTGCTGTTCGCTTGTGTTGAGCATTTGGCCAAGTGCAAGTAGAAAAGCTATCGGAAAATAAGCACAGATTGATTTTAATGGGCTTATTCGGATGCAGGAAAGAGCAATTGAAGAAAAGCCACTTTTAGATACTGTCGAAAGTGTAGTATTTGAATTTACTTTCAGAGATCACAACGTAGCGGTCAAGGAAGCTTAGAATGTTAGCTGATATGAAGACATAAGGCTATAAGGTAAAAGAATTCTCTACCAACCTCCGGATGCTAAAACCCGGGATTGAACCAGGGACCTTTAGATCTTCAGTCTAACGCTCTCCCAACTGAGCTATTTCGGCTGGCAGCGTTTACTTATCAAACACAGTTTACATACTTTGACATTGTTAAAACTCTGTGGAGGCAATGTGTCCAATCGGCCAGTGTAACAGAGTTATCATATTGCATTTACTGTGATGAACTATGCTCAAGCGATAAGAAATACTGTTGGTTCCGTAGTGTAGCGGTTATCACGCTCGCTTCACACGCGAGAGGCCCTGGGTTCGATCCCCAGCGGAACCAACGCTTCTAAATGTCCCTTTTTCCTTGGAATCACTAGTTTTTCACAACATAATTGTCTACTACTTACAAGGGCATCATCATTGGAATCTTTGCACTCACCTTGATATTGCTTCATATTACAAAATTGCACGACTAATTCATGGACAATTTTACATACCTATTGAAATATAGGACTAACTAACGTATTTTTCAAGAAAAATACAGAAAGAGAAAGAAAAGGAAAAAAAGTCCTCTAGCTCCAAATACCTCATTTTTATCATTCCTTCTTCGTTGTCAAAGATTCAGGGGGAAAGAAATGGAGAAGAATCTTGGAATCTTCCATAGCCCATTTTCAAATAAACATTGGCATTTGACAAATTTGAGGTCTTTCGTGGAAAGAGTAAATAGAAAAAATCCGAATTTCTATCAGCAAAAAATAAATGAAAGACATTGAGATTCTTTAGCCAATGACATGTTGGCAAAGAGAAGGATTCATAGCTTTGCCATCAAGTCAGTGTGAAATGTATGCAAACGGTCCTATGCTGGCCGATCTGCTGTTCGCTTGTGTTGAGCATTTGGCCAAGTGCAAGTAGAAAAGCTATCGGAAAATAAGCACAGATTGATTTTAATGGGCTTATTCGGATGCAGGAAAGAGCAATTGAAGAAAAGCCACTTTTAGATACTGTCGAAAGTGTAGTATTTGAATTTACTTTCAGAGATCACAACGTAGCGGTCAAGGAAGCTTAGAATGTTAGCTGATATGAAGACATAAGGCTATAAGGTAAAAGAATTCTCTACCAACCTCCGGATGCCAAAACCCGGGATTGAACCAGGGACCTTTAGATCTTCAGTCTAACGCTCTCCCAACTGAGCTATTTCGGCTGGCAGCGTTTACTTATCAAACACAGTTTACATACTTTGACATTGTTAAAACTCTGTGGAGGCAATGTGTCCAATCGGCCAGTGTAACAGAGTTATCATATTGCATTTACTGTGATGAACGATGCTCAAGCGACAAGAAATACTGTTGGTTCCGTAGTGTAGCGGTTATCACGCTCGCTTCACACGCGAGAGGCCCTGGGTTCGATCCCCAGCGGAACCAACGCTTATAAATGTCCCTTTTTTCTTGAAATCACTAGTTTTTCGCAACATAATTGTCTACTACTTACAAGGGCATCATCATTGGAATCTTTGCACTCACATTGATATTGCTTCATATTACAAAATTGCACGACTAATTCATGGACAATTTTACATACCTATTGAAATAAAGGACTAACTAGCGTATTTTTCAAGAAAAATACAGAAAGAGAAAGAAAAGGAAAAAAACTCCTTTAGCTCCAAATACCTCATTTTCATCATTCCTTCTTCGTTGTCAAAGATTCAGGGGGAAAGAAACGGAGAAGAATCTTGGAATCTTCCATAGCCCATTTTCAAATAAACATTGGCATTTGACAAATTTGAGGTCTTTCGTGGAAAGAGTAAATGGAAAAAATCCGAATTTCTATCAGCAAAAAATAAATGAAAGACATTGAGATTCTTTAGCCAATGACATGTTGGCAAAGAGAAGGATTCATAGCTTTGCCATCAAGTCAGTGTGAAATGTATGCAAACGGTCCTATGCTGGCCGATCTGCTGTTCGCTTGTGTTGAGCATTTGGCCAAGTGCAAGTAGAAAAGCTATCGGAAAATAAGCACAGATTGATTTTAATGGGCTTATTCGGATGCAGGAAAGAGCAATTGAAGAAAAGCCACTTTTAGATACTGTCGAAAGTGTAGTATTTGAATTTACTTTCAGAGATCACAACGTAGCGGTCAAGGAAGCTTAGAATGTTAGCTGATATGAAGACATAAGGCTATAAGGTAAAAGAATTCTCTACCAACCTCCGGATGCCAAAACCCGGGATTGAACCAGGGACCTTTAGATCTTCAGTCTAACGCTCTCCCAACTGAGCTATTTCGGCTGGCAGCGTTTACTTATCAAACACAGTTTACATACTTTGACATTGTTAAAACTCTGTGGAGGCAATGTGTCCAATCGGCCAGTGTAACAGAGTTATCATATTGCATTTACTGTGATGAACTATGCTCAAGCGATAAGAAATACTGTTGGTTCCGTAGTGTAGCGGTTATCACGCTCGCTTCACACGCGAGAGGCCCTGGGTTCGATCCCCAGCGGAACCAACGCTTCTAAATGTCCCTTTTTCCTTGGAATCACTAGTTTTTCACAACATAATTGTCTACTACTTACAAAGGCATCATCATTGGAATCTTTGCACTCACCTTGATATTGCTTCATATTACAAAATTGCACGACTAATTCATGGACAATTTTACATACCTATTGAAATATAGGACTAACTAGCGTATTTTTCAAGAAAAATACAGAAAGAGAAAGAAAAGGAAAAAAAGTCCTCTAGCTCCAAATACCTCATTTTTATCATTCCTTCTTCGTTGTCAAAGATTCAGGGGGAAAGAAATGGAGAAGAATCTTGGAATCTTCCATAGCCCATTTTCAAATAAACATTGGCATTTGACAAATTTGAGGTCTTTCGTGGAAAGAGTAAATAGAAAAAATCCGAATTTCTATCAGCAAAAAATAAATGAAAGACATTGAGATTCTTTAGCCAATGACATGTTGGCAAAGAGAAGGATTCATAGCTTTGCCATCAAGTCAGTGTGAAATGTATGCAAACGGTCCTATGCTGGCCGATCTGCTGTTCGCTTGTGTTGAGCATTTGGCCAAGTGCAAGTAGAAAAGCTATCGGAAAATAAGCACAGATTGATTTTAATGGGCTTATTCGGATGCAGGAAAGAGCAATTGAAGAAAAGCCACTTTTAGATACTGTCGAAAGTGTAGTATTTGAATTTACTTTCAGAGATCACAACGTAGCGGTCAAGGAAGCTTAGAATGTTAGCTGATATGAAGACATAAGGCTATAAGGTAAAAGAATTCTCTACCAACCTCCGGATGCCAAAACCCGGGATTGAACCAGGGACCTTTAGATCTTCAGTCTAACGCTCTCCCAACTGAGCTATTTCGGCTGGCAGCGTTTACTTATCAAACACAGTTTACATACTTTGACATTGTTAAAACTCTGTGGAGGCAATGTGTCCAATCGGCCAGTGTAACAGAGTTATCATATTGCATTTACTGTCATGAACGATGCTCAAGCGACAAGAAATACTGTTGGTTCCGTAGTGTAGCGGTTATCACGCTCGCTTCACACGCGAGAGGCCCTGGGTTCGATCCCCAGCGGAACCAACGCTTCTAAATATCCCTTTTTTCTTGGAATCACTAGTTTTTCACAACATAATTGTCTACTACTTACAAGGGCATCATCATTGGAATCTTTGCACTCACATTGATATTGCTTCATATTACAAAATTGCACGACTAATTCATGGACAATTTTACATACCTATTGAAATAAAGGACTAACTAGCGTATTTTTCAAGAAAAATACAGAAAGAGAAAGAAAAGGAAAAAAAGTCCTCTAGCTCCAAATACCTCATTTTTATCATTCCTTCTTCGTTGTCAAAGATTCAGGGGGAAAGAAATGGAGAAGAATCTTGGAATCTTCCATAGCCCATTTTCAAATAAACATTGGCATTTGACAAATTTGAGGTCTTTCGTGGAAAGAGTAAATAGAAAAAATCCGAATTTCTATCAGCAAAAAATAAATGAAAGACATTGAGATTCTTTAGCCAATGACATGTTGGCAAAGAGAAGGATTCATAGCTTTGCCATCAAGTCAGTGTGAAATGTATGCAAACGGTCCTATGCTGGCCGATCTGCTGTTCGCTTGTGTTGAGCATTTGGCCAAGTGCAAGTAGAAAAGCTATCGGAAAATAAGCACAGATTGATTTTAATGGGCTTATTCGGATGCAGGAAAGAGCAATTGAAGAAAAGCCACTTTTAGATACTGTCGAAAGTGTAGTATTTGAATTTACTTTCAGAGATCACAACGTAGCGGTCAAGGAAGCTTAGAATGTTAGCTGATATGAAGACATAAGGCTATAAGGTAAAAGAATTCTCTACCAACCTCCGGATGCCGAAACCCGGGATTGAACCAGGGACCTTTAGATCTTCAGTCTAACGCTCTCCCAACTGAGCTATTTCGGCTGGCAGCGTTTACTTATCAAACACAGTTTACATACTTTGACATTGTTAAAACTCTGTGGAGGCAATGTGTCCAATCGGCCAGTGTAACAGAGTTATCATATTGCATTTACTGTCATGAACGATGCTCAAGCGACAAGAAATACTGATGGTTCCGTAGTGTAGCGGTTATCACGCTCGCTTCACACGCGAGAGGCCCTGGGTTCGATCCCCAGCGGAACCAACGCTTCTAAATATCCCTTTTTTCTTGGAATCACTAGTTTTTCGCAACATAATTGTCTACTACTTACAAGGGCATCATCATTGGAATCTTTGCACTCACCTTGATATTGCTTCATATTACAAAATTGCACGACTAATTCATGGACAATTTTACATACCTATTGAAATATAGGACTAACTAGCGTATTTTTCAAGAAAAATACAGAAAGAGAAAGAAAAGGAAAAAAAGTCCTCTAGCTCCAAATACCTCATTTTTATCATTCCTTCTTCGTTGTCAAAGATTCAGGGGGAAAGAAATGGAGAAGAATCTTGGAATCTTCCATAGCCCATTTTCAAATAAACATTGGCATTTGACAAATTTGAGGTCTTTCGTGGAAAGAGTAAATAGAAAAAATCCGAATTTCTATCAGCAAAAAATAAATGAAAGACATTGAGATTCTTTAGCCAATGACATGTTGGCAAAGAGAAGGATTCATAGCTTTGCCATCAAGTCAGTGTGAAATGTATGCAAACGGTCCTATGCTGGCCGATCTGCTGTTCGCTTGTGTTGAGCATTTGGCCAAGTGCAAGTAGAAAAGCTATCGGAAAATAAGCACAGATTGATTTTAATGGGCTAATTCGGATGCAGGAAAGAGCAATTGAAGAAAAGCCACTTTTAGATACTGTCGAAAGTGTAATATTTGAATTTACTTTCAGAGATCACAACGTAGCGGTCAAGGAAGCTTAGAATGTTAGCTGATATGAAGACATAAGGCTATAAGGTAAAAGAATTCTCTACCAACCTCCGGATGCCGAAACCCGGGATTGAACCAGGGACCTTTAGATCTTCAGTCTAACGCTCTCCCAACTGAGCTATTTCGGCTGGCAGCGTTTACTTATCAAACACAGTTTACATACTTTGACATTGTTAAAACTCTGTGGAGGCAATGTGTCCAATCGGCCAGTGTAACAGAGTTATCATATTGCATTTACTGTGATGAACTATGCTCAAGCGATAAGAAATACTGTTGGTTCCGTAGTGTAGCGGTTATCACGCTCGCTTCACACGCGAGAGGCCCTGGGTTCGATCCCCAGCGGAACCAACGCTTCTAAATATCCCTTTTTTCTTGGAATCACTAGTTTTTCGCAACATAATTGTCTACTACTTACAAGGGCATCATCATTGGAATCTTTGCACTCACCTTGATATTGCTTCATATTACAAAATTGCACGACTAATTCATGGACAATTTTACATACCTATTGAAATAAAGGACTAACTAGCGTATTTTTCAAGAAAAATACAGAAAGAGAAAGAAAAGGAAAAAAAGTCCTCTAGCTCCAAATACCTCATTTTTATCATTCCTTCTTCGTTGTCAAAGATTCAGGGGGAAAGAAATGGAGAAGAATCTTGGAATCTTCCATAGCCCATTTTCAAATAAACATTGGCATTTGACAAATTTGAGGTCTTTCGTGGAAAGAGTAAATAGAAAAAATCCGAATTTCTATCAGCAAAAAATAAATGAAAGACATTGAGATTCTTTAGCCAATGACATGTTGGCAAAGAGAAGGATTCATAGCTTTGCCATCAAGTCAGTGTGAAATGTATGCAAACGGTCCTATGCTGGCCGATCTGCTGTTCGCTTGTGTTGAGCATTTGGCCAAGTGCAAGTAGAAAAGCTATCGGAAAATAAGCACAGATTGATTTTAATGGGCTTATTCGGATGCAGGAAAGAGCAATTGAAGAAAAGCCACTTTTAGATACTGTCGAAAGTGTAGTATTTGAATTTACTTTCAGAGATCACAACGTAGCGGTCAAGGAAGCTTAGAATGTTAGCTGATATGAAGACATAAGGCTATAAGGTAAAAGAATTCTCTACCAACCTCCGGATGCCGAAACCCGGGATTGAACCAGGGACCTTTAGATCTTCAGTCTAACGCTCTCCCAACTGAGCTATTTCGGCTGACAGCGTTTACTTATCAAACACAGTTTACATACTTTGACATTGTTAAAACTCTGTGGAGGCAATGTGTCCAATCGGCCAGTGTAACAGAGTTATCATATTGCATTTACTGTGATGAACTATGCTCAAGCGATAAGAAATACTGTTGGTTCCGTAGTGTAGCGGTTATCACGCTCGCTTCACACGCGAGAGGCCCTGGGTTCGATCCCCAGCGGAACCAACGCTTCTAAATGTCCCTTTTTCCTTGGAATCACTAGTTTTTCACAACATAATTGTCTACTACTTACAAGGGCATCATCATTGGAATCTTTGCACTCACCTTGATATTGCTTCATATTACGAAATTGCACGACTAATTCATGGACAATTTTACATACCTATTGAAATATAGGACTAACTAGCGTATTTTTCAAGAAAAATACAGAAAGAGAAAGAAAAGGAAAAAAAGTCCTCTAGCTCCAAATACCTCATTTTTATCATTCCTTCTTCGTTGTCAAAGATTCAGGGGGAAAGAAATGGAGAAGAATCTTGGAATCTTCCATAGCCCATTTTCAAATAAACATTGGCATTTGACAAATTTGAGGTCTTTCGTGGAAAGAGTAAATAGAAAAAATCCGAATTTCTATCAGCAAAAAATAAATGAAAGACATTGAGATTCTTTAGCCAATGACATGTTGGCAAAGAGAAGGATTCATAGCTTTGCCATCAAGTCAGTGTGAAATGTATGCAAACGGTCCTATGCTGGCCGATCTGCTGTTCGCTTGTGTTGAGCATTTGGCCAAGTGCAAGTAGAAAAGCTATCGGAAAATAAGCACAGATTGATTTTAATGGGCTTATTCGGATGCAGGAAAGAGCAATTGAAGAAAAGCCACTTTTAGATACTGTCGAAAGTGTAGTATTTGAATTTACTTTCAGAGATCACAACGTAGCGGTCAAGGAAGCTTAGAATGTTAGCTGATATGAAGACATAAGGCTATAAGGTAAAAGAATTCTCTACCAACCTCCGGATGCCGAAACCCGGGATTGAACCAGGGACCTTTAGATCTTCAGTCTAACGCTCTCCCAACTGAGCTATTTCGGCTGGCAGCGTTTACTTATCAAACACAGTTTACATACTTTGACATTGTTAAAACTGTGTGGAGGCAATGTGTCCAATCGGCCAGTGTAACAGAGTTATCATATTGCATTTACTGTCATGAACGATGCTCAAGCGACAAGAAATACTGTTGGTTCCGTAGTGTAGCGGTTATCACGCTCGCTTCACACGCGAGAGGCCCTGGGTTCGATCCCCAGCGGAACCAACGCTTCTAAATATCCCTTTTTTCTTGGAATCACTAGTTTTTCACAACATAATTGTCTACTACTTACAAGGGCATCATCATTGGAATCTTTGCACTCACCTTGATATTGCTTCATATTACAAAATTGCACGACTAATTCATGGACAATTTTACATACCTATTGAAATAAAGGACTAACTAGCGTATTTTTCAAGAAAAATACAGAAAGAGAAAGAAAAGGAAAAAAAGTCCTCTAGCTCCAAATACCTCATTTTTATCATTCCTTCTTCGTTGTCAAAGATTCAGGGGGAAAGAAATGGAGAAGAATCTTGGAATCTTCCATAGCCCATTTTCAAATAAACATTGGCATTTGACAAATCTGAGATCTTTCGTGGAAAGAGTAAATAGAAAAAATCCGAATTTCTATCAGCAAAAAATAAATGAAAGACATTGAGATTCTTTAGCCAATGACATGTTGGCAAAGAGAAGGATTCATAGCTTTGCCATCAAGTCAGTGTGAAATGTATGCAAACGGTCCTATGCTGGCCGATCTGCTGTTCGCTTGTGTTGAGCATTTGGCCAAGTGCAAGTAGAAAAGCTATCGGAAAATAAGCACAGATTGATTTTAATGGGCTTATTCGGATGCAGGAAAGAGCAATTGAAGAAAAGCCACTTTTAGATACTGTCGAAAGTGTAGTATTTGAATTTACTTTCAGAGATCACAACGTAGCGGTCAAGGAAGCTTAGAATGTTAGCTGATATGAAGACATAAGGCTATAAGGTAAAAGAATTCTCTACCAACCTCCGGATGCCAAAACCCGGGATTGAACCAGGGACCTTTAGATCTTCAGTCTAACGCTCTCCCAACTGAGCTATTTCGGCTGGCAGCGTTTACTTATCAAACACAGTTTACATACTTTGACATTGTTAAAACTCTGTGGAGGCAATGTGTCCAATCGGCCAGTGTAACAGAGTTATCATATTGCATTTACTGTGATGAACTATGCTCAAGCGATAAGAAATACTGTTGGTTCCGTAGTGTAGCGGTTATCACGCTCGCTTCACACGCGAGAGGCCCTGGGTTCGATCCCCAGCGGAACCAACGCTTCTAAATGTCCCTTTTTCCTTGGAATCACTAGTTTTTCACAACATAATTGTCTACTACTTACAAAGGCATCATCATTGGAATCTTTGCACTCACCTTGATATTGCTTCATATTACAAAATTGCACGACTAATTCATGGACAATTTTACATACCTATTGAAATATAGGACTAACTAGCGTATTTTTCAAGAAAAATACAGAAAGAGAAAGAAAAGGAAAAAAAGTCCTCTAGCTCCAAATACCTCATTTTTATCATTCCTTCTTCGTTGTCAAAGATTCAGGGGGAAAGAAATGGAGAAGAATCTTGGAATCTTCCATAGCCCATTTTCAAATAAACATTGGCATTTGACAAATCTGAGATCTTTCGTGGAAAGAGTAAATAGAAAAAATCCGAATTTCTATCAGCAAAAAATAAATGAAAGACATTGAGATTCTTTAGCCAATGACATGTTGGCAAAGAGAAGGATTCATAGCTTTGCCATCAAGTCAGTGTGAAATGTATGCAAACGGTCCTATGCTGGCCGATCTGCTGTTCGCTTGTGTTGAGCATTTGGCCAAGTGCAAGTAGAAAAGCTATCGGAAAATAAGCACAGATTGATTTTAATGGGCTTATTCGGATGCAGGAAAGAGCAATTGAAGAAAAGCCACTTTTAGATACTGTCGAAAGTGTAGTATTTGAATTTACTTTCAGAGATCACAACGTAGCGGTCAAGGAAGCTTAGAATGTTAGCTGATATGAAGACATAAGGCTATAAGGTAAAAGAATTCTCTACCAACCTCCGGATGCCGAAACCCGGGATTGAACCAGGGACCTTTAGATCTTCAGTCTAACGCTCTCCCAACTGAGCTATTTCGGCTGGCAGCGTTTACTTATCAAACACAGTTTACATACTTTGACATTGTTAAAACTCTGTGGAGGCAATGTGTCCAATCGGCCAGTGTAACAGAGTTATCATATTGCATTTACTGTCATGAACGATGCTCAAGCGACAAGAAATACTGTTGGTTCCGTAGTGTAGCGGTTATCACGCTCGCTTCACACGCGAGAGGCCCTGGGTTCGATCCCCAGCGGAACCAACGCTTCTAAATATCCCTTTTTTCTTGGAATCACTAGTTTTTCACAACATAATTGTCTACTACTTACAAGGGCATCATCATTGGAATCTTTGCACTCACATTGATATTGCTTCATATTACAAAATTGCACGACTAATTCATGGACAATTTTACATACCTATTGAAATAAAGGACTAACTAGCGTATTTTTCAAGAAAAATACAGAAAGAGAAAGAAAAGGAAAAAAAGTCCTCTAGCTCCAAATACCTCATTTTTATCATTCCTTCTTCGTTGTCAAAGATTCAGGGGGAAAGAAATGGAGAAGAATCTTGGAATCTTCCATAGCCCATTTTCAAATAAACATTGGCATTTGACAAATTTGAGGTCTTTCGTGGAAAGAGTAAATAGAAAAAATCCGAATTTCTATCAGCAAAAAATAAATGAAAGACATTGAGATTCTTTAGCATATGACATGTTGGCAAAAAGAAGGATTCATAGCTTTGCCATCAAGTCAGTGTGAAATGTATGCAAACGGTCCTATGCTGGCCGATCTGCTGTTCGCTTGTGTTGAGCATTTGGCCAAGTGCAAGTAGAAAAGCTATCGGAAAATAAGCACAGATTGATTTTAATGGGCTTATTCGGATGCAGGAAAGAGCAATTGAAGAAAAGCCACTTTTAGATACTGTCGAAAGTGTAGTATTTGAATTTACTTTCAGAGATCACAACGTAGCGGTCAAGGAAGCTTAGAATGTTAGCTGATATGAAGACATAAGGCTATAAGGTAAAAGAATTCTCTACCAACCTCCGGATGCCGAAACCCGGGATTGAACCAGGGACCTTTAGATCTTCAGTCTAACGCTCTCCCAACTGAGCTATTTCGGCTGGCAGCGTTTACTTATCAAACACAGTTTACATACTTTGACATTGTTAAAACTCTGTGGAGGCAATGTGTCCAATCGGCCAGTGTAACAGAGTTATCATATTGCATTTACTGTGATGAACTATGCTCAAGCGATAAGAAATACTGTTGGTTCCGTAGTGTAGCGGTTATCACGCTCGCTTCACACGCGAGAGGCCCTGGGTTCGATCCCCAGCGGAACCAACGCTTCTAAATATCCCTTTTTTCTTGGAATCACTAGTTTTTCGCAACATAATTGTCTACTACTTACAAGGGCATCATCATTGGAATCTTTGCACTCACCTTGATATTGCTTCATATTACAAAATTGCACGACTAATTCATGGACAATTTTACATACCTATTGAAATAAAGGACTAACTAGCGTATTTTTCAAGAAAAATACAGAAAGAGAAAGAAAAGGAAAAAAAGTCCTCTAGCTCCAAATACCTCATTTTTATCATTCCTTCTTCGTTGTCAAAGATTCAGGGGGAAAGAAATGGAGAAGAATCTTGGAATCTTCCATAGCCCATTTTCAAATAAACATTGGCATTTGACAAATTTGAGGTCTTTCGTGGAAAGAGTAAATAGAAAAAATCCGAATTTCTATCAGCAAAAAATAAATGAAAGACATTGAGATTCTTTAGCCAATGACATGTTGGCAAAGAGAAGGATTCATAGCTTTGCCATCAAGTCAGTGTGAAATGTATGCAAACGGTCCTATGCTGGCCGATCTGCTGTTCGCTTGTGTTGAGCATTTGGCCAAGTGCAAGTAGAAAAGCTATCGGAAAATAAGCACAGATTGATTTTAATGGGCTTATTCGGATGCAGGAAAGAGCAATTGAAGAAAAGCCACTTTTAGATACTGTCGAAAGTGTAGTATTTGAATTTACTTTCAGAGATCACAACGTAGCGGTCAAGGAAGCTTAGAATGTTAGCTGATATGAAGACATAAGGCTATAAGGTAAAAGAATTCTCTACCAACCTCCGGATGCCGAAACCCGGGATTGAACCAGGGACCTTTAGATCTTCAGTCTAACGCTCTCCCAACTGAGCTATTTCGGCTGGCAGCGTTTACTTATCAAACACAGTTTACATACTTTGACATTGTTAAAACTCTGTGGAGGCAATGTGTCCAATCGGCCAGTGTAACAGAGTTATCATATTGCATTTACTGTGATGAACTATGCTCAAGCGATAAGAAATACTGTTGGTTCCGTAGTGTAGCGGTTATCACGCTCGCTTCACACGCGAGAGGCCCTGGGTTCGATCCCCAGCGGAACCAACGCTTCTAAATGTCCCTTTTTCCTTGGAATCACTAGTTTTTCACAACATAATTGTCTACTACTTACAAGGGCATCATCATTGGAATCTTTGCACTCACCTTGATATTGCTTCATATTACGAAATTGCACGACTAATTCATGGACAATTTTACATACCTATTGAAATATAGGACTAACTAGCGTATTTTTCAAGAAAAATACAGAAAGAGAAAGAAAAGGAAAAAAAGTCCTCTAGCTCCAAATACCTCATTTTTATCATTCCTTCTTCGTTGTCAAAGATTCAGGGGGAAAGAAATGGAGAAGAATCTTGGAATCTTCCATAGCCCATTTTCAAATAAACATTGGCATTTGACAAATTTGAGGTCTTTCGTGGAAAGAGTAAATAGAAAAAATCCGAATTTCTATCAGCAAAAAATAAATGAAAGACATTGAGATTCTTTAGCCAATGACATGTTGGCAAAGAGAAGGATTCATAGCTTTGCCATCAAGTCAGTGTGAAATGTATGCAAACGGTCCTATGCTGGCCGATCTGCTGTTCGCTTGTGTTGAGCATTTGGCCAAGTGCAAGTAGAAAAGCTATCGGAAAATAAGCACAGATTGATTTTAATGGGCTTATTCGGATGCAGGAAAGAGCAATTGAAGAAAAGCCACTTTTAGATACTGTCGAAAGTGTAGTATTTGAATTTACTTTCAGAGATCACAACGTAGCGGTCAAGGAAGCTTAGAATGTTAGCTGATATGAAGACATAAGGCTATAAGGTAAAAGAATTCTCTACCAACCTCCGGATGCCGAAACCCGGGATTGAACCAGGGACCTTTAGATCTTCAGTCTAACGCTCTCCCAACTGAGCTATTTCGGCTGGCAGCGTTTACTTATCAAACACAGTTTACATACTTTGACATTGTTAAAACTCTGTGGAGGCAATGTGTCCAATCGGCCAGTGTAACAGAGTTATCATATTGCATTTACTGTCATGAACGATGCTCAAGCGACAAGAAATACTGTTGGTTCCGTAGTGTAGCGGTTATCACGCTCGCTTCACACGCGAGAGGCCCTGGGTTCGATCCCCAGCGGAACCAACGCTTCTAAATATCCCTTTTTTCTTGGAATCACTAGTTTTTCACAACATAATTGTCTACTACTTACAAGGGCATCATCATTGGAATCTTTGCACTCACCTTGATATTGCTTCATATTACAAAATTGCACGACTAATTCATGGACAATTTTACATACCTATTGAAATAAAGGACTAACTAGCGTATTTTTCAAGAAAAATACAGAAAGAGAAAGAAAAGGAAAAAAAGTCCTCTAGCTCCAAATACCTCATTTTTATCATTCCTTCTTCGTTGTCAAAGATTCAGGGGGAAAGAAATGGAGAAGAATCTTGGAATCTTCCATAGCCCATTTTCAAATAAACATTGGCATTTGACAAATTTGAGGTCTTTCGTGGAAAGAGTAAATAGAAAAAATCCGAATTTCTATCAGCAAAAAATAAATGAAAGACATTGAGATTCTTTAGCCAATGACATGTTGGCAAAGAGAAGGATTCATAGCTTTGCCATCAAGTCAGTGTGAAATGTATGCAAACGGTCCTATGCTGGCCGATCTGCTGTTCGCTTGTGTTGAGCATTTGGCCAAGTGCAAGTAGAAAAGCTATCGGAAAATAAGCACAGATTGATTTTAATGGGCTTATTCGGATGCAGGAAAGAGCAATTGAAGAAAAGCCACTTTTAGATACTGTCGAAAGTGTAGTATTTGAATTTACTTTCAGAGATCACAACGTAGCGGTCAAGGAAGCTTAGAATGTTAGCTGATATGAAGACATAAGGCTATAAGGTAAAAGAATTCTCTACCAACCTCCGGATGCCGAAACCCGGGATTGAACCAGGGACCTTTAGATCTTCAGTCTAACGCTCTCCCAACTGAGCTATTTCGGCTGGCAGCGTTTACTTATCAAACACAGTTTACATACTTTGACATTGTTAAAACTCTGTGGAGGCAATGTGTCCAATCGGCCAGTGTAACAGAGTTATCATATTGCATTTACTGTCATGAACGATGCTCAAGCGATAAGAAATACTGTTGGTTCCGTAGTGTAGCGGTTATCACGCTCGCTTCACACGCGAGAGGCCCTGGGTTCGATCCCCAGCGGAACCAACGCTTATAAATGTCCCTTTCTTCTTGGAATCACTAGTTTTTCACAACATAATTGTCTACTACTTACAAGGGCATCATCATTGGAATCTTTGCACTCACCTTGATATTGCTTCATATTACAAAATTGCACGACTAATTCATGGACAATTTTACATACCTATTGAAATAAAGGACTAACTAGGGTATTTTTCAAGAAAAATACAGAAAGAGAAAGAAAAGGAAAAAAAGTCCTCTAGCTCCAAATTCCTCATTTTTATCATCCCTTTAAGATTCAGGGAAGAAAGAAACAAACCAGTGTCTTTGAATATTCATAGCCCATTTTAAAATCAGGATTGCCATTTCACAAATTTGAGGTCGTTTGTTGAAAGAGAAATTGGAATAAATCCGAATTTCTGTGAAGAAAGCAGAAATGAAAGAGATTTAGATTCTTTGGCCAATGCCCTTTTTGGAAAGAAATGGATCCCTAGATTTCCCATGATGTCACTGATAAATGTACAGAAATGTTCTCGGGCTGGTTGATATTGCCTTTGGTTCTCTTTAAGACTTTGCCACCTGCATGTAGAAACAGCGATTGAACATTCCACGAATTGCACCATTTCAGAAATACAATCCCAGTCAGAACTTGGTGTTTGGAATTGGTGAAATTTCAAATTTTATTTTCATAGATATAATCTTTCTCACTTCAATATATCGTTTGAACAATCAATAACTTATAGGGATATCTGTATGTTTTCTCCGAGCGATGAACTAGTAGACTTTCGAGTATGAACTACCAGATAAACAACTATAATTTTATGGACTATATAAATCATGTTATAAATTCAAGAGCGAACCTATTTGTAGCTATAATGTTAGCTTGGAGAGAATAATGAAAAATATCCAGCCACTCTCATTCATTTTTTAGCTATCAAGTGATGCCTCCTTTTTCAATATTTACGACAGTCAATTTATATCGATGTGTGCAAATCTTACCTGTTCATCATATTTGATTATTCTGCATTGTTACATTGTAATTTCAACATTTCAATCAAAGATCGATTGTCAAATAACAATGCAAGAATTGTCTCAAATTGAACTCATCGAAATATTTGATGAAAATATCTAGAGGAAAATAAAAGTATTCACTTGGAATATTTTTCCCATCCGTAGACCCAAAGGCCTAAAATATCATAAAGCAAAGAAACCCCCGACCCTGAAGTTACCGTGAATATACAGCTGTATGATTATATTATATAGGAAGATATATATTTCCTTTTTTTTTCGGTTTCAGTGTAAGGCATTCGTACTGACCGTCTTGTACTTTGTTTTAGAAAGGTGAACAATTAATTTGTCAAAGTGTTTATTGGGAAATGTATAAAACCTCAACGAGGTATTATTGATACCAGTAAGATTTATCAAATTAATCAAGTTAGTTTTGTTATGATATGAGAATTTTTTTTCTCTTAGATTTTAGAATGGGAACTTGTTTGAAATAATTTTTGATCTTCGTTGAATAAGTACGGAAATCTTCATTGTTTTTTTTAATGTTAGAATCTGAATGAATAGTTGGAATAGAACCGTAGAAAAAACAAAACAAATCATCATCATCATCATCATCATCAGCAGCAGCAGCAGCAACAACAACAACAACAACAACAAAACAGCAACAAAAGAACTACAAACATCACATAAACTGTTCTGAAATTTAAAAAAAAAAAAAACTTTGAAAAAAAAAACATGGCTGGTAGGTACAGCAACAATCTCCTGACACCCGTAGCATCGGATAATCCATGTTGTCGGATCAACTGAGATTATGTAATAACCATCCAATAATACATCCCTGAGCCATCAACCCTGCACATCTCATATCTTTAAATCACCAAGAGTGTTAAACTAAAAAATCAAATATGGAGTAAATAATTAAAATGATACCGTTCATTCGTATAAATGAAACAGATACAGCTATATGAATCAAACAAAGACAAATATTATTTACATTGGATGCGCCAATAACATTTAGCGAGTACGGAATATATTATATTGTATTATTATCATATGTACGTTTCAAAAAGTTTCTTTAAACAGACGTGTTCATCCTTCAAAATCGTCTAAATTTAGACTAAAGATTTCTGATCTTTTTTACGTGACATTCTAATGTTCAATCTTATTTCAATACATATATTTTTAATTTCCTTTTAATCTTTGGTCTAATTTCTGTCAATTTTGAAACCGTGAAAAGATGTTAAAATAAACTGTTTTCAGATGTACTGGATACTTTTTGCACTCACTGCAGTCTAACACAGCTTATTTGTACGAAAACATCGTAGTCGAGTTTTATGAACACTTCTACCTTTTATTACGTCGATATTGGCTTGTGTTTGAGCTTTAGCTTAAGATTAGATCAGCTTACTTATATTACTTGATTAATGTTAATGATCAAATGAGTTTAAAGACTTTTCCAGGGATTAAAATTGTACCGTTTGCACGTTCTCAAAGACAACCATGGCCACAGGAAAATAAAGTGTCTCCTTGTTACTTAGTCAAAATAAAAATATGTACTAGATCATAGTGAACAGGAATGTTAGATATCTAATATCAAGGGACGCAACTTCGTTTTTTTGTACTCATATTATCTCCCTTTAATCGACATCCTAGTGAGGGGAAAATGTTTTTTTTTTCGTTATTCTATTTTTTTTTTTGGACCACGTTGTTTTTATGTAAAATCAGGAACCATGAGAAGAATTTTGTCAGAGGATAGAAAATACCCCTGGGCCCTTACTTTTCTCCTCTAGTCTTTTTTTTTCCCTTTTTATTCACCACAGAATTTTTGCCATGTCAAATTGTTTCAAGATGATTTAAGCACAACTTATTTCCTATGGCTAATAAAGCAGGTCTGGTTAGTCACTCAACGTCTTTCAGCAGTATGCCAGATTGGGGAAGATCAATTAAAAAAAATGTAAAAATGTTTTTTTCAATGAACAGGTTACTAATCTCACCTTTTGTTGGATTGCGATTACTAAATAAATTTCTAAATCCATTAAAAACGAGCATGAATGCTGTCGGGCACAAAGTAAGTGACCAAGGCCAATTATAAGGGAAGTAACTATTTAATGTACTGTTCAGCGTGCCGGGACAATGGAATCGGTGACCCAAGTTGAAAAACCCCGGTCGAAGCTGTTTATGTTCACTTCACACTAATGTCCTCGAGAAAGGCATGAATCTGTCCTCCTCACCAATCTATGGGTGAAATGACAGGATAGATTAGGCTCAAGCCTTGGGTAGGCAACCAGTCTAGGAGAAGGACAAGTCAGATTCAAAACCAAGGAGTGGAACTCAATGAAGATGGTTTGACGCCCAATTTTATGTCCTTCCGGTAGCTTTCTACTTTCCTCTGGACTACATCAGCAAAGCTGAGTTTATTTATTAGCATTCCCATGACTACAAATGTGACGCAAAGTCGGATTAAGGTGGAGTCCCACATGTTCGTGCAGGCACAGGGTGCAATGAACCGGATTCCTTGCACATGATTCTGCAAGGACGTCGGAACAAGCTGGACTAAGTCCACAGAACGAATCTCGACGCATGATCTCGCGGAGTCATTAGGACAGGCTTGACTTTGTTCACAGTACGGATCCTGTTGATGCTCTCAGGACGAGCCAGAGCATGCTGGTCAGTGATTCCGGGATGGGGGGCAATCTCGGAAATTGATCAACTTCTCACAAGGGATGTCAAAGAATAGATACTGCACTTCAAGGCTGAGAAGAAGATTTTGACGATTGGGCATCCTGTGACCCCTATACATGCGTCCTGGAGGGCACCCTCCATTATCTGTTGGGACAGAACGGAGGTCAGCTATTTTAACATACGCTTCTACGCCAAAAATTTCAAGTAAAATTGAAAACACTGGCTAATTAATCGGATGTAAAAATTTCCAAGTTAAATTGAAGACTATCTAATTATTTGGTTGAAAATTTTTTTCTGCTTTCGCCTGATCATCTGTTTTATTAACGAGGGTTTTCAATTTTACAAATGATTTCCGATGTGCTGATCGTTACATTAAATAGTTACCTCCCTTGGAACTGACATTACTGTTGAGATAATTCAGGCGTTACTTTTTGGACACACAATGTATTAGATAAAACATTAAGTTAGAAAAAGTAGACTGGTCTGCCTTGTAGTGGATGGAGTTCAATGCAATTCATTTTTTTAAAAGCCAGAGTAATGCTGATTTTCCTTGCAGGTCTACTTCATCTGGAATATTTACCAGACGCAATCATTCTAATCGTATTTTGACTTCGTAGCGTCTTCAGCCCAGTTTTGTAAATATACAAAAACAAAAACAAAAAACGAAATTTCAGAGGTGGGTCCTGGCTTTTAAGCAGGATGGTGTCCAAAGGAAGAAAATCATTTTCACTAATACATATATACGTGGAAAAAAAATTCAAAATATCAAAAACAAGGTAGTAAATAGTTGAGTGAGAAAAATTTTCTTAAATTAACAAAAAATTATTTAAAAATTTATAAAGAATAAGATTAAAGACTTATTACTTACGTAGATTTAAAAAAAACAATAATATATTTTGTTCCTACGGGTAATTTACGATCATTTTAGATTTTCTAGTTTTGTTTTTATATCTGTAAAATTTCTTTATCCAAAAGTTTTAATTTTTTTAATTTGTCCTTTGCCTGAGCTGGGGCAAGGCCAAGACCAACTGGGCTCGATGGATCTGTGTCTACTATTATTATTACTAATGTTTGCTACGATTCATCTTCAACTTAATTGATGTTGCTTTTCACCGAAACTAAACTCAGGTTGGATTCCTTATAATCGCAATAAAATACAACAATTAAATATGATAGTAAATTGCAGCAAAAAAATAATAGTAATGATTTACGATTCTTCTTCCTATAAAATGAATAAAATGAAACAGATAGGTTTCTCAGGGAAATCGTAGAAGTGTCCTGGAAGTCTACTCATGTCTCTATTGCTGGTGCGAACAGTCTACTGCCCTACGACCTCAACATTTGGGAGCCATAAGAAATGGGTTCCACGTGAACTTACAGAAAACAAACTATCGGTCAGCGTTTAAACAATTGTTTATCTCTTTTTGCTCGACATAGAAAAAATTCATTTTTTGATAAAAGCAGTCATTACTAATGAAAAATGGATTTATTACGATCATGAGGTCCAGGCTAGCCGGGCTGATAGTGGCTCAGAGATTGGACTCGGCGAACTGAGACATTTTGTATTCACTTCGCATTTGGGAAAGACATGAATCAATCGTTCCCCCCGCCTCAGCTATGGTAAATAGCACATGGATAAAGTGGATGATTGTCACCTCGAAGTTTTAATCAGATATCACAAAAGGGTCGAGTAAGTAGTCATGTGATATCCAGCACCTTCCCTGTGCCTATCAATGTACTCTTGCACTTAAAGATAACAAGTTTTCTGATAAAAAATATCCTCACCCACTATTTGAAACAATGAACTCTCCCACTTGAACGATTTTTTTCATATTCACAGCTCTGAAGTAAGGGAATGCAGAGAAGTCGCCCGAACTCTACAGAATAAGGGTAGATATTTCTGCCAAATGCATTGCAGCGTTTATGTCTTTGTCCTGTCTGGGCCTCTCAATGAAGTGGCACAGACAGGGTTGAAGCATAAACGTATTTGTGTAGCGAATCTACTTTCTACTACATTTCCAACTTTGCTAAAAATCAACTTGATATTCAAGTTGAATGTATAAAATAAATCCATCACATATCAGCCGTTGATTTATATCATATTATGTTGCAAAGCTGATTTATGCACACACACACACACACACACACACGAACATACATATATATATATATATATATATATACACACACACACACACATATATATATATATATATATATATATATGATAAATCAGGTTTGCAATATATATATGAGTGTGTATGTGTGTGTGTATATTTTAGATCTATCGATCCAATTCCAACTGTATTTAGTTTCTATCAAATCACAAATGTTTGTGATTTTTTTTAAAAGTTCAATTCGAATTCCTCAAGATTTTTGCGTAAACTTTTGATCGTTGTTTAAAACCTTTTAAAAGTTCATGAAAAATAATATATTTTCGTTAGACTTAGTTTTGAATTTGCAAAAAAAAAAAAAAGAAAAAGATTCATGTCCAATTCTCCCTCTTTTCCATTTACTTTTTATAACAATCCCAGATCAATTTGATCTAAGTTTTTCCAATTTTTTTAAAAATTTGACAACGCATTTATTCATGTTTTGTAAAGAAAAAAAAAGGTTCGATTCCATTTCTTGATTTTTCCGTAAACGTTTACCGTCATTTTTGAATACATAAATATGATTAAATGCGTAGTTTCATTTATTATTTGTTTTTTCTTTATTTACAAAAGAAAAAAAAAAGGATGATTTTAAAAAAAATTCAGACCGGATTCTTTCTGCTTACGTATCGAAGAGGTTAATGTAAAAATAACATTTATGATAATGAAAAAAAATAAAGAAGAACAAAACAATATTTAAAAACTTATTCACATTAATTCATTCATATGGATTTCTTTTTTTGAATAAAAATAGAATTACAAAATTGAACAGTACTGAATGCAACAACTAACCCAGTAAACCGAAGATTGTTCCGTGCTCAATTCAATAAAGCATACATCTTATGTATGAACGTATATGCACAGGCTATATGCTAGTTTATAGATTCATTTATTAATTGTTTGTGAATGTTTTTCTCTATTGACAAATCTTAAAAACGATGTATATTGTAAATACTAAATCTTGTGGTAAAATAAATTGTGTTTTTACAATAAATGCTTTTATTTTCATAAATCATGATCAGATCTCCATCGCTCTGGAACATGGGTCCTCGAATTACCTCCCTTTGATCTTCTGGCAACTCAGCGGCCAATAGGATTCGAGTTGATGCAGATTCAATGATCTGGAAATTGGTAGGGGCCACGATTCTCCTTCAAGGACAGCCTCGATATATATATATATATATATATATATATATATATATATATATATATATATATATATATATATATATATACATATATATATATATATATATATATATATATATATATATATTGACTGATTGATTCATTGATTGATGATATATATATATATATATAGTTCCAATCACAGTGAAGGTTATCTTCTGGGTACATATATATATATATATATATATATATATATATATATATATATATATATATATTGACTGATTGATTCATTGATTGATATATATATATATATATATATATATATATATATATATATATAAGAAAACCTTCACTGTGATTTGAACTATGTGATCGTTGGCGTTAGTTGAAATTATTTACCTTACAAGCATATGATATAACATTGTTTTATCAAGGTTTGTTAACTCAGATTAGATTATAATTATAGTTGCTTTTGCTTTCAATTGTTCTCTGATGTTTGAGATGTGTGATAATGCACAAAGAAATGAATACATGTTCAAAAAGACCAAGAGAAAGACTTTACGAACAAACCGACAGCCAGACTCTTTAAACCAGCTTAACATGAGATCAGAAAAATCAGCAAAATTATACTAGAAAAGATAAACACAGAAAAAACTACTACAGATCTAAGCAGTGGGTTAGAACCCAACAAGCAATAGACTGATTAGAAAAAATCAAAGGTAAAAATAAGGTGACTCATGTACAATTTTACATTATTGTTTCTTCTCTATTTATAACTGAAGATACCATGAATAACACCATAGAAATGGCAAAGACATTGACCAACATTAGTGACTATGATATCAATATAATTAAGCAATGTAGAAAATCAATCCTATCTAATAACGATAAATAGTGTATAAAAACAACAACAACAACTTGACGTTGCAGTGAGCACGTATGATTCTGCCCAAATATCGGAAATAATTGGCGTATACTTTTTATATAAACCAACGACTTACTTCTTAGATACATCTAAAACAGGGTTATATGAGCCGACAGTCTTATCATACATAGTAATTTCAATAGCCAAAAATGCAACAAAACCAGAAAACAATAAACAAAAGAATTCAAGAAAATGAGTTTCAAAATAGAGGTAAATGGAAAAGTCGAAATTGTCTACTTTTTGAATGTTACCTTCATTATTGATTCCAAAACCATAGAGCCAAACAATTAACCAAACAACTCTCCAATTTGTATAAATAGGAAATTGAACCATTCACCAGTCACACTGAAACAGGTCCCAATTCAGTTAATACTAGTTTCAACATTAAATAAACCAAAGGAAAAAGTCTTTAAAGACAAACGACAAACTTACTAAAAAGCACTGGAAGATAATGGATTTGTTAAACATGACCGAGAATTCAATAATGAAATGAAAAACATTAAAAAAGAATACCAATACCAAAAAAAGATGAAGAAAAATAAATATAATTTTGTTAACCCCACCTTTCATTAAGCAGCCAATAACAAACGTTGGTAAAATCTTTTTGGGTCAAGTTTTAAAATACTTCCCATCCAACAACAGATTACACCGAATTTTCAACTCAAACAAATTAAAATTGTCATACAGCTCCATGAATAATGAGAAGAATAATCCGTAACCACAAGGATTAAATTTTGAATCAAATGAATTTTTAAAAACCCGAATAGAGATATAGATAAAAATGTAATTGCAGAGAGCCTGGAAAATACATGAAACAAAACATTGCCTAACACCAGAAATAGTATCCAGAGCACAAATCTATAAAAAGACAGATAAAAGTGATTCTAAATTCTGTATAGGAATCACTAAATCAAATTTCAAGAGCAGATTCGCAATCTCCTTTAATCGTGAAAAGTACAAAAGGGGCATCACTCTATCTGTTCAGTTTTAGGGAACTTGGAGATTGAGGAAAAAACAAAGAAATAAAATATTGAAAAAACACGTGTAGAAACCTTAATTCAATGTGCAATCTGTGCCTCGGAGAAAAACTACAAATTCAAGAATTTTAGGATAAAAATAAAAGAAATAAAGATTTTTCAGAATAATATATACAACTTGTGGTATATATTTTACTTATATACATATACACACAAAGTACAAATCAGTAATACAGTATAATGCCATATCCATTGGATGATGGATTTATTTCATGAAGTACTCGATACCTTCAATATTGACAATTAAGTTAAGTTAGAACAGAGCTTAGAATATGCTAAAATAAAGAATTTGCTGCATTATTTCTGCCCAGTTTGGGCTTCTTCTGGTGAATGATTCGATTTCTTTTGGGGGACGTCTATTTTTCTGGGTGGAGAACCTTCCTCTTATTCTATTTGTATATCTTCTTTTTTTGTTTGTTTGTTTAGTTGTTGGTCAATGCTTGTTTTATTTTTACATAGAGATAGATTACTAGCTGGTTGTTAAAAATTAACAGGGAATGTTATTGACACTTTCTTTATCAGTGTGTTGTTAAACCATCAGCTCTTTGTCGTTTGTTTCTTTTCAGGAACTATAAAATATTCTTACTTCTATCTGAACACTTTCACATGACCTTAGTTGTTTATATTTAATTCTTTTCACATTCTAAGTTGGATTTGTTTCTATGAATCCAAGATGAGAAGGTTATAGTTTTTTTCCTAAAGTGGCTGGTGTTATAAAAATGATAGTAATGTTAATTGTAATGCTGCTACTACTATCAATGATAATAACAAGGAGAATAAGATAGCTATGGTGGTAAATTTTCTTGTATAGAAAAGAAAAGAAAAGGAAAAGATATCTAAAGTTCTTCATAACGATCTTATAACGATTTTGCCGTTATAACGAGTGGATTTTGTATGAAATGTATTAATAATGAGAAACCAGAAAGTACCAACAAAAATGACTTTTTTTCAAAATCATCCTCTCACAGTCTACTCTCTTATAATATTTTAGGCTGCATTGTTGTATGGATTACTAATTATAGTTCTTTAAAATAATGCAATCAAATCTCTATGAGCTGTTGCTTCAAACTATACCTTGTCCATTTAAAAAATACGGTATACAAAAATAAATACAGCTAGCAAGTTAAAGAAAAAAAAATATGGCAAGTCAATGAATTCCTTTTTGATTTGGTCGGGGAAAGGTAAAATCTTCAACCACAGTTTTATGAGGTGATAAAAACGAATTTGTTGTTACAACGTTTGGTTCATGAAATGGTGTCCTTACAACGTGTGTCGTTACAATCAGTGACACTGACCAGAAACTTTAGCTGGGGAATCTACGGTAACATGACCTACTACTCCAGAATATTCTCTTGCGTGTCTTCATCAGGGTTGCCAGATAGTTGGAGATATTTACGACCCAAACCACGTCAAAATGGCCAATTGCCAAAATTGTTTATTAAACCAATTATGATTTGATATTTATTTTTATTAGGTGAGATATTTTAAAGCATTATTTTTTAAATCCTACTATTCACCTTCATACAGACCAAAAATAAGAATTTATCAAAAATAGGCCCATTAGTCTTTTGTTGGGATGATCAATTAAAAAAAAATGAAGAAAAGGTTATCAATGAATAAATTATTTCTCTTGACCTATGTTGTGTGGTTATCACAAGAAAAGTCTGATTTCTATTAACAACGAACGTGAATGCTGCCGGACACAATCTAAGGGGCCAATATAGCATAAACTTACATTTTAAATTGAACCCCCTCACTAAAGACCCATTTCGGGGGGGGTATAAAAAACGAAAAAAGTTATTTCTAGACTTAATGAGAAAATGTTTTTCAACCATCTAGCTCCATCGGTGTGGCTTGCACGTGGGACACATGCATTTATAGAAAGCCAGCCAGTTAAACTCACTTAGAAACTGGAGAAACCTATTTTGACAGTTCTGGTTGACTGTTTCTTATACTACTGCAACAAAGTCAAAATGTCCAAAAATTCAAATACTCTTCAGCTAAACCAAAAAATGATTGGCCAACTGCTTATTAAAAAAGCCAGATCAACAAATTTCGGCCATCTAATTGCTAAAATTGCTAAAATGGCAACTCCAGTATTCGTTGGGAAGTTGTTTAGAAGGTTGCTATTTTCTAAAAACATTTGGCCAAAGACATTTTGCTTTGGCCGTATTCAATTATTGACCATTTTTTAAATTTTTTTCATTTCCTTCGAAAATCTTGGTTAAAAAAAACAAGTAGCTTTTTGTACTCTCCACCCATAAGACCTTCGTTTCTGCAGTCCGAAAAAAGTCACTTTTTCATGGTTATGCAGATGGGTGGGTGTTCACAATGGAATTGTAATGTTAAACTCAACACTCACTTTCTGCCATTCGTACGGAAGAAAAAAGATGGTTTTGCTGCAGTAGTATTTTTAATAAGTCCTTATTTTTGGTATGTACAGCAGTATTGTAATGATTCATAAACAAATTGTGCATTTTACCATTTTTGGCCATCTTTGGCCATTTCTCGTATGTTTTTGGCTAGAAACATCTCCGACTATCCAAGTTGTTCAAGTCTGGATCACAGATGCTGGTCCACGGAGTAATTTCACCGTTGCGGGTCAGCGGCTGTTTAATCAAATTATTATTCTGATATAAGACTCTCAAGACTGTCACAAGAGGTTCCCTAGGGAAAAAAGTTCCCAATGAGGATAAGCGGAGGTTAAATAGGGACAACAAGCAAGGAAGAAACGGGAAAGAAATAAAGTCAAGGAAATGTTGTTCATACATTAAGATTATGGAGGCATTAGCTTCCGTCTCTCCCACCTCTGACCTCGTAATCGTTCGAAGTGTTGCAGAATTCATTTTCAGATTAACATCTAAAATTGAAAAAAAAACATCTGAAAACATCTAGATTCTCCTGATCTATATCTAAAAAATAATTTTGGAAATATATCACAAGTTATTAATCAATCAAGTGTGGCTTTGATCGTCAATATTTACTTTTAAATTAAATGTGATAGTGACTTTAAACGTCAACATTTACTTCGTAAAGATATTAGTCATTTTATTAAAACAATTACTTTATCACTATAATTTTTATTTGATTAAAATATCATTTATTTTATCAAAAGATTTCGTATTTTATTAATATTATTTCATTACTATGAATTGTATTTAATTGAAATACTATTTACTTTATTAAAATATTTCTTGTTTTATTCGCGCTAATATTTTATTACAATTAATTTTATTCAATCGAAATATTTACTTTTTCAAAATATTTCGTATTTTATCAAAACTATCATTTTATTACTATAGATTTTATTTAATTGGAAAATCATTTAGTTTATCGAAATATTACTTATTCTATTGATATAACTTATATAAAATTAAATCATCACTTGTTTTACTGAAATACTATTTATCTTTGTACCATGAATTATATTCATTGAAATATTACTTATTTTGTTAATAAATATTCTAATAGTATGAATTATATATATTGAAATATTATTTATTCCATTAAAAATATAACTTAAATCCAATGAATTGAAATATCAATTATTCTATTGAAATATATTTTCCCATAATTTTTTCCTAACCAGAAAACAAAATTCAACTTCAATTGAAAACATCTAGATTACACTCATCCTCTTAATAACAATTTCTGGCATCTAGACGTAACCAAAAAACATCTAAATCTAGATATAAAACATCTAAACAGGCAACCCTAATCGTTGGCTACTCTGACCCATAATTGACCGTGATAAGTGAACCGAAGCTGAAACTATTAAATCCTTCCTCATCGGTAGCTTTCTCCCTCATCTTCCTAGTCCTTTTCCCCCGAGATCTCTCAGCAAGGTCGTGTGGGCGATTCCTTATCACTGGTCATGCGGTAAGATTGTTGCTGCTCATTCGAGTGGTCGGTGTCTCTGAGTGGAGAGGTGTCTTTTAAGGGTCTCGTGGCAGCAAGGGTTTTCACTCCTTGTCTTCCTGCCACCTCGTTAACCATCTCCACCAGGAATAACATTAAAGATTAATTCCATTGGGCCAATGCCTGCATAGAAAACCAATTTGACAGGACTTAACTGTCTGCCTGACGACGTTTTAATGCTATCATCCATTTCTATTGACGAGGCTCAGTTCAAATTGAGACAACGTCACGCCAATAAAACAACTGCCCTTGCCAGGAGAAATATAAAAAAAATCGCAACACAATTAGAGGGTTAAGATTCATTTTAGTTGAATATTCGAAGAAAGAAAATAAAAAACAAAAATCACATGTAATTTTTTATGCTTTCAATCCATACGGCCTTCGTTTCCTCTGGAAATCTGTCAGTTGCAAGAAAAATTATTACTCGAGGTTTTTGAGAGGATGGGGTCTTTTTACAATTATCTGTTTATAATACTCTATCTACTGCGCACCTTTTAGAGACACCGATGTTAAAATACCAAGGAGGTCTAGATAATAACCTTCACAAGGGAAGTAACCGTATACTCCGAAGCATGGGCATCCGCTGGCACTTTTCCAGTGGAGGGAGGAGGATTAATTCCCTGGGCGGGGGGCAAAATGGTATACTCGCAATACATCTTAGCAACAATCCTATTACCAGCAGATTATAATATCATCTTTTTATGAGTACATTAGGTTTGAGGTCACTTAGAACAATCGTACTGCGCCATCATCCTTTATTGACTATAAGTTTCAAACCTTCAAACACACTCGTCCCAGGTTAGAAGGCTTGGTTCAAGGGAAATGCTTCGTTTGATTCCCTACCCCAATGGATACCAATGCGTCAAAGTCTCACTTTTGTATGACGGACCGAAAATAACGGTCCAGTATTGCATTATAGTTACACTGTAAATAGACCCCCACAATTTATCACCGTCCCTGACCATGTACAGTCCTTTTTTCTCGATGTTCAATGCACATGTAAACTGAAAGCCAAAATTAGTCAAATTCCAATTTATCATTTATTCTTTTTTCCATCGCTAGATATCCCCTAGTTTGTGAGCGGAGAGACTTGCAGGGTCATGAGGTAGCGGTAATGTCAGCAGACAGTGATAAGAAAACCTCAAACCTTTTGTATCCATACATCGGGTTCAAAAGCAATTGACACCAAGAAACTACTGTGATTATTGTTTTATTTTCGCCTCCAAACTAGAATTCGTTGCGTCACTATACATATATGAGTGAATAATTGTCCTGACATAATTATTGATAAATTTTAGACATCACTGTGAAATAACCAGCCGTATTTGTAACCCTTTCTGGGTTAAATTCAGAACATATGGACGGTGCAAACTGTTTACCAGAGGCAAAACTACCATTGCAATAACATAAAGTTTGCTACTTTCATTGTTCCGTAATTGACTCATATAAGCCTAAGCCTAAGCCTAACCCTAAAACTCACCCTAAACCCAACCCTAAACACTAACCCTAACTCTTACGCTAAGCACTGAACATAAATAGTAAACACTCGAACTAATATCCTTTGTAGTTAGATTTTTCATAAAATGCTGTTTTCAATCGTCAAATTGAAAATAAAATGTTTTTGAATAAATTCACCGATTAGGATTGAAAAAGCGAAAAAAAAAATTCAGAGAAAAATTCAAAATTTGTGAAAAAAAAATGCCGGTCAGAGGTCCCAACCAGACAAACCTAGTGCAACGAAATCTAACCCGGAAATGTATTGAATTAAACGCAGGAAACGTAACAATCACCCAGTCTGCTAGTATTGATAGCGACACTCATTGTTACCGGCATGCTTGGAACAGTCTTGTTGAGGCTTCAGTTTAGAAGAATTGAAAATCCAGGGAATAATTGAAACTATCCAGAAAACAGCATTACTAAAATCAGCTAGAATACAGTGGAGAGTCCCGAAATATTCAAGACACTTACAGTCAATCAATCTTCAGTTACCACTGGAGTGAAAATTCAACGAGCCTAAATTAAATGAGACAAGTAAAAAGTAAGTAGTAGCTGAGCTGTGTGGAGAGAGATAACCATGCCTTTCCCAAGGGCATTTGTACGAAATGAACACAAAAAAGTTCGAACTCGGTTCACTGAGTCCATTCTCCAAGCTCAGCCACCCGTACTTTTCATAGACAACAAGAAAGTAAAATACTCTGCGATTTTGAGATCCAGGCCGACCACTCTATTTAAGCAAGAGGACTTGACATAGTATCTGTGAGAAAGTTTGCCTCCAAAAAATATTACGGGATGAAGATGAATGAAACTGAAAAATGATGAAACTTCAGAGGTTTGATGAGTTAGAAATTAGAGGACTGTGCATACCACTGCATTGCGGTGGTATGCAGGAATACTGGGGAGAGTGCTAGAGATTAGAGACTAGTGGACACTCAAGACTAGAAAAAATATTCAGTATGAACATGTTAGATTTGTTAGAAATTCAGCGAAAGGGCGGGGTTGTATAGACCATGGTCCTGCTGTGGTCTGCATGAACTTTGGGAAGACTGCTGGAAATATGAGGAGACTTGCTGTCACTCGATTCTCAGTGATGACCAACAAACATCTGCTGCAAGCAAGCAAATATAGGGCTCTGTAAGGATTCTACGGAAATAGCAGGATATTCGAGAAGACTTGGTGTCACTCTATCTTCAGTGACATCCACTAAACATCTGGTATTAACATGCAAATGCATGGGACGATGATGATGATGATGATGATGATGATGATGATGATGATGATGATGATGATCTACAACTCAGCTCTGACATACCTGACTAGACTCAGATGATCATCAACAAAGGAAAGGAAATATATCAAGAGGCTCCATAATCGGACAAAGGCTATATCTGCACAGATCTGACACATTTGCGCAGTGACGAAGGAGAAAAAACAAAGTCTGGTGGTATCATGAGGTACTGCCGGGGTGACCTTGGTTTGTGGTGATGATCCTCCGGACCCATAATCACGCCTCACCCCAGGGGTCTTCATCTGATGAAGGCTTTTTTCGTAGCAGTAAATAATAATAATAATAATAATAATAATAATAATAATAATAATAATAATAATAATAATAATAATAATAGTAATAATAGAACGAAGGAGGGACGAGTAGTTCCATGTCAGTTATTTCCCGCTTGCGGTCTGGCAAAGTATTGCGTCTGTGACATCTAATCTCTCAAGCGACTGCTTCCCCACTCGTTTTGTAGAGCAAGATTTAGGGGTTTGGAATTTTGTCCCATAAAAGCTTGGCAGATCGAATTCCTCTAGTCGGAAGTGCAGCGGCGATCATTTATAACAGTGGTACATGGGTGGTTGGCGAGGAAGGGACAGGTGGTGTAGTGGTTAAGAGTGATGCGGGTAGGGATGCCGGGCTGGGAGTCAGTGGTGTGGCTAAGAAGAAGAAATTGAATGGAAATTATTAGGAATTGGAAAGGTGTGTGTTTGGTGCTGGTGTTAGTTTGGAGGAGATGATTGATGGAGAGAGAGAGGGGGAAAGGGGAGAAGGGAGAGAGATAGGGGTGAGGGAGGGGTTGAGAATGATAATGGAAGAAGGAAGAGAGGGGGATAAGTGAGGGGCACGGGGGGGGGAGAAGTGAAAGGAGGAAGAGGGAGAGATAGGATAGGGATAAGGGAAAGGGAGAAGGAAGTGAACTAGAAGGGAGAAGGGAGAGAAGTAGAGAGAGGGAGAAGGGAGAGAGAGAGAGGGATAAGTGAAGGGCGATGGGGAGAAGAAGTGAAAGGAGGAAGAGAGAGAGATGGGATAGGGAGAAGGGAAAGGGAGAGGGAAGAGAACATAAAGGGAGAAGGGAGAGAAGTAGAGAGAGAGGGAAAGGGAGAGGGAGAGAAGGAGATGAGTAGGGGAGAAAGAGAAGAAGGATGAGGAGGAGGCAGAGAAAAGGAAAGAATGAGGAAAGATAAAGAGAAAAAGAGAGTGGGGAAGGAGGAGTATAGAGATTTATTGAAATATGATAAAAAAAGGATGAAACAAAGAAGATATGAAGACTTTTATTTCGACGCTCTACCACTGAACATGCATCGTAAAGGGTTAAGGAAAGAAAGAGAGACTGCTGTGACTAAACGGGGAAAGGATGTCTGGCGATGGGGGGAAACTAGAACGATCGAAGCAGTTTGTGGTCACAAGAAAAATGCTCAAGCTGAAAAAGCTCTCTAGAGAGAGTGTGATTGACGCGGTCGGCAAAGGGTGTAATGGAGAGTAAGGATGTAATAGAGAGTAAAGGAGAGGAGGAGAGTAAAGGCTGAGAATCGATTGGTAAAGGAATCACTACTCGGGGAAAGACAGATACAAACAACACGAGAGAGGGATATTGATAGAAAGATAGCAATTAACAGACTGAAATAGATAGATAGATAGATAGATAGATAGATAGATAGATACGAATAGAATAAGATAGATAGATAGATAGCAATTAAAAGACTGAGATAGATAGATAGATAGATACGAATAGAATAAGATAGATAGATAGATAAATAGATAGATAGCAATTAACAGACTGAAATGGATAGATATATATATAGATAGATAGATAGATAGATACGAACAGAATAAGGTAGATAGATATAAGCAATCTGAGATAGCTAGTTGTTAGATAGATACTTACGTAATACACATCAGTGCCAAGTCCAGGCAAAAGCTAAGTGTTCTAATGTTGATTTCTTGGAAGGCCCTACTCACATATAAGGTTGGCGTAACACAATCTCCCTATTGCTATTGTTTCCTGCCGTTTGGTCTTGTGTTTCGCTAAGCTAGTCATGGTAAATACCAAGATAGAGCAAGAGGAAGAAGAAATTAAGGAAAGTTGAAAAGAAATATCAACACAGAAACTGGTAAGGGTCTAGGACAATAGTCTATTCCAGTCTTCCAAGTGAGCCCTAAAATCGGCATTGAAAAATCTATTCCGTCTAATTGGGTTTGAAGACTCAGGTGAAAGTTTGGATTTCGGAAACTGATTTTCATGGCAGGTAGGTCATCTCTGCTTAGAAGAGTGGCACAATCAAATATTTCTATAACCAAACTCAGTAAATATGAATAAAGAGAAGGAAGATGTATTCAGAGAAAACGTGAGAGAGTAGAAAAAGAAAGAGAGAGAAAAAGAGAGAGAGAGAGAGTTGGAGAGGAGGACAAAGAAAATAGATGGTAGATAGATGGGTAGATAAAGAGAACGAGAAAGAGGGGGCGAGAGAGAGGGGGGGGGAATGAGTGAGGGGGTAAAAAGAATCAGGAAGAGATGTAGTGTAATGGAAGAAAAATGGACAAAAACATGAGAATAAGACAGAAATAGCAGTGGAAGAAAGAGGAGGGGAAAAGAAAGGGAAAGATGAGAGAGAGAGAGAGAGAGAGGGGGCAATTCAAGAAATTGAGAAAGGTGAGAGAGAGAGGCATACGAGAAAAAAAAGGAATAATAAAAAAAAGCAGTAAAAGCAATAGAAAGAGAGAGGGTAGAGACAGAGAGAGGGAAGAGCCAAATTGAAAGTAAAACAGAAAGAGTTAGATTTAGAAATGGAGGGAAAAAAGGCGGGAAAGTCATCGTCGGTGTTAGAGGCAAAATGGCGAATTAGACGAGCAGCGAATGTACCATTCACGATTCCCCGGGTTTAGAGGGAAACAGGAAAAAGTAGAGCCTCGAGTGGGTCACAGGTAAAGAGAAAGTGATTGAGAAAAGAATACGCACACATATACTCAAGCACAAACACAAAAGGAGAGCAAGGGTAAAGAGGGAAAAGATTGAGAAAGAAATTGAGGAAGAGATGATGGTCACAGCATAAGAGAGATTTGGAAAGTGATAGACACATGCATAGAGAGGGGGGGAGAGAGAGGGAAAAGGAGAAAGAGTGGAAGGAAGAAAGAGGGAGAAAGAGGTAAAATAAGATAGAGAGAGAGGAGAAGAGGAGTAGTGACAGATGAAGAGATAGAGAACGAGAAAGTGAGAGAAACACATACAGAAAGAGAAAGAGGGGGAGGGGAAAACAAAAAGTAAAAGAGAGAAAAAGAGAGAAGGGGGAGTAAAAAAAAAAAGAGAGAAGATAGTAAAGATAGTATAGAAGAAGTGCCTTCCACCCCTGAGTTCTTCTTGAGGAGGATTTATGATCGTCTCGCCTGACAAGCCTCAGGGTCCACAGAGAAAAGATCCAGTCACGCCTATGTAAACAGGAAGATATCAAAAGTAATTTAGTAGTTTGTTTCCGGAGTGGGAGGGCAGGGTTGCCGGCCTTCTTCTCTTCGAATCATATAAATCCGCTATGGCCTTCTTCGTACGCGAGTGAGGAATCACCACCATTAGTTCAAGCAAGATGCTGTGCCGTTGCCATCCTTGTATTGATAGCACCACCAGCCAATAGGGGAAGCAACTGAGCGTGAAATTTGCTATGTCGGTAAGCGGCCCATCAAGATGTCATAACAGTGACCACTTGACAAATTCACTGCTCACCTTTATCGGTGGAACCAAATGGGAAATGGAAAGCATTGGCACTGGTGCTGGGGATGGGGGGTCGGTGTATCGTGCTCTGTGGTTGAAGAATGGACCGAATTCGCAAAGCAAGAAGAGGAAGCTGCCAAGAAACGTGGGCGGGGCCTGCAGAAGACCGCGGGAGCGATGTTATATGGCTATGTTGTATTTGTGTAGTGTGACTGTACGAGAGACTCCAGGTTTTATTGGCGGTTTTATAATAGAGTGCAAGAGTGTTCTTTGATGGGCACGTCTGTGATGAGCGGGGCCGGCAACACGAGCAGTCGCCCAGTGCACCAAGTGCTAGAGGGCGCCTATCATGTGCAAGACAGCAGGTCTTTCCAGATACGAATGGAAAGAATGAAAAATGAAAGAATCGAACAGAATCATCATCATCATCATCATCATCATCATCATCATCATCATCATCATCAGTCTTACAAAGTCCGTCGTTAGACATAGACCTTCCTCAGGATTCGCCGCAATTCTCTATCATGGGTATCGCAGTGCCAGTATTTCCTGAATCCATCCAGTTCATCTCCCCATCTTGTCTTCTATCGGCCTCAGTTTCTTATGTGATCTCTGCGGATCTATGTTGTGAGACGTGATGTCCATCGGTTGTCTTTCATTCTTGCAACATGGCCTGCCCATTGCCATTTGAGTTTTTTTATAGTTTCTATTATGTCACAGACACCCATTTTCTTCCTCATATACTGTACTGTCTTGTGGTCTCTCCATGTAAGGTTGAGACCTGTCAAATAAGAAAATTCCCTGATGTGAAGTATATCAGTTAAATACTTTCAGTCGTAATCAAATATTATTACGTGACTTTGTGTATCTGTGTAGCCCAGACAGAATCTTGGTGATGAATAAAGCATTTCATGGAATGCATATTGATCTCCGAAAGATTGGTGCTAGGCATTCTTTATGCACTGGCACTTGATGTTTGAGCTCAGACATATTCTTGATGATGAATACAGCATTTCATGGAACGTGTGTTCATCTGGAAATTGGCTCTAAACATTCCTAAAATAAAAAGTGATTTTTATCAATAGTGTGCATGAATTATATATATATATATATATATATATATATATATATATATATATATATATATATATATATATATAGATAGATAGATAGATAGATTGATAGATGGATAGAGAGAGAGAGAGAAGTGTTCTATTAAACTTTGTCAAAACTTTAACACGAGTGCCCAATAGCAGGCACCTAGTGAGGATCGAAGTCACTACATCAGGAATGGCTTTCGAGGCTAGATTATAACCATCTAGCTCCCTGTCTATTTTTAGCTCTTTCATATAAGATCATAAACTCTTTCTCAATTCTACCTTAAAAAGAAGAACCTGTAGCCGCTGTCTTCTTCCTTAGCATCTGATTTCTTTTTCCTCTCTGAATTTCTGAGACGAGGGATGATGACCACTAGGGCAGTGCACGTTCCAAAAGTGCATGTTTTGAATGGGTTGGATTTACTGTGTTGAGCCACCGGCCATTCTGCCCGTCTTACAAGAGTACGACTTCAAAGCATCTCAATTACTTCTTTTCAATATTGCCAATTTAGACATTCTATATCTAAATTTAGATATATTGCTAATTCTGATATTCTATGTTAAATTCAAATGATTTTAAATGTTTTATCTGTTTATCATTATATTTCTAGGGAACTGCTGGCCCCCACCCAATCTTCCTCCAAAAGAACTTCAAACTCGACTCTGCATTTCCTTGGGTTGGTTGAGTGACATCGCAAGGGTAAATTAATCAGGAAGAATTAGCAAACACTAGATATTCTCTGGTATGGATTCCCTTTTTATAAAATAGTTTGGTTCGAAGTTCCCAGAAGGTTACCATCGATGATAGATACCTGGAGAAGGCCTGAGAGTAAAATGGTTGAAATGTCGGAATGATAACAACCAAGACGAGGACACTCGTCGACC
This sequence comes from Thysanoteuthis rhombus, assembly GCA_963457665.1. NCBI lineage: Eukaryota > Metazoa > Mollusca > Cephalopoda > Oegopsida > Thysanoteuthidae > Thysanoteuthis > Thysanoteuthis major. Next base: position 4,174,961 of record OY735228.1, on the reverse strand, counting down.
TGAATCATTATATAATATTCATATGATATTCTGCTGCCTTTGATTGGTTGATTCTTTTGTGACAACGATTTTTCGTAGCCAATTAAATCTTTCCGAATCGGTTGTTGTCAAATATATCTCGATATTGATTTGAGGCAGGAAGCACTTACAACAACAAAAAACAGGCTGTGATAAAAGAGAAATCGTTAAAAGTTTAAGCAAAAAGGAGCAGGAAGTGAGTAAATATCATAGAATTCATGAAAAATAAATAACAGATATACGAGGTCTGTTCAGAAGGTAACCAGTTATTTCATATCAACTAAAACTAGCATACCGAAGGCAATGCCATTTAAAAGCCTTCCAAAATGCACCCTGGGGACCTCACACATTTATCCTAAGATCCCTTTCACTTTTCAAAGTCCTCTTTCGGGATCGTCATCAGCTGCTTCGTTGCATTCTCCTTGATTGCGTCCATAATCTGAAATCTCTTTGGCAAAAATCAGAAGCTGCAGGGACCCAAATCTTCACAGTGAGGCTGACAGATCTGGATGATGCGATGTTCTGCGAAAAGAATCTACTTGCAACGTGGATAATGGACATGGTGAATGCCAAAGTCACACCGTACACAAGCTCAGTCAATGGCATCTCACACACGACCTAGAAGACCTATGCATGCGCAGCGAGGTTCTTTCTTGTAGGTGACCAAGATTAAAGCTGTGCTGGTGGGTTTTAGAGATATTCAAAATGACTGGCTGTTTTCCAGACAGACCCCCGTAATAAGGGTAGGATTGTGAGAAATGATATCTTGAAAGGGGATACAAATGAAGCCGGAAAAAAGTCAGAAAAGACAGAAGGGGAGAAAAAGAGGGAGAAAGAGAGAGAATGAATAAGCAGTACCCTCACGCTGGCTACGGCTACAGCCGTTCATACTTGGGCTCCACGTATCATGTTACTACTTACTCGGCCTTGGTTTGCAATATGTGAAATAGACTTAATGGCGACGAGCACCCGAAGTGGCGTTACTCGTTTCACCCCGAGCTATTTTACGTATATCAGGGGTGGGGGTGGATTCACACCTCCCCCAAAGACATTACTGCAAAGGGAAGACAAAGCGCCGGAGTTTTTAGTACGACGAGCCCATTCTTGGTATCATTAACTACACGGCCACCTGCACTTCTACGGACAGATAATAGTGACAAACCTAGAGAATTATGGGTCCCAGAGAGTGACTTGGCTCCTTCAAAATTCAGTGAGATTTTATCGAAAAGAAAAAAAATGCAATAAATAGACGTACTATCACTTGACTGGTGAATTCATGTTTGCAAAGATATTTATTTCTTATGATATGCTGTCAGTAGAAATGCAGTGGATGAACTGCTATCTATATATATAAATGCCAATGTTACAAAATTTGTTGTCATGTATGTTTGTCTGTTCAGGTCAAAGAATCATGTTGGAAACAGAAATTTGGATAAACGAAGAAACTTAACTTATGTGACTGACGGCCAAAACATTGTGTCAGTGTATAAATGTAGCCGCTTAAGATCCTATGTAGGTAGAATAAAAAAAACAGCCTAGCTTTAACGAGAGAGAATTGAACTTATGTGACTGACTGTATTTGTATGAGAGAGTAGCAACTAAAAATCCTTAAATCATATATACATAAATATATATATATAGGTAAACAGTGTTGAAGAATAAAAAAAATATTCCAAAATATTAATCAATCCAAAGATAACATAAAATACCATCATTTTTTACGGGTTCTATGCTAGTTTATTTATAATGCTTCTGAGGGGCCTTCTCCATTCGAGACCTGGATGCATGTTCAAATAGTCCCCAACCTCCCTCAGCAACACTTCTGAAAGAGAGGGAGAGGGAGAGAGTGGAAGTAGAGAGAGAGAGAGAGAGAGATAGTAAGAGTATTGATTGAGAGAGAAGCGGAGCGTGTCTGATAAAGAGCCAGCGAATGAAGAATTTGTAAAAAAAAATAACGGAGATGAGAAGAGCACAATAAAATAAATAAATAAATAAAATGAAAAACAAATAACCCCCCCCCAAAAAAAAAAAAACGAAAAAAGGAAACAAAATGTAAACTGCAAAGCCGTAGAGAATCGAAGGGAACGTCAAGAAGACAAAGCTGAAAGAGAGGAATACGAGTCTTTTACAAAGGATGACGTATACGCATGCGCGCACATGCGCACACACAGAAGGGAAGACATGTTTAAAATAGCTGAGAAAGAAAAGGAAAAGATAGAAAAAAACAGAGAGAAAGAAGAAGGGAAAGGAAAGAAAGAGAAGAAAGAGAAAGGAAGAAAGAAAGAGAGGAAAATGAAAGAAGCCAACGCTTACAGGCCTGTCCAAAGCTGGCAATAGGCCCAAAGCATATGGTAAATGTAGGCCTCATTTCAAACTACGTATTGGGTCTTTTTGTAATCAGCACTAAATACATATGATTTGTTTATAGGTATATACATATACATGCATTGTATATGATGTACTTACAAGTAATAGAACAGAATAGAAGGATTAAAATGTTGTATAAAACAGGTATTGGCAAATTAATTTGTTCAAAAGTACTGCACGATCCCCAGAAATCAAATGCAAAATTGTGACTGACAAAAAAGGGGGAAAAAAAAATAGCGTGACAAACGAGAAAAGTTAAGAAAGTCTGATTCCGCGACGTTCACGATCGAGAGGTCAGGCAAATCTTGGGGAAAGTCTATGTCGTTAAAAAGATTTTGAAGAAGAAGAAGAAGAAGAAGAAGAAGAAGAAGAAGAAGAAGAAGAAGAAGAAGAAGAAGAGTATTTGCCACAACCTGGGGGATTGGGTCCCCTCAAAATCGTAGGCACATGCCAATTAGTCCACTTTGACCTTCCCTGTTCATGTCTAAACGTTAAAAGAATTAATATAGGAAAAATAAAATGATACGGAGAGGAGAAAAGGTTAGGAAGTGATGATAAGAGATAGAAAAAGAACGTGAGAGAGAGAGAGAGAGAGAGAGAGAGGGGAGGAACAGACGAAAAACTAGAAAGCACCCAGAGAGTGCAAACTTTTGCCAACGTCGTACACTAAAAACTGTATGAAAATATAGTATTGAAAAATCAAGGGGTAGAAATTGAATTGTACAAATATTGAGTTACTTTCCTTGAAATTTAAATCTGGCCAAAAAAAGCTCTAAAAAGATGTGAGAAAATGTGTGTGAAAGAAAGATGGAGAGTGGACAGAAGGGGACAGGGAATAATGATATATATATATATATATATATATATATATATAGAGAGAGAGAGAGAGAGAGAGAGAGAGAGAGAGAGAGGACTGGTAACAAGAATGGGAGAAGGGTTGGATACAAGGGTAAGATTAGCGAGATTGATTAGTAAAATAAGGGGGAAATTGTTTTCAAGAAACAAATGGACCTGTTGAACGAAACGAATAAAATGCCAGAGTAACTTGAGACCAATGGGAAATGGTGGATCGTTAAGAAGCGGGAAGATTGTAATGAATATTGGAAGAAGAAGAAGAAGAAGAAGAAGAAGAAGAAGAGGTAAGAGAGTGGAAAAGACAAAAAAGAAGTTTCGTCAGAAGAAGAAGTCAAAAAAAGAGAAGGAAAAAGAAGAGAAAGATATAGAGATGAGAAAAGAAGATGTAAATGAAGTAGGGAAATGTAGAGACAGAAGAAGGAGAAATCGAAAAAGAAAGAAAACTCAAGAAGCATAAGAAAGGGTGAAAAGTGGGAAATTTTTCATGAGAAAAAATTGGTATTTGGTCCAGTGGCTCTCGTCCAAGAGGACCCAGGTTCGATTCCCTACATGGAGAAAAATGATTCTTCTTCTTTTTGATAAGAGGATACGGAGAAGAAAGAAAATAGAAGGAGATCAAGAATAGCCTGAGGAAGAACAAGGATAGGAAGGGGAAAAATAGAGAAAGAAAATAACGAAGAAGAAAAAGAGGAGTGTGTGAAACGAAAGAAAAGGAATAATTGCAAATGGAGATTAGAAGAAGAGTAGAAAATAAGACTAAAGAAGAAAAGTATTTGGTGAAAGAGCAACAGACCGTCGGGAAGAGAGAGAGAGAGAGAGAGAGAGAGAGAGAGAGAGAGAGAAGGGACAAAGAGAAAGAAAGAACAATTGTAAAAAGAAGAGACTAAAAGAAAAGGGAGAGAAAACAAACCGAAAAAAAGTTAGGTGAAATAGAAAAGAAAGACAAAAGAGAAAAAGAAAGGAAGAATGATTGCAATAAGAAAGAACGACAAGAGAAAAACAAGAAGAAGAAATGAAAAAATGGACGCTGAACAGATTGCAAAGAAAATGATTTGAAAGAAAGGAAGAAAATCACAAGACGAATAACACTGGAGAGAAGCCCCCCACCCGTTCCAGCAAAAATGCAATGAATTATAAAAAAATAAAAAAATGAAAGAAAATGCATTTAAAACACAAAATGGAATGGGGAAAAAAAAAGATGTTGTTAAGCGGGATAAAACGTAAGATGTTGAGGACGACGAATAAAAGACGACCAAAAAATGTATCCCCCCCCCCTCCCAGAAAAAAAAAGAGGTCTGGTAAAACAAGGAATGAATAATAATAAAAAAAAACATTTAAACAGCAAAAAGCATGGGAATAGAGAAGCAGGTAAAGACGCGGTGTGTACATTGTATTGGAAAGAGAATTCAAGCGGACCAAATTCGTTAAGTCTCTCGACGGGCGAGAAGATGTTTTATTGAATTTCCCCGGAGATAGGAGGCAGCAAGAAATTGGAACCACAATGGCGGCCATAGTTCACACGAGACGACGAAAAGGGAAAAACTGACAGCCACTTATATCAGAAAATACATGCATAAGTAAGTATATCAATAGATACATGTAAGTATATAAAGAGAAATAAATATTCAATGCTCATAAATGTTAACGATTTTTAAATGTTTTGGAAAGAATATATTCATAAAGAAATTAAGTGATTTATATATGTGTGTGTGTGTGTGTGTGTGTGTGTGTGTGTGTATGTGCACAAGCTT
>OY735228.1:4159970-4164970 GCA_963457665.1 Thysanoteuthis rhombus | reverse complement strand
ATTAAATATTACCCCTGAAGAAGGCCGTAAAGAAAATTCGGCCGAAACTCTGTGTTAGCATCAAAGATTAGACGGAGATAAGAATGCCAGAACGAAGGTTAGAAAAATAAGGTTAGTTGAATCCATTTTGCTGTTTATATCAGTTATTTTACCTTACTTCATCTGGATTGAATATCACCGATGAGAACATGGAAAAAACTAGTATGTTCATCAAAACAAAAAACTTCTCTGTCTGTCTGTCTGTCTGTCTGTCTCTCTCCATACACACACACACACACACACATATATATATATATATATATATATATATATATACTTATCATTACTGTGCTTGTAAGGATAACATTTAAACAGAATATGTCACTAAAAGAATATGATGACGCAATTGATTTTTACGTCATAACCCAGAGAGAATAAAGATATCAAGAAAGACATTTATATCCTAAATTGTTGAGCTGATTGTATCTGATCCGGCATTGTTTAGACAAAATGAAATTTTTATAAAAAGAAATGGAAAGATATGTGACTTATATTTCAATTTCGGTTGACTATTGCCGTGGAAACCATTCACTTTGTTTTTAGACTTGTAATTTCTAAAATAAGCCTGGATTTATTCCTTAGAACATAAGATTCTAAGACAATGGAAATTATTTAGTGGATTTGTTATCACGGATATTTGACGGGTTCGTTATCCTGCTAATCTGTACAGCATCTACAACAAGCCCTGCAGTTGCAGAGACAAGAAGAGCGTCTACAACAAGCCCAGCAGTGGCAAAGTAAAGAAGACTGTTTACAACAAAACTCTGCAGTTGAATAGAAAAGTAGAGCGCCTGCAACCAATTGTACGAATGCAAAGTCCAGTAGTTGTAAAGAAAAAAAAAGACCATCTACAAGTAGTGCTGTTGTACAATATAACAGAAGAGCATATACAAGAAGCCCTGAAGTGGCAGAAAATATAAGAGCGTTTTCAACAAGCTTTGTTGTTGCAGAGAATAGGAGAGTGTCTACAAGAAAGTTTGCAGTGGCAGAGAGGGGGCGAGGATCAGTACAAGCTTTGTTGCTGCAGATAAAAGAAGAGTGTCTACAGCATACACTGCAGTTACAGAGGAAAGAACGGCATCTACAACAAGCCTTGCAGTTGCAGAGAAAAGAGCGTGTAGAACAAGCTTTGTTATCGAAGAGAAAACAGCGTCAACAACAAGCTTTGCTCTTGCAAAGAGAAGAAAAGCGTTGGCAACAAGCTTTATTGTTAGAGAGAAAAGAAGAGTATATACAAAAAGCTTTGCAGCGGCAGAGGAAAGAAGAGCACCACCAACAGGTTTTGTTACTGCAGAGAAAAGATGAGCGTCTACAACAAGCCCAGCAGTTGCAGGGTAAGGAAAAGCGTCTTCAACAAGCCCTGCAGTGGCAGAGTAAAGAAGGGTGTCTAAAACAAGCTTTACAATTGCAGATAAAAGAAAAGCGTTTACAACAAGCTTTGTGGTTGCATAGGAAAGAAGAGCATCAACAAGAAATCTTACAGTTAGAGCGAAGAGAACAGCGGCTACAACACGCCCTAAAGTTGCGGGGCAAAGAAGAGCGTGCACAACGAACTTTTCAGTGGCATAGCAGAGAATCATCAGCATGCCGACGGTGATCCCTATCTGCTGCAGAGTACGGGTTGCTTCATTTGAAGATAAACATTACATCGTGGTAAAGAATCAAATCACAGATATATTTTTGTCTCTTATTGCTCTGGTTATGCTTAGTTTTTTCTCCTTTACCGGCCTTCTCTTGGCTTATGTGAATCACAAAGTGAATCTTTTCCATGTTTTCGCCTTCCTGTCAACAATAACATATATTGCTCTGACGATAGATTTAGTCATAGCTTGGTTTTACGGTCGGCAGCAAATTGAAGGAATACCTTTGGAAAAACGGAGCCCCAGGCCTATACACACCACTAAACCCAAATTACTCGTCACCACCAAGCCAGTGTATGTAATCAGAAAGTCTTTTTGTTCTTCTTGCGACACAAAATCGGGATTATTATCAATCGATTATCCGACTTTATGTGAGCCTCTTGCCCCAGCAAATCAGTTGGAATCAGTTGCTATTCTAATGCCGGAGCCCATGAGAAAAAGTTGATTCCCTAAATATACAATAGGTAAAGAAGGGGAAAAATTCAACTGAAATGTGGAGAACAGCTGACGGGGACAAAAAGGAAAATCGTCAAAATATCAAGAGGTATACAAAACGGGAATTTGAACGCAAAATCTTTGAAATCAGAACGAACTGAGAGCTCTTTCAGCATTTGATTAGTTTAAGCGATTAAAAAAATGATATCTTTCTTAATTGAACAGTAATAAAATTTGATACGATTAAAATTTTGTGCAGTTGGTGTCTTTTTAATGGCTATACATGTTAAGCGAATCCTTGGTTTGACGTGTCAGAATTTTGGCTCGCTATAAAATCGCTATTTCCGGTCAACTTTGGTTTTATTTTTTCCAGGTAATGATGGTTTACTTCGGAGATGCATACGGCTTACATGAGTTATCACATTCAAAAATGTTTTAATTTTAATTCTTTTGATAATTCTAAATATTTCAGGGTCGGGAATTGGATTTGGGATAGGTATTGATGGTATTAAAGAAAGTAACCGAAAAATTTTAAAGTTTGAATAATTCGAAATCCTTTAGGGTTAGGGATCACATCGAGTGTTAAAACCGGAAATAGCCATTTATGGCAAACCTGAATTTAGGCTCGTCAAAGCAGGGGTTGCCCATGTGATATTTCTTGTTGATAGGTTTATCCGATGAAGGCAGGAGCAAGTGCATAAGTGAAAAGTGAATAAAAATCAACAGATTTCAAAATTTTAACTTGATTTGCAGATATGTTTTCTTAGCTTTTAACCACAAGGCCAAATTGGCACACCCAATGAACGACTAACCTTTTGAAATTGGAAACCGTCAACCAAAACTGTCACCTAAACTATCAACACATGTTTCTCCAGTTTTCAAGTAAGTCTGTCTAGCTCAATGGCTATGTATGTACGATTCACGTGTATAGGATCCACGAGTGGAGCTAGAGGGTTGAAAAAATGTAATCATTTAGACCTTATTATGTCTAGAAAAGACCTTTGTTCGTTCTTCTAACCTTTAAGTTTCTAGTCAGGAGATCGATTTGCAATGTATGCTAATGCTAAATTGGTTCCTCAGTTTGTGTCCGGTGGCATCCACTCCTGTTTTCTTTGTTGCTGAAAATTCATGCTTTTTTTAAAGTGATCACAGTCCAACAAAAGTACGAGAGAAGAAACTTATTCATTGATCATTGCTTTTTCCCAATTTCGTAGATGTGTCCACACACCTCTATTAAACATTTTTTCTGTTGGTCTCTCGTTCGATCAGTCTCCTTCACCTTAAACAACAGAAATATGAAGGAAGGAAGAGATGAGATTTCATAGGTGTGACGTCATTATTCCGATGATGTAATAATAGCATGTACGAGTTCGGCATTTTTGTATCTAAAGAAAGCCATTTACGATTTTTATTGGAATACTTTCCATATTTCAGTATTTTACAAGTATAAGAATGAGTTGACTCAAAGAAAGACTACTTGCCTCTCTCCAGCCTCCTTGCCCTCCTTCTCTTGCTACTACCAGAACAGACGGTGAACGCATCGTTGATCTTATACTTCTTGCTAACTGATCACCCCCAACACAGCATGCTACCAAAAGACGTTGGTGGTATGATGGTTTCTGTTGGGTGACAAACCAGCCTTATTATTAAACTGATTACATCTGTGAACACACTAAATATGCTCTCCTTACTTTCCATGCGTGATTTTAGAATTTTGGGCGTCACTAGACTTGTAGCCCTCAGAGTAAATGAAACTTATGACATATTTGTCCGATCAATCCTACTCTTGACATCATTAGTTACGTTGAAGGTTAGTAATAATATAATAGAATATACCGGTCCAGAATGACGGGCTTATCTATTTATGGGTCGGCACAAAGAAGCCTGAAGCAATAAGGTGATTTCTTTTTTTTCATAATTCAAGTATTCTAATTTTAAGTTCTTTAAAGTCTCAACTCAGTTCAAGCTATTTTTATGCGTGATCAGATATTCCAAGTCTCAAGAATTTCTTGCCGGTGCAAACGTTGGCCAATGAGGTTACACTGAGGCTGCGTTTGCTAAGCGCATCGGGAGGCCTTTGGACTCGTCCTTAGGCTCTCCCATTATTACTCGGCCCAGCTTTCGCAGGTGACGTTGAGCTTTTCAACGGTAACTGCGTCGGCTGGAGCCATTTTTTGGGAAGTTGACTACTATTTCTTCCCACGTTAAGCCCGACCTTGTGTCACATATTGCTGTGGTGGGACAGTGATTAAATAAAAAGTCTCAAGAATTTCTATGACGTGATCTATTACGTAATTCTTATGCCGTAATTGAAAGGTAAAGTGACAAATGAGATGCACCAGCAACAAACAAACAGAAAATTTGTACTTATACTATTCGATGCATTAAACATTGCAGGGATCAGTTTATGAGTCGATGAGAGTAGAAAACTTACACAGACTTGTTACTTGAAGCAATAGAGATTCATTAATTATGGGGGAGGATAATTTTCTTACTTGATGACAGTAGAAAACTGATCTTCCACTTTATTGATTCCCTCGTTCATTGACAGAGAAGAAAACAGCTTGATTTTTTTTTAAAAATCATGTCTTTTCATTCAAATGTATTTTGGGGTGATGAGTGAAAAATATGGAAGTTGCTGCAGGTCTTGACACTTGAATATAAACAAAAAATAAAACATGTTCATTTTTTGCGTTACAAAGCAACAGACATCGGTCTTTCTTAAGGTAAATAATAGTATTAAGATTGTTAGATAAATTGATAGATAGATATGAAGGGACTTATGTATAGGATTTTAAAACAATTAAATTTAATTGGATAATAGATAATAGAAAAATACGTTATTCAAATGTAAATGGGCTTTTTGTTTTCAAAATTATAAGAAAA
>OY735228.1:4119970-4154970 GCA_963457665.1 Thysanoteuthis rhombus | reverse complement strand
GAATTGTTTTTCTTCGATTTACGGGCAGTTTTCAATCGGTTAGTGTGATTCGAGCAAATAAACTTTCAGTGATCTGAGATTCGGGAAATTGATACAGACCCTTTTGACTGTTGGTATGTAAGGTTCCAAGTTGTAAGCCCAAGAAAGCTTTGTGACTTTTTCTTTGTACTTTGTTTTCCTTCAGTAACGAGAACAGCAAGAACAATCCTCATCAAATTGAGGTGGAGGAGGTACTCTTCGCTATTTGCCTGTCCCGTCACCTTAAAACCAAATCTATACATATAAAATTGACATTTCCCTAACGCGATTCGAAACCATAAATACTTAATGTATTGATTTTAGTGTATGTCCACCAATACAGTTTGATATTTGCCTTAAATAGATTATAAGCAAGCTTGTTTTGTTAGCCGGGCTCGATCAGCACTTGAGAAACTCATAATTGTGATACGTGTCATTATAAACTCAACCTCGTGACTTTCTCACTTTTTGTGACACTCTAGTCCAAGTCTCGATTTGATTTTGTATCTCTCCCATAACAAGAGCAACAGGAACAATCCTCATTAAATTGAGGCAGTTAACTCCCCACTGTTTGCCTGTTCCGTCACGTTAAACCAGACTTGTACATAAACATTTCCCTATTGTGATTTGAAACCACGACCAAGCGATTGGAAGGTGACTACTCTTTCCCAACTGAGCTAAACTGACAAGTCTTATATATTTACTATATATACAATACAAAAGGTTGCAGTGATCATCTTAATTTAGAATAGAAGTTTGAGTGGGGTTCAACCCTGCAGCAGCCAGTCTTTACTCTCTTAATTCATCTTCTCACTCTAATCTATTCTACTTTGAAATTCTTTCCACAAATCATTCTCAGTCAAACTCACGTTCTTCTCGCTCTCGCTTCAACTTCCGTTTTAACTCTCGTTCTTTCTTACCGGCTTGCCATGTCACTTGCCGAGTTCAGCCATGCGAACGAGACCCTCGTCTAAACTCATCAGAAAAGTTGTTGGTGGCAAAACTGCGCATGCGCACTTGTCATCGCAAGTAAACGCCGGCAGCCATCTTTTATCGCCGCGAAGCGTCTTGTTTTTATTGTACTTTAGTGTTAGTCCGCTTAACCATGAGAGACCCTTTGTTGCTCGATCGTTTTGTAGCACACCGATGTCAATGGAGACCCAAACACTGAGTCGATGGCTGTAATAGGGTGAGGAAAAGTGACAAAAGAAATAAACTTCATTTTGATAATGGCGGTCGTCAGAGGTGCTTCCCACCATTCAAGAATGACGTCAGTCTGGAGAGAATATGATACACTTCACAATCAACTGGAATATTATCAGAAAATAGGTATTTACATAAAGACACATACATGCATACGAACTCAAAGAAACTCGTACACTTACATACACAAACGCACACAGACATATCCAAGCATGATTATATCTACCTACCCCCCAATATATATATATATATATATATATATATATATATATATATATATATATATATATATATATATATATATATATATATATAAAGATTAAAGGGTATAACGAGGCTGTGATCCTTCATTCAAACATACATTATTAAACTGACAAACTCTTTCTTGGTTGCGTATAAACCTCATACTGACAGGATCGAAATTTTGTAAAAATGTTCTGAAGCTGTTAATCTTAAAGTTCTAGATATTTAAATGTTTGTGTGTTTGTGTGCGTGCACGCATATGTGCATGTATTGTATATATGTGTGTGGATTGTTTATACGCGTTTATCCACGAGGTATATACGTAGGTATATCAATAAGTCAGTAGCCCAAGCCTTATGGTAAAATAGTATTTATTTTACTCAAAAATATTCATTCTCCAATATGATTTCATTCCGTGGTATTGCGTTCAAATTCAGGGGTGAATATGAATCACATAGATCGAACATTTTGCAGTGGAAATTTCAGTGCAGAATTTATTTTAAGGCTACAAATTCATTGAGCCACTCTTTTATATAAAATTTCACTTCAGATAGATTAGTTTCAACACAAGGGCGGAAGAATGGGGCATCAAGTGAAACTTGAATTCATTACTATTGAATCGTACTGACTAACTTAATATTAGGCTTACTAACTATATATATATATATATATATATATGTAAGGTTTCGACCCAATATAACAGTACTGGGAGGTATACTGGATAGTCTATAGCTGCACTGAAGAGTTGTAATACAACGAAAAAGCTGTCTGTGGTTGACACAATTATCAATTATTTAATTGATATATATTAACTAGGAAATGGATATTTGATCTGATAGAATGTATTTAAATTGCGCCATACCATATTGAGACTCTCATCTGAAATGATCTCCTGTTATTATATGGTTGATGTATCTCTTGGCCTAGATAGTGTGAATAGAATAAACAATTAAAGAAAATGGGGCTGCTGCCAGAATCGAACCTGCAACCAATAGGGTAGTCACTTCAACGTAGCGTTGCTCTTACCATTGAGCTAAATAGCCACTGGTAATGCAAAGGCCCAGGAACAAACGAGATGTGAATTCTGAGGGAAAACAGTCATATTGGGTCTTTGCATTACCGGCTGCTGTTTAAACACCTAAAAATCTGGTTAGCTTGTGCTAGAAGCCATGTACAACATGTGAGGAGATATCAGAACTGTGTTTTATGGTCTGATGAAACCAAACTAAAATTATTTGGTCATATGAACTCCTAATATCTATTGAGGGTATCAAATGAATTTCACAAACCAAAATATACCCTACACAGTGGCGGAAGCAATATGCATTGGGGATGTTTTGCTGCTTCTGGACCAGAAAAACAAATGGAAGTGCAGAGTATCATGGATAAAGAGTAGTATTAGGGTGTTCTAACGAAAAATAATATAAAACGAAGTGCCCAAAAGCCATCTTTGAGGCGTCACTGGATATTCAAAGATGACATTGACCCCAAAACATACAGCACTAATTGTTACAAGATACTTAAATGACATCAAAATTAAGGTATTGGCACAGAGTCCTGATCAAAACCCAACAGAAAATGAACGGGCTTTTTCAAGGAAAGAAGTACAAGATAGAAATATTTCAAATTCGGAGGAGCAAAAAGCCAGGAAAGAATAGTGCAAAATACCTGTTATTGTGTGATATGATCTTGTAAGGAATTATCAAAAATGATTGAAGGCAATAATCAAGAATTAAAGTTACATAATTGATTTTTGAGAGCCAATAATTTTGTTTTATGTTAAAAGTGTGTAAGCTGCTTTTTTGATATCATTGCTTGGCATTAAAATAAAATTTTGTTGTCGGCATAACTACACCTTTTTTTTTTTTAAATCCATTATTACATCTTTCGTGGAAAAATGCAAATGGAATTTCTATTATTTTTTTGGCATTACAGTTTTATTCATAATTATGAGAACGGAATATATGTTAATGAGATGGGACAGGCAAACGCTGAGGTGTACCCGCCTCCCAACACTGCTGGAGTGCCATGTCAATATACCTGTTTTGTTTTTAAAATCACAAAACACTCACATGGTAAACAATTAATGATCCCAACAAGAGAAAGTTAAGATAGTTCCATAATAACAAAGCATATGTAAAACATAAAAAAGACTGGAGGAAATTACTTGAATTACTTCTAAAGATTATGGGAAAATAAGTAACTGAAGTGACACAAACAAATTTTGAAAATGTTTATAATGTATTTAGTGTTCCAAGCTGTAAAGCTTTCTTGGTTATATATATATATATATATATATATATATATATATATATATATATATATATATATATATATATATGAATATGAAAATAGGTAGGTAAATTTTGCAATAAGGGTTGAATAGATTTACGAAAAGTGTAAAAAAGGAAAGCCAATCTTTTTAGTTATGGTTTTTACGTCTAGAGTTTTTAAAAAAATCATTATTAAACCTTAAACAGTTTCGTATATGTCTTCAGAAGGCTGATGAGATTCTGTTTTGTTTTTAACACTTTTCTTATATATATATATATATATATATATATATATATATATATATATATATATATATATATATATATGCATGTGTGTGTGCGCGTGTACTTATAAATGTCTTTTGTATATATTTGTTTGGTATTTATGTATGTGTGTCTATCGCATAGAAGCGTGTCTACTGTATGCATATAAAATTGTATAAGTAGGTTTATCTATATATGTATGTATGGGTGTAGTGTACGTAAGCGTTTGTTTGTATGTCATGCATATATCACGTTGACACAAATGTTCCCAGTTCCATGATATTCACAAGGATAGAGAAATCTTAGAAGTGTCTTTGAAGTTTCTTCAGCTGTCCATAGCTTGTGTATGCATAGCCCCAACTAATCATTTTTAAAAAAAGTGATAGTTCTACTTCATTTTGGGGGAAAATTACATCTAGACAACGTATAGTGGATGCTTGACGGTGAATCTCTGAAGCTTATAATAATAGCCATATCATCATCATCTGTCTTTCAACGTCCGTCGTTGGACATCGACCTTTCCCGAGATTCGCCATATTTCTCTATCATTGGCGTCGCAGAGCCAGTACTTTCTGAATTTGTCTAGCTCGCCTCTCCATCTAATATTCTGCCGGTCTCTGTTCCGCATGTAATCTCAGGGGATCCATGTCGTGAATTGCGATGTCCATCGTTTATTCGCCTTTGGTGCAACATGGCCATTTGAGCTTTTTTTTTAATGGATTCTGACTCTTTTCTTTCCTCGGATGTACTGTGCTGTCTTGTGGTCTCTCCATGTGAGGCCCAGCATAATTTTTTCATGTGCAAATAGCTATATAGTTAGTGTTAATTGCTAGAAATAATAATAGAACTGTTATAGGATGTATTCAGTATCTTGAATTGTAATAATATCTTTATATTCCGTATTAGAAGTTGGCTGGTTATGGACCAACTCTTAAGGTAGGTGTAGGCTTAAATTTGAAATTTGAACTGAAAATCTGGTTGTCGAATTATACAGCAGGTCGAAGTTTAGTTTTTATTTCCATATCATCAGGAAACAAGATTTATGTGCATTGGAAACAATAACTCAAAATTTTCCCGTATGGTCAGACTTGTTGGCCCATGATTAAAAGAGAAAGAAAGAGAATGCAGGGTATCGGAGAGGAGGGTGAGTAGGTAAGAACAATGAGAGAGAAGGAGTAAAATGAGAATAACAAATGAAGGAAGAAAAGAAGGAAAGTGTAGGGGGAAGAAGAAATGAGAGAGGAATAGAAAAAGATTCGCTTTTGAATTTGGTTTAATATTTTTACCGGTAGCAAATCCAAATCCTGCCATAAAGAAGAAGACGACTTGGGGAAAGAATGAAACTGAGGTATGGGGGTTATACGAGGTGGATGTGGGCGTTGGTAGAAGAAATAATGCATTGTGATGTTGAGAAATAAAAATAAAGGAACGACGGACTCTATTTTTAAGGATTTTAGTGTTCCTTTTATGCGTCCAGAGTTAAAATAACGAATCACTATGTGTTGTTATTTCCTAATGGCTTGCCATGCGTGGATGACAGATCGAAATGTAACGGGACTGGGAGATCATGGCCACGTTTGTTCACTTGAGAGAAAGAATGGGAATAACATTCAGAATACGGCATCGATTTTCATAGGTGTTTTTCAATAAAAGAGGAATATAAAATAAAAGAGATAAAGAAGGGCTAACACCAATTTCTAGATAACAAATAGTGTCTGTGTTTATTCCTGCTCTTTGTGGAGCATAGGGCCGCAACCACTCTGCTGCAGTTTCAGAAGCAAGCAAGACCGGTCTCAGTTACCAGCAACACAGGCAGTCGACCAGAGCGGTAAGTGCTGTGGTGTGCGTGTCATGTGACTATGACCTTACGACTCTCCAAATGCAAACTCGAAAATGAATATTTATTTCACACTGTGCAATATAAGCAACAAAGATAATACGACACTTTAAAGGGCTCCGAAGTTCAGCCTGCTTATGGCACCCAGAAACCTCAGGATGGCTCAGGTAACAAGTAGATTATTACAGGGTTAAGTGCTAGCCTCACAATCAACTCTCCTCTTTCATCCAAGCTTGACTGCAGCAATGACGACTTCCAAGCTGTAGGTTTTTTTTTTCTGTCAGATTAACTTCCTCTTATATGGACTACCTCATCGGGTGAAAGCGCCCCAACTGCATTACTATCTACCCATAACTGAGGGTCGGAGTATCAGCGCGAAATGAACAACCATCCCTGGCCGAAATTCGAAGTTACACCAAGGCTGCACAAACGGGTCTAGAGATATTCAAAATGGCTGGATACTTTCTGGACAGGTCTCGTATCTAAAATGCATCCAAAAATAATCCTTATATATTTTTTTTCCTTTTCCTGTTGAGTGAGACGTTTATAGAAAATCGATTATAATCTGCGGACGAGAATTCGGGACGACACAGCTCAAGTCATAAATAAATTTCATTTTTTAGATAGTACACTGTTTTCCTTTTCATGTGATCAGAAAGCAATGTTTATTTGCATTTTAAGCCGTAACTCAAACTTTATCCGCGTGCCCAGTCTTGTTCTTCAAGAGACTGACATGAATTATTTGAAATTGCCCAGTAACGTGTGCATTAATTAATGACTAATGACGATACCTTTCTTCCTGAATTTCCGTGTATTTCACGGTTAAAAATGATTTACAATGTAATTCTAAAATAAAATCATTTGAAATGCTTTATTCTAAAGTAAATTTATTAGCAAAACATTTACATGGTACATATAATAGCACTATTCTGTAAGAAATGCCTGCATTGATTCCTGATTATTTACTATCCTTTTCTTTCAGAAATGGAAAAAAAAAACAGCTGTGGACGAGACTTAAACTTGCATCCCCTATTCTTGTAAGTTCGTTCAACATGGACCAGGCCCTTACCATAGGCACACATATCTCACTAGATATATTTATTTATTAAGCTTTACTTGGAAGTTTTAAGTATACCAGCCTGGGGTATCTAATTATGATCAGACTCATTATACGAATGAATTGGTCCTTTAGAACATCTTGCTGATCCTCACTCTACGATGATACCCTTGTAGATACAGCAAAAGCACCGGGGAGGGGACAAACAGGGATTTTCCACACCTTAGATCAGGCCTGCTCAGAGAGGGAGATTGGGTTTCAAAATTTGAATGTCATAGAGGCCTGAGATCACAGGATTACTATGAAGATTGACAGTGTAGAACAAGTTATAGACACTCCCTAGTCTATTACCTGATAGCTAACATCCAGGTATATGATCCCGAATATATATATATATATATATATATATATATATATATATATATATATATATATATATATATATATATATATATATATATATATGGAAAATTGGTGGTTGTCTTTAAAAATACAGAGCCCAATATCAATAAGAAAAACAGTGCTATATTATTGCTTGCAACGTGAAGAGAACGAATAACGAAGCGTAAAATTTTCGAACTTTCAAAAGAACGAAACGCTCTCAAAGATACAATATAAAATTGTTTTGCCCTCTGGAAAAGTACAATGAAGTACAAAACAGATTTGTTATGGGGATACATCTCAAGTTTAAATATATATATATATATATATATATATATATATATATATATATATATATATATATATATATATATATATATATATATGCTGGTGTGCGCGTGTTCGCGTGTGTGTGAAGATCAGTATTAATATCTCTAATGAGATACAATTCTGGCGGCCATCCCCGTTTTTCGTAGTTTAAGGGCATGTATTCAGCCGGCGTTTGCCAACGCTTCCATTCAAATGTCTTCGGTAAATTTGCTGCTCTCTGTTAAGCAGTAGCCCCGCCCCACCGGGATGCACCCCACATCACCCCACCGGTGATACATGCAAGAAATTAAGAATTTTTCGCTCGCCTATCGCGGCAACTGACACCGTATACTACGGCTGGAATAAAGACACACAAAGACTCCGGCGGGGTTTCCAAATCAACATGTCATATCGAAATCGGGAAAAAAGAAAAGTTAGTAGTCTTCAAGGGTTAGTGGAAGAAAGCTTAGCTGTTTGGAAATTTTTAAACGTTTGAACAAAAGATGGCGGTTGCTGGAGGAAAATCGAAGTAAATTCACCATGAATAACGGTAAAAGTATTGGGTTAGGTCTGGACTGGATGCCGAGGGGAAGGACTTGCCGGGGGGAGCTGATGGGAGATAAATAATGTACTGATTGTAGTCTAATTTGGGGTGGTGAGAAAGAGATATCTAGGTTGTGACAATATCAGGGGGTGCGGGCTGTTCGGGCGGGAAACAGCTTAATGGAATTCAAGCTCCAGCTGAGACAGTTTGAGTTTACTCCGCACTAATGCCGTCCACAAAGGCATGAATCCATCTCTTCCCCCTCGCCATGAGTAAAATAGCGCAGGGTGAAATGAGTGGTGCCACTTCGGGTGTTTTGTTGCCTCTAAGTCTTTTTTCTCATATCGCAAACCAGGGCTGAGTTAAGGTGATATGTGGAGCCCAAGCAGGAACGACTTAAGCCGTGGTCTGCATAAGGGTCGAGAGTGAGCAAGAGTGGATAAAGGCAAAAGAGAAAGACTTGTCGATTATAGCTGATGGTTGTCTTCTTTGGTATGGTAAGAGGTAAATACCTTATTTTGATTTTACGATAGATTTTATCATCTCTATTTCTCGATGAAATTTCATATAACATCTTCTGTTAACATTGCTCCAATACATAGACTCAGGGACACATTACCTACGTACAATTTGAAATACTATCAAACATTTAAAGAAATTAACGACATTGTCGTATTTCATCATCATCATCAGCAGCAGCAGTAGCAGTAGCAGCTATTCAACTTCCATCGTTGGACATAGACATTTAACATGTTTCACCAGAACTCTCTATCATGAGCGTCGTGGAGCCAATACTTTCGACCTTGTCTAGTTTATCTCAACATCTTAAATTCTGCGGGCCAAAGTTTCGCATGTGATCTCGAGGGATCCACGCTTTGAGTCGTGATGTCCTGCTGTTTTCTGACATTCTTGGAATATGTTAAACCCACTGCGATTAGAGTCTCATAATTGATTCTATGATATCTCGAACTCCTGTTTTTTTCCTAATATATTGTGCTATCTCGTGATCTCTTCATGTGATGTTGAGCTAGATTATCTCAGCTGTGCGTTGCATGGTTCTCTGTTTGAGGTTTGATCTTTTTGTTAGGTTCCATGTTTCAGCTCCATAGGTGACTATCGGGAGGGTGCATAGATTGTTTACCCTTCCTTTCATGACACATGAGGATTTCTTGTTCTTGAAGATAGAGCTTGCTCTACCGAAAGCTTATCATCGTAGACTGATTCTTTGCTTGATTTTTCTTCTTTTAAGGATTTCACGGAGATTCGTCGTCCTTTGCAGATGTAGTGTTTTGCTCTCTCCAGCTTGTCCTGTTTGCTAGATCTTAAATCAGGTGATTACCTTTTTCACTGTATAGTCAATATTTTAGTTTTGCATGGATTAATTAAAGCTAAAACATTTTCCATTAAGAAATCAATTTAGGATAGTTTAATTTTTCTGAACAGTGAAACCACATTATCATGATGCCCTTGGAGATTTGAGGGTTTTTTTTATTATTAATTTGCCGTCATAAGGGATGAATTGAATACAAAGTGAATCAACAATGAGAAATCAGAAAGTACAGATAAAATTATTTCAAGGGTTCACTATATTTAGTGCTTACAATAGTGCACTGAAATCTTCATGAACTGTTGTTAACAAATCCCTGGCAATAGTTGAACGAGAATATAAAAAAAAAGTGCTGTTAGAGCGTATGTGTCATTGGATAATGTTGTTGAAACGAGTTTCGTTTCAACAAGAGTTTACTGCCCCACAACCCCAAGTAAGACTTCTATTAGTGGGACTTAGGAGGAATAGTTTATTACAAAGTGATAGAACCTGACCAAACGGTAAATCATACAACGCTACAGTGAACTCTTGGATCGTTCGAATGACACATTGGAGCAAGAATCGACCGGGGGTGTCACAATACAACAATGCCCATCCTCAGGTTGCAAATTCGACACAGCAAGTTATTATTGAGCTGGGATTGAAGGTTCTTCTACATGCAGCGTAACTTTCAAACATGTCTCTTCCAGACTATCACTTATTCCAGACCATGCAACACACGTTATGTAGGCAGCAGTTCCGACAAGTCGAAAGAATTGGAAAAATTCTTGAAGAACTCGTTATGATGGAACAGAATACATGATTTATCTGAAATTTTGCCCAAGGTCATAGAGAGCATGGAAAATAACTCGGTGACTAAATAATTAGGCTATGAATTTTAGCACAGTATCCAGCCATTTTTAATATCTCGAGAACTGGTTGCGCAGCTGAAATGTCACTCTTCTCTTACTCAGTTGACAAAGAGACAACACTGAGTGAGCTTGTGTACTGTGTGTCGTTTGCATTCACAATGATCAGGTCTGTCAATCCTTCACTCCTCTTGCAGGGTTTTTGACCAAACGTTGCATTACCCAGGTGTATCAACCTGCATACAGCGCAAATTTGGCCCACTGCGAGTTCTAACTTTTGCAAAGAGATTTGCTAACCGTGTACGAGATTAAGAATAATACGACGAGGCAGCTGATGGGGATCCCGAAAAGGGATTTTGGAAACCGTTTTGAAAATTGGAAGGAATGCTGGGATATTAGTGTGAGTTGCCAAGGAGAGTACTTTGAAGGGTACAAAGGCGCCATTGCCCTAGGTAGGCTATTGTTTTGTAAATATGGAAAGGCCGGATACTTCCAAGTCTGACCTTGTATATGAGTGAAAGATTTTGCCAAAATGATTGTTGAAAACTCTTGCAACGATATATTTTCCTCTTCTTTATATTACCTTATCATAGAGCTGAGAATTAACACCTAATTGGGGGATGCTGGGAAACTGAGAGGCTGGAATGCAAAGAGGGTGCTAGGGTGGGGGCGTAAGAAAACAAGGGATTTTTTATGGGTAGCAAGAGGTATAGGATACTAATCGATACCTTCTACCTCTTGAACTTTTAGATACTTAGGTACTAGTATAGGTATTTCTGATTATTAAAAAGTATTTCTATTAGAGAAAAAGTAAAATTTAATTTTCAATTAATCGTTTTTGGTGCCTTCACGACGGGGTATGTGCTCTATGGGGAGGCGTAATCAAAGAAACTGTGGGGAACATTGATTTACAGTAATCGCACAAGAAAGTATGTCGGGTCACGGAGACGAGGTTACGAGAAGGTTGAAAACCATTGTCACAAATACTTAAAGTTGATTAACTCAATGATACAAATATGCCAAAGGTGTCTTTCCGAGCCAACGAAAGGACATCCATGCATCATGCCAGTCAAGTGGTCCAGAAAGGGAGTAGGGGGAAGCCCTTAGTTTGCGTATTTGAGTCGGGAGTAGAGATCGGTCTCTGCAGACGGATTAACGGGACCCGGTATTACCTGATGGTCACCCATCTAGGTACTAACCTGGCTCGGCTATGCTTAATTCCAGTGATCGTACGAGAACAGGCGTCTCCGACACGATTTGACCATGACGGACAGTCAGGTGCCGTCAATGATACCAAAAGTGGATGTCAATAATAATAGATGCCAAGAAGGAAATTCTGGTTGAGATTATTGCAGAAAGAAGAGGGGACAATTCGTTTATCAACAGTAACGCATTTAACTTTGCAAGTCACGCTTCGCTGTCTAGCACAGACAAGGCAGGATGATGCCATGGACGCAAGGAGCTAGAAGTTTGCCGCGAAAGCAATAGAAGTCTACCGGAAAATCGTGACTCCCGGGCAAAAGATTTCTCTTTTGTCCCTTCCTTTCCCTTTCCTTGTATTTTTCTTCGTCACTTTCTTTTTTTCATCATCATCATCATCATCATCATCATCATCTTCTTCTTCTTCTTCTTCCTCTTCTTCTTCTTCACCTTTCCTTTCAGCTTTTTCTTTCTATTCTTTATATCCCACCTTTTTCACCTTTACGTAATCTCTTTTTTTTCTTTTCTTTTCTTTTCTTTATCTTTTTCGTCCCCTTATTCTCTTTCTTCTTTTTTTTATTCTAATTGTCGGTGTTGTTATTTCTTTCAATTTCCTTCTCTCCTTTTCCTCTTTCCATTCCACAATATCCAAATTGACCCGACGTCTTTGCTCTAACCACCAACTTCCTTTCTTGCTTTCTTCCCTAACGGTTGTTCAGTCACCCATCGTTTACAGTTAACACACCTCTCGGTCATATTCAACAAACATGGCCGTCGGCTCTCCATTTTTCTGGTCTCTTCTCCATCCTTTCCACCTCGGAGTTTAGTTCACCGATCGAGAACAACAATACCAAGAAGCAGATTTGTCTTTCAACGACGATTGTTCAATCCTCTTCTGCCCTTTTTCTCTAACCCGGTTTACTTTCGCTTTATTCGATCTGACCGCCATTTTACGCCATGATCAGCTTCTGCGCCTTCTGCTTGGCCCTCTCTTTATTCACCGGTGATATGCGCGCCACGGGATTCACTCGCAGTTCCACACCCAGGAGAAACACAAACATTCTCCTCGTGATAAATGCTCTACAATAGGATTCATCCATTTAGAGAAGCACAAATACATCAGGTTACACACTCTAATCTCATTCCACGATTTTCCCTTAGTATTACTCATATTTACTTGATTTTCCTAACGCACACCTCTGTCATTCTCAGCGAACGTATAGGAGCATGGTTATTTGGTAATAGAATAAAAACCACTTCTAATATATATATATATATATATATATATATATATATATATAGAGAGAGAGAGAGAGAGAGAGAGAGAGAGAGAGAGAGAGAAAGAGAGCGAGCGAGCGAGCGAGTGAGAGAGGTGGGGAATTATGTGTCAGTAAATATATCGCTTAATTCGGTACTACTGATCGATCGCACAGTTATGGTTAAGGCAGGAGTAAAATGTCAGCCTCAGAGTCTGAAGCAAAGGTTTCGATCCTACGTCATGGAACTGGAAGGGAAGTTGTATAGTCTATAGCCACACTGTAAAATTGTATTACAATGGAACATCTATCTATTCTAATTATTATATATATATAAGTGGAACATCTTTCAATTTCAAATTCTAGTGTGGCTATAGACTATACAACTATACATACATACACACATATATATATATATATATATATATATATATATATATATATATATATATATATATATATATATATGAGATGACTTCAAATTTTTAAGCTACGTTAGTTGAATTATAGACTGTGATGATGATTTTAATCAATTCTTTCATTCCATTCTTTCGACATATTGCTTTCTTCAACACATAGTAAGGGGTATCGTGATAAAGGTTGGGAAACTTCAACAGATTATTCAATAGGTTCATCATCAAATGACATTTCATGTGTCTTTCCAATCAACCTAATAAGAAAGGAAGAAAAAAACTATCAATTGGTTCTTTCTTTGAAGTAAAAGAAATACATTTCCCCGTCACTGGTATGCCAAGATAGACGTGTGTGTGTGTGTGTGTGTGTGTGAGAGAGAGAGAGAGAGAGAGAGAGAGAGAGAATGTGTGTGCATGAGTGTGAGTGAAGTTGATCAGATGCTATGAAATATTCGTCTCTTTCTATCCATATCTATATCTATCTATCTATATATCTATATCTATCTATCTATCTCCCGCTCTCTCTCTTTATCCATCTATCTATCTATCTATCTCCCGCTCTCTCTCTTTATCTATCTATCTATCTATCTATCTATCTATCTATCTATCTATATATATATATATATATATATATATATATATATATATATATTATATGATTATGAGTTTAGTTGTATGCATGATTGTATACTGCCTTTATCTATCTTTTCCTTTGGTATTTCTCTTAATCTATTCTTATATATGTACGTACGTATCACATTTCTTCATACTCATACGAGGTTTGTGCAAGATGATGATTCAGTATTATTGAGGGGGTGAAAAGCCCCAAGCACCCTCGGGAAAATGGAATCTAATTGGGTGGCAATAATATACTCGATTCATTTTTGCCACAAAGCAACACAACCCATTAACATGATCTGACAGTTTTCTATTCTCCTCTTCCGGCATTCCTCTATTCTCACATTCTTTTATTCTTTTATTCTTGCATCCAGGTTAGAAGCAAAGCTGGTAATAAGCCTTGGCCAGATGAGAAGTATAGGCTCATCTTAAACTGCTGATAAAGCTTTTCATAAATCAGTTCTAAATACATATTTATGTGGGGGTATATACATTTGCATTTTATGCACACAAAAACTGCTGATAGAGTATTTCATTAATCAGTGCTAAATATATATTTATTTAGGGATGTATACATGTGCATTTTATGTACACGAAGTACTTACAAGTAGAAACATAGAATAAAAGAACCACGTAGAACAATTAATAGAAACAGTAATAGCAAGCAATTCTGTTCAAAATGTATCCAAGACAATAGTATATAACACTGTAATAAGAAGCGGCAAACACCTTTGTATTTACCTCTATCAAGATCGTAAGCCAATGCCAACTGGCTCACGAGCCCCTTTCTCTGATCTGGCCCACTTGCGTTCCCTGTTCTTTCATTGAATTGTCCAATGCTATGTATACTTTTCTTCTCCTTCAAACTGTGATTGGTTAACAGAATTATTCGTTCGTTTGTTCTGGTTTCAGTCACGAGTGTTAAAAGACGAAACTGCAGATTAGTGTAAGATGGAAGCGCTTACGTCGTGGTAACTAAACACTTGAAATGGCAGTGTGACAAATACTTGGTCAAAACTGAAACTTCGTTTTGATATCATGGACAGAAGACAAAGATTCTGGCAAACCACTTAAGAATCTCTTACAAGATTAAGGCATAGAATTCCAGTAAATGGTTAGAAAGAGATGAACAATTCGTATTATGAATCTCGATTATAATGACAATGAGTTTAAGACCGAGAAAGCTGCCTCAAACTTCACCCTGTGGACATTCTTTTTGTCTTTCTTTTTTTCTTTTTTTTCCCTTATAAACCTATATTCTCTGTACTTCTACCTCTCTTCTTTAGTTCTTTCCGGAGATTCTTACCTACTTATCCTTTCTTTCGCTTTTTCCTTTTTCCCCCTTTCTTCCTCCCTCTCTCTCTTTCTTTCTTTTTTCTTTTCTTCTTCATACACCTATCTTTTGTTTTTTCCAGACCTATTCATCTACATTTTCTTTCTTTTTTCCCCAAACATTATCACCTATTTCCCTTTCTTTCCGTCTTTCTTTTTTTCATTCTTTCTTTTATTCTTCCTACACCGAACCTTTCTTTCCTTCTTTCTCTTTTCAAAACCTTTACCTTTATTTTTACTCTTCTGTCTTTCCTTTTTTCACACTTCCTTCCTTTCCTTCTCTCTTTGTACACCTACCCTTTCTTTCTTTCTTTCTTTCTTTTTCTTTCTTTATTCTAAGATATTTTGATCCACTTCTCCTTCTTCCTTTTTCTTTCCTCCATTCATTGGTCGCTTTTCATCTCCTTCTTTCATCCTCATTCTTTTATTTTTCGCCAATTTTCCAATTTTCTCTCCTCTTTCACATATTTCCTCATTCTTCATCATTCTTCTCTCCCTTCACCGAATCCTTCCTCAATGTCTACTTTGACAACAAACGAACAAACAAACAAACAAACAAAAGAGGAGAAGCAAGAAGGTGTCAGGGTCAAAGAACGCACCTGCTACCTGTCACACTGCCCATTTGTAACTCCAACCAACCATGAGCAAAGAGGAAGGACAAAGCCCACGATTCGGGCGCCACACGCTGTGATTTTGGATTTGGTCTTGTATAGATGTGTGATCAGCCATGATGGTAGCGACCAAGTGACCGGTGAATACATTCACTGGTCCGGTCTGCTTAATCGTCCGGCAGAAGCTGGACACTGGCTCTCTGTCGGGATATTTCAAAGGAATCAAATCCGTTCGTATTAATATTTGAGCAAAACTGACAATCAAGACTTGATGGGATTTTAATAGGGTCTCTTCCGTAACTGCAAGGGACTCTGGGAAGGGCTCTCTGGGAATGTGGTTTTATAGATTATTTCTTCATAACGCAACAAGAACTACTGCAAATACTATGTTAACAATAACAACTAAGACCATGCATACCTCTGCCAAAACAGTACAATAACAAGGAAATGAATAATAATAAAATATTGAAAAAGAAAAAAAAACATGGGGAAGGAACTAAAAATTTAAAAATGTTGAGTTTCTTCCCTTTGAATTTAAATTCAGCATTCTAATTATCTGTTCGTCTTTAAAATAAAGATTTAAGATAATAAAAAATATCTCTCAATCGAAACCAAATTTTACGATCCATCCCTTTAATGAATCACTTTTCCAGCAGCTCATGATCCACGCTTCCACAAAATGTCATTGGAATTCAAAGAGAACTTTCGGAGACGGCAGATGGACTGACAGACGGACACGAGTGAATCCATGCATCGTTAGCTAAGGTAAGCAACGATGACGATAAATGGGTAAATAAGGAGGTACATCATAAAACCATGATTTTGGTTGGAACCGTGTTGTCAATAACAAAAATCAATTATAAGAATATTACTTGAAAGATATATGTGCGTTGATAGATCAATAAGTTCGTAGTATGATGATGAAAAAGCATTCATTTTGCACAAAATATTTATTTTTCAATATAACCTCCATCTATTTCAATGCACCTTATTTGGTGGTGAATATTGATCACATTAATCGAATATCACACAGTGTATATTTAGAAATATTATCGAAATATGCTGAATGTTGTTGCACCGACCACACACACACACACACACACACACACACACATATATATATATATATATATATATATATATATATATAGAGAGAGAGAGAGAGAGAGAGAGAGAGAGAGAATTCTTCCCAGACACATTCCTCTTTTGTCTTCGATTTGCCTTCATATATATACATATATATATATATATATATATATATATATATATATATATATATATATATATATATATATATATATATATATATATATATATATATATATATATATATGTATGTATATATATATATATATATGTAAAGGATTATTCTTTTTTTAATTGCTAGCTTTATCAATTTTAAATTTCCTCGCTTTATCTTATCAATTTTCTCACTCTTTTTTCAAGTTGATGGCTTTGTATTCTCAACTGACTCGCTCTATTTTTCTATAGGTTGACAGGGAAAAGGAATAAACTGCATGTTTTATGGGTGAACAAAAATTGCTACAGCTTGGTTGAGAAGATTTCTCTCACCCACCATATTCACCAAAGATTGCATTTCCAGATTACTATTCATTCTGGTCTTCGCAGAATTCTCGTGATGGAAAACTTTCAATTTTCTTGAAGACTGCAAAAGACATCTACAGCAATTTATTGTTCGGAAAGATGGAATTGTTAAGTTGCACCTAGTTGAAAGGAAGGTAAATATGTCGTTCAAGAAAGGTGAACACAAACATTCTTTTTTTCTTCAACTCAATGGCCTGAACTAACCTTTCAGACCCTCCCCAAATTGCCCATGTATCTAATATATATACATATGTCCTAGTCTGCTCATATCTATCTATCTATCTATCTATCTATCTATCTATCTATCAATCTATCTATCTATCTATCTATCTATCTATCTATCTATCTATCTATCTATCTATCTATCACTGTTCATATCTATCTATCTATCTATCTATCTATCTATCTATCTATCTATCTATCTATCGCAGTCTGTCCATATATATCGATCTATCTATCTCAGTCTGTTCATTATCTATCTATCTCTCTATCTATCTATCTATCTATCTATCTATCTATCACAGTCTATTCATATCTATCTATCTATCTATCTATCTATCTATCTATCTATCCCCTTTGACAATATCCCCCTGGACAATTTCCCTATGCGTATGATCATTTACATGGCCAACTTTTTTATTTCTACAAACTTCAACTTTAGTTTTACAGTCGCTTTCTTAGTGTCAGTGGGTAATTATCCGGGAGGAAGGAATTATCTCGGTGGCAGTTGTCCCAGAACCGACCTTGTCCATCAACAATGTTTTAAAAAGAACTGGAGATGCGTCAAGACCCAGTGATCTGTGCAGATTCCTAAAGGTAAATATAGCTGTGTCTTCTTTTACACGCACATCTGTCATCACTGATGATGACAGGAGCTTCGATTCTCTTAGTGAAATGAAACGTTAAGTCTGTAATTCGTGCTGCTTTACATTATAGATTGTGATCTTAGCTCTTCACGCACCCGTTGTCAGTTGCTAGCTGCTGCTAGAGGTACGCTCACCCGCATCTTTCGGCTGACTGAACTTTTCTGTTATATGTCTCTTTAGCAGATCTTTTATCATTCACGCTTCTTGCGTCGTGAATTCCCACCCTGCAAGAAACCGGGTAACTTAAATAAGTAATAACACGTAAGTAAACGATTCCAGGTGGCTAAGACAATGTAAAAAAAAAACAAAAGAAAGAAAACAAAACTTGAAAAACAAAACAAAACAAAAAAACAAAACAAACAAAAACAACGAATTAACAATAACATACACCGAGAGGATTGGCCAAAATTCAGTTCAAGTAACACTGCTGGTCCCCCAGACAAAAACGTTGCTAAACTCGAGAGTTGACTCTATTTTTCTACTGTAACAACAAGATCAATCCTCACAAAATTCTGCACATCTCACGTTGATTTGAACTCACGACCACTTGATTATCAACAAGCTGTCTTACTAACTGAGCTAATTAAATTGATAACGCGTCGGAATTAATTTTGTTTTCTCGTCAGTATTATGTGCTTTAAATCTTTTGAAGCTTCCGGAAATATGACATTTCAAGAATAATAGAAATCATCTGTTATTTTAAGAAGGGGTTCTATTTACACTATATCTATAATGCAAAACTGGATCCCTAGTTCCCGTTCATCATATGAAACTATGACCTTGAAGTATGTTGCTTGATTTTCCAGGAAATAGTAATTTTTCAGAATATCTGATACGGTTCATTCAATGGTTCATACCATTTCGGATGTTTCTTTTTTTTCATTTTGCTATTTAAATGTTCAGTTAGTTTTCTTTTTTCTTTTTTTTTTTTTTTTGTAAATAATCGGTTAATTTCTGTTTTATTTACAATGTTACTATATTGATAAAGTGAACAAGTGACACAAAAAGTTGTGCTGGCCCGTGAGGGCTTCCGTGGACCTGCCCGGTAGTGCACGTCTACAGCTTTTAATATCACCGGTCCAGCTAAGCATTCCAGTTACATTCTAAGTAGAACCTGAACATTTCTTTCCCCAACAGTGGACCATGAAGACAGAATCGACCCCAATTATTCAGAATATTTATAAATAAATATCGATGGAAAATCTTGTTTCCTGAGATCTTTAAAGCAATGACCCACTCATTAAAACGAGAAAGCATTGAGAGAGCGGATACCT
Source organism: Thysanoteuthis rhombus (assembly GCA_963457665.1). Lineage (NCBI taxonomy): Eukaryota > Metazoa > Mollusca > Cephalopoda > Oegopsida > Thysanoteuthidae > Thysanoteuthis > Thysanoteuthis major. Next base: position 4,135,491 of record OY735228.1, on the reverse strand, counting down.
TACGGTACCTGATATTCCCAGGTCATCCACCAAGGTACTGATCTGGCTAGACGTTGCTCAACTTTGTACGAGTACCAATGAGTAGGATATGGTCTGATTAATTTGCTCATCTATATGTACATTTATTCACAACGTTTTGGTCGTGTACCCCCGGGCCTTCGTCGGGTGTTCCGAATTTTAGTATGTGGAATAATTTCCTAAAAAAAAACGCATACTCATATTGGACTAGACACGTCACATCCATTATATATATATATATATATATATATATATATATATATATATATATATATATATATATATATATATATATATATATATATATATATATTGGCAAATAGGACGCCTGGAGGAAGCAACATGCATATTTAGATATAAATAACATCTGAATAACTTTTATCAAAAAGACCATTTCTGGAAAAGTAATCAGGTCACCTAATGAAAGAGATGCAAGTCAGAATCTGACTCTGAAACACAATATATATATATATATATATATATATATATATATATATATATATATATATATATATATATATATATTAGATAGCTTTACAGCTTTAAACAATAAGCATTAAAAAACTTTTTCAACAGATTTTTGTGTCACTTCAGTCACCTATTTCCCAATATCTGTCAGTGCAATTTATGCAATCTTCAAAAGTGTTTATACTTTGTTATTATTGAACAATGTATGAATTGTCCCTTGTTGGAATCATCAGTTGTTTACCATGTAACCGTTTTGGGGATTCTAAAAACAAAACACTTATACTAACATTCCACCCCGGCAGTGTTGATCAAATACCACCTCCCTTTCTTATTATATAATTAATGCTATAAATATAGTTTTTCATTTTATACAAGGTTTTATGTGCATTGTATATGATATCATTTTACACTGCATTATTTTCTGAAACGGTTTGGGCCTCTTCAGGTGAATAATTCGGTTTATTTCAGATCCCTGTGTGTTTAATCTTGAATATATCGAGCATTTTGTGAAATAAACCTATCACACATCGGGTATTGTATTATATCATATTGTGTTCCTGATTCGTATGATACATATTTATATATTTTTCACTCATGTCTATCTATCCTCTCACGAAGTCCACAATGAATTTTAGAGAAGTTTTGTGGAAGGTTGGGTCATGAACTATGTAAGAATTGATTAAATTTAAAGCTTAAATTCTATTTTTCGATTGATCGATATTTTATTCTACAGGAGAGAAGGTTAAAAACGATCAGTCAATAAAAGGGACGGATTAAGATTCCAAGGGAAGCATCCCAAACATTTGCACATTTGAAGTTCTCTCCCTTGTTTTCTAATATCCTATTTTCAGTCAGTTCTTAGTGTGCCGAGATGGCAGATATATGTGTTCTCTGAGTTGTTTCTAGTTGGATAAGTTATCATCCAACCTTTCAGGCATTTTCAGTATTTAACGTAATTAGATAATTTTAGTAATTAATTAGATTTATTAATTAATAGATGTTATTATGTTGCAAGCAGATAGAAAGCATACGTCCCCAGCCGTCCCGAGATTGATTCAAACCTGACGCTACACTGTTAATAAAGAGCAGTATGCAATCCACCACCCAGCCTTCGGCGAACATTTATGCAAAAGTCTTTCTCGCCGCAGTTATTGAAAAGCTGTTCTCCAGTCGGCAATCCGATAAGGTAGTTGGACGCCCGCCGACTATACTGTAAAGTGACTATTTTTTTATATTATTATTATTTAAACCAGTCGTTTCTTTTAAATTTTTTGTTCAGCGTTCATACGCTTCAAATCACAAAAATCAGATAATCGATACATTCAAAGACCGCCATTCGTATCGGATTTTCTCGCGTCTTTAACAAATCAAGATTTTATTGTAGGCAAAGAAAGGACCAGAAAGAAAGAAGTTGTTTTGTTTTTTTCTTTAGTTTAGTTTTCAAATCGGTTAAAACACCGAAAGGGAAGAAAGAGGAGAAGTGTAACACAATAAAATGCATGACTAAAAAGAGAGACGCTAGGCGGCGCTGTTCGGTATTTTAAATCGGAAACATAACATGAATATCTGGCGAAATATCAAATTGAGGCAAAGAATCCGGTGACAATACGGAAGGCCCCCCGTCGCTCGCCTGATTTCTTCTTTAATGAACATAAATGGACGGCAAGCTGCACATTCAACGCCTCAATCACGGCGCTTTGTTTTCTTTACAAACGTTGAAGAGCTAAAAGGAAGAGGAATAAAGAAGAAGAAGAAGAAGAAGAAGAAGAAGAAGAAGAAGAAGAAGAAGAAGAAGAAGAAGAAGAAGAAGAAGAAGAAGAGCAAGAACAAGAACAAGAACAAGAACAAGAACAAGAAGAACAAGAAGAGATGGAGAAAGACGGGACGGAGAATAGGAAAAGAAAAAGAAAAAGAGGAGAAAGAAGAAGAGAATGAACTAAGAGAAAATTGAAGTAGAGAAGGGAAAAGAAAAAGAAATGAACCTGGAAGGAAACAGAGGAAATAAATATGTAAGTAGAGAAACAAATTGATAAAAGTGGTAGCAGAAGAAGTAGAAGGGGCAAACAAAGAAGAAGAAGAAGAAGAAGAAGAAGAAGAAGAAGAAGAAGAAGAAGAAGAAGAAGAAGAAGAAAGAAAGAAAGAAAGAAAGAAAGAAAGAAAGAAAGAAAGAAAGAAAGAAAGAAAGAAAGAAAGAAAGAAAGAAAGAAAGAGACGAAAAAGAAGCATTGATTGAGAGCAGCCGATAAGCGTTTCTGGATGAGCCAGTGTGCGCACGCGCATCTCTACTCACTTTTATACAATCATTTCTAGACTCAGATGGCTATCTACTTATAAGATGAACTGGGTGATTTTCTTGGTTCTCTGTCTGTGACGATGGACTCTTCGACGGAAATGAATTTTTCTTAGTTTCTTCTCTAAAATGTCATCCAATAAAATTCAAATACAGGTAGTCCCCGCTTTTGAAATTTCGCTTTACGTCACTTTTCACTTTTACAAAAAAGGTGAAAAGCGAAAACAACATTCAGCTTTTGTATTGCAGTGAGCAATTATAGAGGTAGCGCAACCTCATCCTCTCTTTTTAATGCCCTAGTCTCTTGTACCTCCTACCAACACAACCCCCGATTTTTCAGCCTGTCATACCATCATAACTATTTTTGGGAGGTTGTAGGCAAACACAAAATCAATGATAAGTGCTGCTAGTTCTACTGGGCAGGCTTGCGTTACCCCTCGTGAAACCTTAAAAATGAAAGTCTCAAAAGTGAGAACGCATGTGCTCACTTTCGGCGTTATTAGTTCGCACCTCAAAGTGGACCATTGGATCTGAATAGTATCTAAGTGTTACTGACAGGTTTTGGTTTGGGTTGGAATTGAGGTGAGTTCAAGGATTTTGCTCCCACAGAAGCAATGTTCTATCGTTGGGTTTCGGTCAGATAACTTTTTTAAGAAATGCTAAACTGGCATAAGAACTGAGCAAGAGATGTTCACATCTATAGATTTGTATGTCGAGCGAGAAGTAAGGGTCTAGTTTAGCATAGTAACATTGTTATTAAAACTCCCTCTAATACCTTTAATGCATGTGTGTGTGCACACATGTGCAGTAGTGGATATAGAAATATATGAACTTTTAGAATTGAAATCCTCATGATTTGATGGGAATCATATATATATATATATATATATATATATATATATATATATATATATATATATATATGGTCTAGACAAGGTAAATAGAATAAACAATTAAATAAAATGGAGCTGCTGCAGGAATCGAACCTGCAACTGATAGGGAAGCCGCTTTTGAACCGGTAATACAAAGAACCAAATAACTACTTTCACTCTGAATTCTCATTTTAATTATTTACGATTTATAACTGTTCTATTAGTTTTTTCCAATACGTACAGTTACAATATTAAGAAATTAATATATGATCTGTCAGAACTATGATAAATTGCGTCTTATTGAATAGAAATTCTCATTTGGAATGATCTCCCGTAATTAATGTATTATTTGGCACTGACAAAGTAAATATTTAAAAAAAACAATTAAAGAAAATGAGGCTGCTGTAGGAATTGACCCTACGACCGATGGTAAAAGCAACGGCTTCCCTATTAGTCATAGGTTCGATTCCTGATGCAGCTTCGTTTTCTTTAATTGTTTATTCGGTATATATATATATATATATATATAGAGAGAGAGAGAGAGAGAGAGTAGATAGATAGATAGATAAATCTACATGTTAGAGCTTGAGTAAATCGACACCATTGCAATGGAGCATAACAAGTGATGTTTGCAACACACAATGCCCAAATATGAAATAGAGAAAAAGTATAGTCTATAACTTCGGGTCGAGCGTTTCATTGGCATTTCAAATTTCAAGACAATTTAAACCCTTCTTCGTGTACGATGTTATTCATACAACGTTTCAGCTCATCCATTCTTCAATCGTTGCCAGGCCTACAATCCATGAGTAAAAAAGAAAACCATTTCTTCTCCAGAAAAAAATAGCAACAGAAAAAAAAAAACAATGATAGTCACCAAAACTCCACCGGATCAACCCAATTGACGAAACTATACAGCCACCCAAGTACCCAGGCAATTTCAGAATATACACAGGGTAGTTCCACACAATCTTTGCTAAGTAGAGAAAACCACGCTGTGTTTGGAATCATTATTAGCCCAACTTATGCATCCGGTTGACAACACGATATCTGCAGTCTCGTTCGATTTTATCAGCCCTCAACGATGTTCCAAGTCTATTATCTAAACCTTATCACAGAGACGGTAATGTACAGCACTCCCACCAGATTTTTCCATCTCTCTTCTGGCTATGCCCTTATTTTGATCACGATGCTGACTTTAGGAGGACAATTTACATATACTATTTACATGCTAGGGCAGTGCCAACGGTGCATGTTCAGAAGGGGCCTCTCTGTGGAACAGCCTGACATAATAGCAATGTAGAATCATTTTCCGTCCGATGTATGAAAGTACGGTTTTGAAGTATTTGTTTACTTCTCTCCAGTGTTGTCAATTTAGATATTTCATACCCAAATTGAGATAATTCTGGTGAGCAGAAGTCAATTTCGAAATTTTTATTCATTTTTATTAGGTTTCTCGAGAACCGTTGATCGAAATATTTTCAAACTTTATACTGTGCTTCAGTACATTGACTAATATATCTGGCAAATGTTAACTTCGGAAACTAACCAGTTGTTGAGTAATCGCAGCACACACACACACACACACACACACACTCATTACTTCAATTGTCATTAGATGCATGGGATGTTATGTATACAATCTTAATCATACTTATCTTAGACCCACTCAGTTGAGGAGGTCGGGAAGGGCAGTTTTAGTATTGAACACCAGCCTGATTTATCATTTATCTATTTCATTGTCCGTTGTTTAACATTGACCTTTCCCAAGATTCGCTAGACCTCTCTATCATGGGTGTCAGGTAGCCAATACTTTCTGAACTGGATTTTCATGTTTTTAAAAGTTTGAGCTCGTTCTCCCGAAAGCTTTCCAACCTACAGTGATTCTTGGCTTGATTTCTTCACTAAGGTTTTCGTTGTGTCATTGTCTCCAAGAAAGTTGTTGCACATGAAAGTTATTTTCCTGAAGTTAAATAATTCAGAGAAGATTCTATAGCAGGAAATGATTTTGCAGTCATGACGATGTTTTATTCAATTGGTGATTAGAAATAAATACTTGATTCGGCATGTCTTACACGTTTCCTTTTTTCATAGAGGGTACATAGCTGCTCCTGCCGACTCAGTGCAAAGCTTGGACAGCTGCTCCTGTGGTTCTAGCATCCTTGGTAGTAAATAGAAACAAGTGTTCTATAATGTGCAAAATACCACTATATGATTACGACTCATACTCAGATTCAAAAGCTCACACGTCGTGTCACACATGAGGCTGTCAAGTTACTCCGCTGGGAAGATTTTCATCCTGTCTTCTGTCGTTTAAGCTTCTGTGGAAACCAAGTTGCTTGCTTACTTCATTTGTCTCGTCTAGCGTCGAAAAAGATCACGTAGACCTCTTCTAACGTACCTCTTACATAAAGAATATTTGCAATAGCTACTAGCTACAGAGTTAATTGTAATGAGGGTTAGTCTTCTGCCTCCACTATTAAAAACATCCAAGGATGGTCAGTCACTACCAATGCCACTTACCTCTTTTCCAGTTTTGTTGGATCATTGATGATCATGGTTAACTGGTGTATTTAGTTATACTAGACCAAATTTCATCATCTTGGGGCCAAATTAAGTAGCTTCAGTACCAAATAATCGAATAACTTGAAATCTATCATCGACTTTCAGGAAAAATGAATTAAAACACACTTTCTCAATACAGTATACTTGTTCATGTATGCCGTATCATATCAAGGGATTATCTTTTGTAAATTTTCATTCAGTGCCAAATCTTTATTTTCGGAACCAAATACCTTCGTTCAGTATCAAATTTATCCAATTTTGGTCTTGAATAATACCAAATCGAAGCCCAGCTAATATGGACAAATGCTCAGTATTGAAGGCAACTAACAAATGCTTTTTTTTATAAGATTATGCTGGGAATGGAAGTCAAGATATCGCCCTGAATCCATTGTCAATGATTTTCATGTAAAATGAATTATTTTTTTATCACTAAGCTACGGACTTATTGATACACATATGCTTCTCTCTGACTATGTGTCTGTCTGTCTGCCTGTCTCTCTTTCTCTTTCTCTCTCTCTCTCTCTATCTATCTCTCTCTCTCTCTCTCTCTCTCTCTCTCTATATATATATATATATATATATATATATATATATATATATATATATATATAATGCTTCAACCCATCGATTGATAGAATATCTTGCCTAAAAAAGATAGAACCGTACACCGATCCTTTCTAACGCTGCTTCATGAAGTACACATGGCAGAGTGTTCTCGTAGGAGCTACCATACTCGTATCAAGTGGCAACAATTATATATATATATATATATATATATATATATATATATATATATAAGCACACACACACACACGTATGTATGTATGTATGTATGTATGTAAGCATGCAAACATATATAAGCATAAATATAAGCAGAGATGTATATTTATACACATATATATATATATATATGAGCATATAGATATAAGCATATATATAAGAGCATATCTATAAGCATACACACACATATATATATATATATATATATATATATATATATATATATATATATATATATATATATATATATATGTAAGCATATACATAAGCATATATACATAAAGCATTTATTCACTTTAATGGTTACATTTATAGAAACGATAATTTATGAAAGTAGGAGTAAATAAAATTATGATAGTGTTTTTATATTCGGCATCAACTATAACTGAACTTCTCAAAAACGGAGGCAAGGTGGCAGCTCGCTTTTCTGCTACCCACTGACTTTACTGTTACTTTACCTATCTTCTGCTCAGCTGAAATCATTGTCTGCACTAATAAAATAAATGTTTTAAGCAGTTAGCGATAAGACTTGAGAAATTTTCACCGGAAATTTGATTTAGGAAATTTTATAACTCCATTTTCTTCATTGAAAATCAGGAAGAAAGGTATTGTCAGTGATCATGAATTTGGTTCAAATGTAGTACACACTTTTACAGCCATCCTTTGCTAACGTGCAAACAGTAGGAAAGGGACTACTTCGAAGGATACAGCGGAAACTATGATTTTTTTTTCAATACAACTGAAATCGAAAAAATAAAAGAGAGTCCTCCAGGTTCCGCTGGGGATCGAACCCAGGACCTATCGCGTGTGAAGCGACCGTGATAACCACTACACTACGGAACCTGACTCGATGAAGATGCTGAATCAAGAGGTAATAACGACTGCAAAGTTCATCGATTTTTCCGATTTTGGATGCTACAAGAGAGAGAGAGAGAGCGAGTGAGAGAGAGAGAGAGAGAGTGAAAGAGAGAGAGAGAGAGAGAGAGATTCTTCACCGAAGGAAGATGGCTACCAGAGGACGAACACACAAACCTACTTGCAGCAACATGCATCGATACGCACTGACTAAAGAGAGAGAGAGAGAGTGAATTGTCGTTTTACTGCAGTAGAAGCTGCATGCTTTCCAAGATGGAAGAAGAAAACGACTCAATGATACGAGAAAGCTTTCAAAAACAGAGAGAAGGTATTGATCAATGAAATGTTGTCTGCTTTGTTGAACGAATCTTCAACAGTACAGCGCCTACTGCAACAATACCAAAGCTGTTGATACCAAGACCAGAACGGAGGAAACAGGGAGGCCAGTTAGCATAGGCCTACGATTTTTAAGGGGGGCTGTTCCTGCCCCCTGGTAGAGGCAAAGACTGTTTTATTTATAGCTATTTTTTGCAGTACTGTACTTTTTTAAATTCATATTTTGAAGAAAATTGCTTACCATTACGTTCTTTATGAATCTTCTTAGTTATTTCATTCTGTTTCGTAACTTGTATGAGGCTCTACAAAACATTGTCGAATACGTTTATCTAAGACAGGTAGAGAAAGGTTAGAGAAAAAAACCATCAAAATCAAATAAAATGACGAATAACGATCAACTGGAAATAATTTGGGATGAATGAAGATGTATTGAAGAACGTCTCGCCATTATGCTTAAAGCGTGAAATATACAATCTATGCATTTTACCAGCTATGATTTATACATGCAAAACGTGGAAATTGACAATAAATAATAAGAACCAACTTAGAATTGCACAAAGAACCATGGAAAGAGCAATGATAGGGATAACTCTCAGGGATGGAAATGGATCAACAGAGAAAGGACCAGAGTGAAGAGTACTATACAAATAATTAGGGAACAAAAATTGAGATGGGTTGGACGCACAGCAAGAGGTGATGACAGTAGATGGAGCAAAAGCCTAATCGATTGTTGTTAGATCAGACTGTAAACACCGTAAGAAGAGACCAGTCGCAAAATGGAGGAATGAGATAGAAAGATTTTCCAGTAAGATATGGCAAAGATTAATGCAATCGCAGTCGTGATTGATGGAGATGGGAGAGGCCTTTGACTAGCAATGGACTTATACTGGCTGCTGCTGATAAAGTACACCATATACCCTACACACATGTATACACCTATACATAAATCATGTGTATTTAGCAACGATTATAAGAAATAATGAGCCCTTTGATATGAGGCTTACATTTCCCATCTGGCCTGGGCTTATTACCAGCTTTGCATTCTAAGTTCCCCCTTTGCTTTTTAGATATTTCATTTTCATTCAGTTTTCAGTTGGTGCTGGCAGAGGTAAGCACTCTCCAAGTGCCTCCTAGTTATTATTGTATTGTCATATCTGTCGGTTCACAAAGGAGAAAAAGTGACAACAAAACTCCCCAGTACTTTAGTACTCTCGTTTATAGTGTAACCAATTTTAGGAACCATTACCATCCCCAGGTTGCTTCAGGGTGGACTGGGTACTCACAGGAAACTGAATGGACAACGAATACCTAAATGACCTCAGATTTGTTGACAGCATCGCCCTTTTTGCTGAGAACCTCCATGATCTCCAAATGATATTAGACGAAGTGAATGAAGAAATCAAGAAAGTCGGTCTCCACATGAACTTCAATATCATAGATATCATGTGCTACAAACATGTTGAGGACCAAGACACAGCCATCAAAATCGAAAACCCAGAGCTAAAGAAACTGAATCTACCAAGGACAGTCTTTCCCAAACCTTTTCAAGGCCATTCTCCACTTTTCTCTATGGGATTACTAGTCTTACCTTTCCATTTAAGTAAGTTGTAACGAAGAATGATTTCAAATAAAACTTTAATTGCAGAAATACATACATGTGAGAGTTATGATGACATCATGTCAACCCCCAATGAATTTCTGTGGGTCCAGACAGTAATTATCATTAAAAATTGTCAAACAAAAATATCGACATAGGTTTCTTGAGTTTTTAAGTTGGTCTTTTAAGTTGGTCTGAGTAGGCTATGTATCTATCTAGGCCACTCCGATGGAGCTAGAGGGCAGGTGATTCAAACATTTATTCCTTACTATATCTAGAAAAAAAATTCTGTTTTCTTTTAGTCCCCACCAATGGAGGTTTTATTGGGGAATCATTTTGCCATGTAGGGTGAGATGAATTGGTCTCTTGGTTTGTGCACTCAAGATTGTTTTCTCCTTGAAAATTCACACTGATGTTAGTGATCACCGCTCGACAAATTTTCATTTGATCATCCCTAACACGGCACGCTGTCAAAAGACATTGGTAACTTGGTGGTTTCCGTTGTGTGACTTTGAGTAAATCTTACGAGCAATCTACGACAATCCACTTCCGGCTTGCTATGTCCTTAGAAGGGACATAGGCCTCCCTTCCCCAAGTGAGGGTACGATGGAAGGGGGTGATGCTCACCCATCACGTATTGACAGGGGCATTGGTGTAAAGTGAACACAACCACTCTCCCTGGAGTTCGAACTCGGCTCACTGATCACATTCTTTGTACCTTTAACCGTTCGGCCACCCACATCTCCTGGTAGGCAATTATCGAATCTTATCTTGCTTTGATTGGGTAATGAGTCTGGATCTCAAAGTCCCAGAGGTCTTTATTCAACCAATTCACCAGGAAAGCCTCTTGTTTGCGCTAAGATCATTTTTGTGTATATGACTGTATAGATAGGTAATCCGAATTAGGGAGATAGTCTTTGCCAAGTAGGCGAGTGCTAATCTGCTAATTGGCCAAAGCCAGATAAGATATGTAGGCTCCACTTCTAACTGTTCATTAAGCATTTTTTGTTATCAATGCTATGTGGTTTATGTATGGGTATATGCATGTATATGTAGTGTGCATGATGTACTTTAGAGTAACAGAACAAAATATTAGAATTAGAATGATTCATAAAAAAGGTAAGAGCGAGCAATTTTCTTGAAAATTTATAGGAGACAATAGAGTCCAGTGCGATAGTAAGAAGCAGTGAATGCAAAAATACATTCACATTTGATCGGTATTCAAATTTTATCTGTTTTATCTTCAATGAATGTTCTTTAAAATATTCATATTTTGTGTCAGAGGTTCTTCCAATGGCTCTTTTTACAACATCAATATTCTTTATGGAAGGAACCTTCCTTTGCCTCTACCGGGTGGATTAGGTCACCTCAAAATCATAGATTGATGCCAACTGATCCATCTGTTCCATGACTGTTCTGGCCCGATTAAGAAATACAAGTTGTACAAGTAACTATGACAAGATTGTACAGAAGCAGTAAATGCAGTAAGACATTGACGTTTATTTTGTATTTGTAATTTATCTATCTCAATCTTTTATGAATCTTCTTTAAAATATTGATATTGTGTGCTAAAGGGCTGCCTTTTACCAACTTTTCGTTGTCGATATTTTCTGACCAAGGGGTGCCCTTTTTACCTCAACTAGTCGGATGAGTCCCCTTCGAAATCGGAGGCCCATGCCAACTGGCGCACCTGACCAACCCTTTTGTTTAAACCTGGCCCTGGGGAAATTTAACCTTGAATACAAACCTGAAAACAAAATAACATCTTTTTCGAATTTGACGGGAATAAAATAAAATTATCTATTCATTTATTTACAGACAGACCCCAGATACAGAACACACCTTCAAGTCGTAACAATTACGTATGTTGCATATCTATCGTCGGTTAGTCAAATATTTGACTTGATTTTTAGTGTATATTTCACCTTTCTATACATAAAACCGTTCAAGAACCAGCACCACCAACATCGACAACAGCAGAAAAAAAAAAGAAAAACAATAATGATAATAATCATTATTATTATTATCATCATCACCATCATTATCATTATCATTGTTATTATCATTATTATCATCATTATCATCATCTTTATCATCATTATTTTCATCATTATTATTCTCATTATTATTGTTATCATCATTATTATCATCATCATCATCATCATCATTATTATTATCATTATTATTATTGTTATTATTATTATCATAATATATCTGTCATAAAAGTTATCTCATCTATGGATCAGTACTAAAAAGCCAACAGCTTTTTTTATAAAGTAATTTATTTTTGAGAATTCAAGTATCTTGATTCTTTTTACGGTCTTAACTCAAGCTGTTTCAATGTGTGATGAGATAAAGTCTTGAGAGTTTCTATGACGTAATTTTTCATTGTTATGTCATAATAAGAAGGTAAATCAACCAATGGGATCATCCCATTAGAGCGCAAACAAATAGATAAACAGAAAAATGTAGACAGACTCACAGTATGGTTAGATTATTATTATTATTATTATTATTATTATTATTATTATTATTATTATTATTACCAATGATAATAATAATGATGATAATAATAATTGTAAATACAGTATTTATAGTTGAGAGAGAGGAAGAGAGAACGCAAGTGTGTGTGTGTGTGTGTGTGTAGGTATAACAATATTTAATAGAAAAAAACATTTCTGAATCATTTTAGTGTTGATAGAAAAAATACTGATTAAAGGTTAACACTTACACTCGTTCCCATTGATGTCTTGTATGGGGTTCTGTATTGGGACTTTGAAAAGGAAATATCGTTTGATCTTGGTTTATTTGCGGAGTTGTTAAAACTTTTCTTTTTAGTTTCAAGTGGAATTTGTTTGAAAAAAAAAATAAAGACAGGATGGATAGAAAAGAAGATTCTGGTCTGGATCAGGAGGATATGTTTATTTTAAATGACATAAATAGCTTCAAAGGATGAAAAATATATTCAACTTGTTTCTCTCTCTCTCTCTCTCTCACTCTCTTTCTTTGTTGCTTTATTTAAGTTGCTTTCTTTCTTTCTTTCTTTCTCTATATTACATAGTTCTTTCTTTTTACTTTCTTTCTTTCTTTCTACGCTTCTTTCTTTCTCTCTTTTTTATTCCTACATCTTTCTTTCTTTTCCTGCTTCCTCTCTTTCCTCTTTCTTTTTTCTTCATGTTAATTAATCGTTTCCTTTTGTTTTACTTCCCCTTTCCTTATATCCCTTCAGTTTCTATTCTTTCTTTCTTTTTCTTTCTTTCTTTCTTTCATCCTCTTTCATCCCTTCCTTTTTCTTTCTTTCTTCTCACCTCTCTTTCTTTTTTTCTTTCTTTCTTTCATTTTTATTATTGTTCATTTCTTCCCTTTCTCTAACTGTTCCATCTATACTTATTTTGATTCTTTTCTTCCTACTTTTCTTCTTTTTCCTTTCCTTCTCTAATATAACCCCGTTATTTATCTTGTACAAACTCACAAAAGACTGTGAGGTTCAAACGTGACTCTATTAATGTCAAAAATATTGATAGACACAACTATATATATATCCATTGATAGATATATATATAGAGAGATATGAACAGAGATAGACAGACAGACAGACGGATAGATAGATTGATATTTGCCTATGTATATGCTCAGTTGAGCATAGATAGATAGATAGATAGATAGATATGAACAATCTGAGACGGACAGATAGACAGATAGGACGCTGCAAAATCCTTTATATAGTTCCACTTAAAAAATCTATAAACACACGCACACACACATAGATGTAAATTACATGTAAACGCAAATACACACACACACACACACACATATATATATATATATATATATATATATATTTATATATATATATATATATAAACGCCAACAATTGTTCCACGAGTGCCTGGATGTGTATTTACACGAATGAAATATGTCATTTTTTTATAATATGCAAACACATTCGTAGAATTTGAAGAGTTTTCAAAATTGATCGTTTCCCTCGTGAATACTTGTGACCTTTACTTGACTTTAAAAGTTTTGAAAGAGTTGGAACTTGGTGCTTTTGTGAAACAATTATAATTCATTTGTATTTCGTGTTATTTCGTGTTATTTCTTTAATTCAATTTAAAAGGAAAGTGTTTTGTTTTCTTCAAATTATTTATTTAAATGCATAAAATCTTGTGAAGAATTGGACGGCAAAGAAAATATATCATGAGGTATTACAGCAGTGATATCTATCAATCTCTTTATCTATCTATCTATCTATCTATCCAGGTCTCCTCAATTTTTCGAAAGTTCACTTATTACCACTTTTTAGCTCTTACGATAAAAGGCGAAAAAAGCGTTTAGTGTTTGCTTTGAAGCTAGATGTTATCGAGACAATACGAAACTCTACCCTAAACCCAGGTCTCTTGTATCTCCCTCGTCTCATGCCTCCGATGACCCAGCCTAATATACTATCATCACAATTCTTTTTGTCAGAGACACTCAAAAATTTTATCATATAAATCAATGGTGATAGCATCTTCAGTTTGAGCCACTTCGGCCAATGAAAATTCCATTTAGGAAAAGTGTACAATGGAGACACACCTGTATATATGTGTGTCTGTGTAAGATCTGTACATGAATACGTAAAAGGCCGGTGCAAAGGAGTTTTAAGGTCCGGGTGTGCATGGTCGTAGGTTTTGTTGAAGTTCCCTTCTCGTGGAAGATGCACGATAAACAAATTTGCTTTTAAAAATCTAAAAATCTAAAACATATACCTGTTTTGAAGGTAAATATATGTACACACGCACGCACACACACTCACATATATGCACAAATATACAGATACATGCACACATACATATACACACTATGTACAAGTCGCTACCTTAAAATTAGACGAACTTGAAGGTACCAAATGGTTTCCCATCAGAACACAAAAAACATTCATTTTAATAAGTATAGAAAAATGTATACATACGAGCACAAATTATAAAAATAATATTTATTTAATATCTAGGGCCTTGAATATTTGTGATAGTGTAATGAATATCGTAATTTTCTTAAATGATATACATCTGCTGATAGCCCAACAATATTTTTAAAATAAAACTTCGAATATTGCCATTCATTTCTCATTTTCGATAAATAAATATTGGTATGGATTATGATTAATCCAATTACATGGAAATCGATTAAACACACACCTTATCGTATCAAAAGATAGATTGAACATCCCCACTTATCATAATCAGGCCAAATGATGGATTGTTCTCTTCATTCTCGATGGATGCGAGACTTAGACAGGAGTCCAAGACATCATAGAATCCATTAAAAAACTCAAATGGCAATGGGCAGGCCATGTTGCAAGAATGAAATACAAATATTGGACATCACGACTCACAACATGGATCTCCACAGATCACATGAGAAATTGAGGCCGACAAAATACAAGATGGAGGGATGAAGTAGACAAATTCAGAAAATACTGGCTCTGCAATGGCCATGATGGAGAATTGTGGCGGACCCTGGGAAAGGTCTATGTCCAACGATGGGTGTTAAAAGACTGATGATTATCACGCTATATACATACTCCAACTTGGACTCCTATTAACATCCAGCACGTAACTATTCAAAAAATACCCATGATTCAAATTGCTCTTGAAAACAAGCGTTTCTCTAATTTCCCCGATCGACTGAAGAAGTCCAGAAAATGAGTGAAACGTCGGAATAGGATTTTCAATATTTTTAAAACTAAATCTCGAATATT
>OY735228.1:4109970-4117470 GCA_963457665.1 Thysanoteuthis rhombus | reverse complement strand
AGATGTATACATCTCGACAAGTTATGAAAAAAAGCTTTTAAAATTTACATATGAAATGGTCATAGAAGGAGACGAAAAACGGAGAAGCTGGGATGGGACGTCAAGCACAGTGGAAAAGGCTTTAGTTTTAGTTACATTCATACAAAAAGTGAGTCTGCTTGATGGCTGAGGTAGTTTTCTCATTGCCTCAGTGATGGTTTGGTAGTCTGATGAGGTCGTTAGGTAGTTTGAAAAGAGGGTAGGAATGGAGAGGGTGGAGAAGTAAATTAGGTTCTTTGAAAAGAGGATAAGTAGAGAGAAGATGGACACGGAAGGTAGTTAAATGTAGATTAAGATAGGTAAAACCATTGAAAAGAAAAATTGTATATATATATATGTGTGTGTGTGTGTGTATGTATGTATGTATGTATGTATATATAAATATATATATATATGCACCCAGATTACAGAAAAAAGATTACATATATGTGTGTGTATGCTTGTGTGTGTGTATGTGCTTGCGTGTATATTGCGTGGGATTATTTTGGAGCATGCGTATATGTGTATGTGTGTGTGCGCATGGGTGTATGTGTGTGTGTGTGTGTGTGTGTGTGTGTGCACGTACTCGTTAGAGAAAGGGTGTAGTGAGCATTGTGTATTTTATCACTCGTTTTCAGAGTGTCTTAATTAGGAAATCTTGAATAGAAATAATGAGAGAGAGTGAGAGTGAGAGAGAAATAATGAGAGAGAGTGAGAGAGAGAGAGAGAGAGAGAGAGAGAGAGAGAGAGAGAGAGAGAGCAAACGAACTGTGGTCTCCAACAGTGACAAATGGAAGTTGGAAATATGGTTGTAATTGGTTGATAGCGATTCTTAAAACCGTACTACGTGGTCGGTGCCAATTGTTACCACAAAAGAGATTGGAAGGAGAATGTCGAGGATAATGAAGAGAAAAAAATCATGGGTGGGGCAAAATGGGACGAGAGATGAAGGAAGGTATGAGGCGGGAGGTGGGGGGGAAGACGTTTAAAGGAAGCAATGAAACAAGGGGAGGTAACTGAGGGATTCACCAGCAAATAAAGAGAAGAAAAAAAAACGCATGACTATAGAATGAGATTATTTTTAAAAATACACTCTCTCAAATGAAAAAAAAATGAAGGAAAGAAAAGAATGAGGAAGAAAAATGCCGTGAGAAAAACCAGACGAAGAGGCGACAGAAATACAAGAATGGATAAAAGAAATAATTGAAGGAATAATAAGAAATCGGCGAGGAAAAAATAGGGGGGGCTGGTTTCTTGGTTTATTTTGTTTTGTTTATTTGTCTGTTCCTACGAGAAAGGGTGAAACAGGACCGAGAAGATAGACTATTACAGACTGGGAGAAAGAGAGCTTTTGATAGAAAGGAGGGAAGAAGAGATCAAGAGAGAAAAGAGAGAGGAAAAGGGGTAATAAGAGAGTGAGAGATATAAGAAGGAGAGAGAAAGAAGTGGAAGAAAGGGCTTAGTAAAATGACCAGAGATATATCGAGGGAAAAGCGAACGAAAGGGGTAATAAGAAAGTTAGAGAGAAACGAGAAAAAAAGGGAATGAAAAGGGGTAAGAAGAGAGAGTGGGAGAGAGAGGGAGAGAGAGAAACAAGAGAGACAGAGAGTGTGAGAAATGCACTCGAGACGTAGAAGAAAATAGCATTATGAAATAAGGAACTAGAGAGAGAGAGAAGAAAGAGAAAGGATGGAGAGCTAAGGGAATCATGGAGAAAGAAAAGAAAAAGGAGGATGTAAGGAAAAGAGGGTGAGTAGGAAGAACTGAAGGAGGAGAGATGAAGAAAAAAGAAGAAGAAAAAGCACAAGGATGAAAGAGAGATAAACAAAGAAGAAGAAGAAGATAAAGAGGAAGAAGAAGAAGTATAGAAGCTAGAGGATAGATGAGAAAGAGGGAAGAAGAAAACAAAGAGGGGAAGAGGATGATTTTGAAGAGAAAGGAAGCAGAACGGAAAGAAGAAAGTGAAGAGGTAGAGGAGGAGGAGGATAGAGAAAAGACGGATGGGAAAAGAGATATCAACAAGACAGTGATTGGGACATGGAAATTAAAAAAAAGTAAAAGGGAATAAATTCAAGTATACAAAAAGAAAGGAGAAAGAATTGTTGAGAGACAAGGTATCTTCTGTTGTAAGCATTTTTTTCAAACTCTTTTTATTATTTTGATGATTATTCTAATATTGTTCTTTGATTACTTACGCATATATCCATTCATGAATTCACCATATACAAGGCGTAAGTTAGCATGTATGCATATCAAGATCTATATATCTAGGTGCATGAAGCTATAAATTAGCATACACTGGTATACATAAATACATACTTTTAAATATATATATATATATATATATATATATATATATATATATATATATACGTATGTGTGTGTGTGAGTGTGTGTGTGTGCTCCAAAACCCATCCGCGGACCCAAAAAATGAAAACAGAAATAACAAACGAAGTCAGCAACTTACAGCTTTAAAACTTCGTGACAAATACATATATAAAGAAAAACAAAACAACAGCAAAAAAAATAGCAGACACCCCACCCTCAACCTGCCCAACCCAAAGGGCAGAGGGAGGAAGAGTGCTACATATATGGTCATTGGTGGTGGGGCGGGGGGTTGAAACGATAATAAAAGAAAGAACAGAAAAATCAGACGCAGAAATTCATTGATCACCCCTCCCCCCGGACACACCTGGCCACCCAACCCATTCCAGGCCTGCTACAAGATCTGCTTTAATTTCTAAATCGGGAGGACCCACGACGATGTGATTAGGTACTTGTAATTGTTCTAACAAGAAAACCCAAAACGGTATTTTAAAAAAGAGGAAACAAAAAAATAAAGGAACAACAAAAAAAAAAAACGGGATAAAAATTGCTGCTGGTCGTGAACAAGATTGGTAGTGGTAATGGTGGTGGTGGTGGAAGAGGGACACCTGACCTCACTAGCATCCCGGGACCCCCGTTGTACAGTGCGTAATGATTTTTAGCCTACCAGATCGGGTCATTAGAGCGATATTCGACCCCGCCCTTCCTCAGCCCACCCGTGCAGAATCGTGACCTGATGAATGGATTACGGAGCACCCCCCCCCCGATGCAGTAAACGCAGAGACAGATTTAGTTGGTGGGAACTTTAATGTAGTCTTTTGTCTACACACACACATACAGAGAGAGGGAGAAAGGAGAAGAGAAAGAGAGAAAGAGTGGGTGAGACAGATGGAGAGAGAGAGAGAGAGGAAAGAGAAGAGAGAGAGAGAGTGAGAGAGAGAGAAACAGATAGTGGGAGAGAAAGGAGAAGAGAAAGAGAGAAAGAGTGAGAAAGAGAGACAGAGAGAGAAAAACAGCGGGGAGATAGGTGAGGCGAGGAATGAATCTACCTTCTTCCTCTCCTTTTATCTCTCTTACCTCCCTGTTCTTGTTTTTCTTCTTTTTTTAATTATTATTATTATTATTATTATTATTATTATTATTATTATTATTATTATTATTATTATTATTATTATTATCATTATTATTATTATTATCCAAACATATATTCCATATTCTACGATATATATATATATATATATATATATGAATTGCATTGTATTATATTGAAAATTATTTGAAATGATCTCCCGTCGTCACACTGTTAATATATCACTTTATTTCTCGAATTGTTTATTCTATTTATGTTGTCTAAATTGAATGATATACCAGCCATGTAACGACGGGGAATCATTTCAAATAAGTTTCTGTGTAATACAACGCAATTTATAATTCATTCTGTCGGATCAAATATGTCCATTTCTTGCATATATACAGTCACACTGAAAGAGATGGAAAAGACCAAGAATGAACGAGATGAGGTTGAAAGCAGTTATTTGGCCTTTGCATTACGGGCAGCTGTCTAGCTTAATGGTAAGAGCATTGCTATGTTGAAGCGGCTACCCTATCGGTAGTAGCTTCGATTTTATGTAGCAGCCCCTTTATATATATATATATATATATATATACATATATATATATATATATATATATATATATATATATATATATATATATGTGTGTGTGTGTGTGTGTGTGTGTGTGTGTGTTTCTGTGTATGTGTGTGTGAGTGTCTGTGTATATATGTGTGTGTGTATAGTCAACTGTAGACGGTTATGCTTTTGGTAAAAATACCCACCTGCGTTTCTCTGGAGTTTGAGCGGTTTCTTTCCATTCTGCTGCTTCAAGACTAGATAGTTCACTTCTTCAAAGCTGTAAATAATCTTATCAATTTCACCTGGGGTTCTATTATATTTTACCGCTTAATATGTTCAGGTCAATCTTTTTGTACACCTCCCAATAGGTTTTAAATTTATAAAGTAAGTTTATGCTAAATTGATCCCTTAGTTTGTGTCCAGCAGCACTAACATTTGTTTTTTGTTTTGTTTTGTTTTTTTATGGTTCATACTATTTTGTGATCACTGTACAACCGTCCACCAAATTTTCAATTTTCTTA
The DNA here is from genome assembly GCA_963457665.1 of Thysanoteuthis rhombus. Taxonomy (NCBI): domain Eukaryota; kingdom Metazoa; phylum Mollusca; class Cephalopoda; order Oegopsida; family Thysanoteuthidae; genus Thysanoteuthis; species Thysanoteuthis major. The sequence continues at coordinate 4,112,972 of OY735228.1, read as the reverse complement.
AATTGATCACCCAAACACAGATGTTCAAACCAAGATGTCTGGTGGTCATTGCTAGAGAATAAGTGACAGAAAGTCTCTATAAATGTCCAGCATCTTTCTCAGTATCCTTACAAACCCTAGCAATGACTCAAATCTTCCTGGAATCGCTAACCAAACTAAGATCGATCCAATGTATTGCACTAGAGTAGTGCACTATCATGGACAGGAACCTACTCCTGTTTCAAGGATTTCTCAGTTCCCGGGCGAAGTCCTGGTATTTTTTCCATTTTTTTCGCTTTCTTTTGTCTTCACCCATTGGTCCGTTGGTACAGCCACGTCTACGATATGTAGCAGGTTCTCACTCGCTTCTTTGTGAATATCAGATCCAGTCTTCTTGCTGGAAATAGTTTTTTTGTCGGGAAAGTCAAACAGAATCTTCTTTCTATTTCATAAAACAGTCTCTGCTTTGTGCTGATACCATTCGATTACTTCAGGAGTTGTCAACATTTCTTCCTCAGCCGACTTGATTGCGCATTAATCAGTGGGGAATTGACCACATAAATGCAGTAAAAAAAAACTTAAAATACGTGAATTATCCATTGAAGTACATCTCCATATATTTTGGTTCAAATCAATGAATAACTCATACCAAAGATCATTAGTGCTTAACCGAGGATGCTGATAAGTGACTATAGAACTTAATTTAATCACAATTTATTACTATCAAGGCATCTTTTAGATCTAGTGAAAGGGCGTGGAAACATCTTTGAAACATAAAAAGTTTGCTTAATTCGTCAATATTTGCTTGCAGGCCGATCAAAATCCTTTCAAGGACCGAGTCTGGTATGCAGGTTGCCAATCCCTGGTTTACATGGTCGAACTCAAGTTGATAGGTATATAGATAATTTTGAATAGACATATATATATATATATATATATATATATATATATATATATATATATATATATATAGAGAGAGAGAGAGAGAGAGAGAGAGAGATAGATGGATAGATAGATAGATAGATAGATAGATAGACATCAACAGTCTTAGATAGATATCAACAGATGAATATATATATATATATATATATATGTGTGTGTGTGTGTGTGTAGAGAGAGAGAGGGGGAGATAGATAGATAGATAGATAAATAGATATGGAAAGGATTAGGTAGATAGATAGATAGATAGATATCAACAGGCTTAGACAGATAGATATCAACAGATCAAGAAATTTATATATATATATATATATATATATATATATATATATATATATATGTGTGTGTATATATATATATATATATATATATATATATATATATATATATATATAAATAGATAGATAGATAGATAGATATCAACAGCTTTGATAGATAGATAGATAGATAGATAGATAGATACATACATACATACATACATACATACATACATACATACATACATAAATACATACATACGTATGAAAAAGATAGATAGATAGAAGTAGGCTTGGGTTGATAGATAAACAGATAGCTAAATACATAAATAGATAGATATGAACAGGCTCAGATAGATAGACAGATAGATAGATAGATAATGATGAAAGGCGATAAAAATAGTTATGTAAATGTAAAAATATAAAGATACGTGCCGACTGTTCCAAAAAGGAAAAGCATTACAAAACATTTTTTGGCGAATGTTAATTGTTGAAGATGATGGCATAAAAGTGTGGTTTCATTCAAACGGGTGGAAAGCCCGGTCCATGGGGTCAAAGGAAAGACAGTTTTGGGGGTAACGGTTGATGGGATGTAAGAGAACGGGACGTCCACAGCAATAAGGCGGTGGGGGCGGCAGTGAGCGAGGGCGGCGCACTTGATAGATATTTTAGTGTGAAGTAATCGAAGCAAAGGAATGCTGATAGCAAAGGTAGTTTGGACGAGGGTCGTCATCAGAGAGCGGTACGATCAAAAAGAAAGAGGAAATGAGAGAAGGTTAGGATTTAGGGAGAAAGGGGGGCTTAGAAGAGATGGAAAGAATGAAAAAGATTAAGAAGGAAAGATGAAAGGAAGGGAGGAATGAAATAAAGGGGAGGGATGAAAGAAATGAGCTTGATGAGAGAAAAATAAAAAAATGAATATGGAAAGGACGAAAGAAAAAAGAAAGACAGGAATAAAGAATGGAAGAGAGAGGGGAAGAAATGAATGAGATTGATGATAAGAAAGAAAAGAGAAAGAAAGAAAGAGACGGTGATAAGAGGAAAGAAGGGAAGAAAAACAAGCAGAATTGAAAGAAGGAAAAAGAAAGAAAGGTGATATTGATAAGAAGGAAGAAAGAAACCATCTTGACTCAAGGAAAAAGCGAAAGAGAAAGAAAGAAAGAAGAATCGCAGTAAAATAAAAAAAAATTGGTAGGAAGAGTTGAACTGAAGTTTGAATAAATATGGAAAATCGAAACGGAAAAGGAATGCCCACGGACCAAACGGTAGAATCAAGAAATGAAGGGTGGAAGAAAATAAGGAAGATGAAGGGAAAAATGGAAAGATAAGCAACAATAATAAGAAAAACAAACAACAACAAAAAAAAACAAAAGAAAAAACATCCCATAAAAACACGACTTCTTTGTAAAGACCAAAGGAACCAAGAAACTGAATGAAATAATACTTAAGAGGGGAAAATGTTTGTATGGAACAAAAGTAGGGCCAAAAAAACTCTGGCATTCTCAACAAAAGCCTTGGTCGATTGATACTGGAACGATAATAGAGCTTAACTTTAATTAGAGAGCGTCTAAATCCTGACTTATTGACACTCTACGCGAAATGGATCGTGCTGCTAGAGGAGGAGAGGGGCAGGTCAGCCAGTGAACCGTGCCCAATTTCGAGTGCACATTGTCGTCGCCCTGCTCCTCCGAATAATCTTTCTTTCTTTTCTTTCTTGATATGTTTCGTTCAATGTTATTGTTTGTGTTGTTGTTTCTCCTCCCTCTCCTCAGCTTTTTTCACGCCCTTCTATTTTTATTTGTTTTTTCTTGTTTCCACCCTCCTTCA
>OY735228.1:4040440-4109770 GCA_963457665.1 Thysanoteuthis rhombus | reverse complement strand
AAATAGAGTTTCAGATAAAAATGAAGCATTCATAATTATATGTATATATCTATTTATCAGGATTTCGTCAAATCCTAACTGTTCATAGTAGAATCTTGAAATTTTATACACACATGCCTCAGTGAATGAGGATTTTTTTTAAAGATTCGTCCTTAGAAAGATTGTTATATTTGGGGGGTTCACTTCAACATGAATGATTATGCCAAATTGGTCCCCTATTTTGTGTCAATTTTATTCAAATCATGAATTTATCATTCAAACCATACTGGTGGTATCGTAATCAAGTAAACTTAATTTTCCCACTATCACTGCTCAATTCACAAGGTAAAAAGCAGCGTACATGAGTGATGGTGATTCATAATTTCCCTTGGAATGCTGGTTTTCAATAAGTTTCACCTTTGATTTGTCTGCAACTTGTTATTATTAATACTAGCTGGAGTACCAATCTACGTCAGGTAAGAAGCCAACACTGAAATCACAGTTCCTATATACCCGATCCTGCGAGAAGAAGATGTGACAAAAGCTCGGTTTAATGTTGGGAACCCCCCACGCGAAAGTGTGGGACAAGAATTTCCTTGAAAATTCTCCATTGTCGCAAAGACATGGGAGCTGTTGACTTGGTTGTGGGGCGAACCCTGACCCATCTGAACCAGACTATAGAGAGCAATGCCAAAGACGTAATGGTAAACCGATTCCTAAGCAAAATTTATATTACAGTTTTCAATTATATCACAATGCCTAAATTATCATATGATAATAAAAAATAAAATCGACATCACATTCAATAATTGAACGAACGTAAAATTTGAAGTCATGTAAAAGAAATGAAGAATAGATATGGTCAAAATAAATTCTATTTAAGACATCGATAGCATTTCTCTCTAGAAAAAATCATCTAAGAGAATAAAACATCTAGAAATATCTAGAGTTTGCAAAATCAAGATGTTATTGATAAATCCATTAAAATGAGGCCCCAAACGGTCAAAAAGCTTTTTCTCCAAAAGTAAAGAGAAAAAAACATTTTTGTGTGGGTCTAGTGGAGAGCTGATGCCAATTTGCAAGTCTGGAGACAAATGGTGAGAGAGGAGTTCTGGAATGCAAACACAAAAAGGGATAGAACTCTTCGCTATCTTTGATGACTGAGGATTGTTCAAATATCGTCCAATTCCAAAAGGCTGACAAACGGTAATTGTTACGATAATGTTTGTGTAGTAACAGGGCTGCAAGAGAAATCCCTGGTTAGCCCCAGGGTGATACGAAGGTTTTGGAATCTAATTTAAAAACCTGCTGCTGTATGATATCTTCCCCGTTGATCCTATTCGAAAGATGAAGCACAATTTTCAGGGGAGACTTTGGATTCATGCACTCACACAAATTTCACGATAAGATTATGAAGATAAGTTTTCATACCAGCAATGATTGCTTGCTTTTACTGGTGATCAACTAAATTCAAGTTTCCTCAATGCCCCAAGACTCTCTACAGTATTCTACCTGGCTTTAATAGTGCCGTCGTCTGACGAGTTTCGGCCTTTTCCCGGATTTCCGGTTCGTCGGAACTGTTCCCGTGGCACCGACCACTATCGGCGCTTACGTCAACAGATTCTTGAGTTCATCGAAGTCCAGATATTTATCTAAACCAGCTTCAACCAACTGTCTACTGGAGAAGCGAAATTGATTATCTAACCCGCTATTTTCTACACGTTCTCCACCACAAGATCTGGGCTCCAGATCTGAATTGGCGAAAATTGAATTTCGAGTCCCTGATAATTTAAAGTGCTTCGTACAGTAAGGAAGAGACTGGTCAGTACATGTGTCATTGGTTTGTATGGTTGAATTGTATTCGCTTGGCGGTGAGCTGTCCATGTTGCAAGAACGGCAGACAACTGATGGACATCACGACTCACGACATGGATTCCCCGAGATCACATGCGCAACCGTGGCCGGCAGAATATTAGATGGCGAGACAAGCTAGACAAGTTCAGGAAGTACTGGCTCCACGACGCCCATGATAAAGAAGTGTGGCAAATCCTACGGAAGGTGTATGTCCAACGACAGACGTTAAAAGACTGATGATGATGATTATGATGATGATGATGATCCCAGTGAGTCGCCTACGATACTCAGTCGGTCCTGTTCTTCTGAACCCGAGCAAATTCACTGCTTACGGTATCATTATATCAGATATTTCAGTTTCAGTTTTCTGCAAATTATGTAATGGCAATGATTCACAGAGCACTTTTATTTTCCTCCGATTTCAAGAGTGCCTGGTTGGGGTAGTTGTTGGGAAACTGAAAATCCAAGTGTATTTTTTTTACTAACTTTCAAAAAAAAAAAACCCTCGGATTTGGCTGGTGACATTTCTTTACATAGCCAAATCCAAAAGGTTTGCTGGATTATTCTGCCGCCTCTGTTTCGCATAGATTTTTAACCAGTTTGAAACATCCACTTATAATAGGATATAGAGTAACTGCTACACTAAGGAAGTGATTCGTCTGGGTGGTTGAATTTTGTAAAAAGCAAATAAATAGTAGAAATTTGAAAGAATATACCATCAAATTTGGTCATTATATATCCAAACAATTTATGATTCACTAGGATTTGAACACCGGGCCTCTTAGATGCAAAGCAGGCAGACTCGATGGAACCTAAATCACAAGGCTTAGTGGGCCAAAAATTTCGATGATATTTTCAAATATTTTCAATTTGTTACAAAATGTACAGGTAAAAAATTAGGTTCCACTGGGAATCGAACCTAGGGCTTCCTTTCGTGTGAAGCAATCTTGATGAACACAACAATGTAAAACCTACACAACAAAGCCTAATTGGCTAGGAAAGGGGGATAAAATGCAGTGATATTTTTTAAGAGAATACTTTCAACAAGGCACGATATGATTGGGTAATGAATTAGGTACCACTGGGGATTGTACCAAGGATCTCTGGCATGGGAAGAAAATATGTTCACCACTACACTATGAAAGCTATACAATAAAGCATAATTGGCTGGGAAATGGGTTAGAAATTGCAGCGATATTTCCTAAAATAATATTTTCAACTTAGTGCAATTTAAATGGGTCACAAATTTTGTTTAACTGAGGATCAAAACTAGGGCCTGTTGCATGTGAAGCAAGCGTGATAACCACTACACTATGGAACCTACAACATGGCAATTACAGGGCTAAGAAAACACGCTAAATTGCTGTGATATTTTATAAGAAAATAATTTCAATTCAGTTCAATCTGAATGTCTATCATATTTGGTTCCACTGGGGATCGAACCCAGGGCCTCTTGCGTGTGAAGCAAGCGTGATAACCACTACACTATGGAACCTACAACATGGCAATTACAGGGCTAAGAAAACAGGCTAAATTGTTGTGATATTTTATAAGAGAATAATTTCAATTCAGTTCAATCTGAATGTCTATCATATTTGGTTCCACTGGCAATCAAACCCAGGGCCTCTTGCGTGTGAAGCAAGCGTGATAACCACTACACTATGGAACCTACAACATGGCAATTACAGGGCTAAGAAAACGGGCTAAATTGCTCTGATATTTTATAAGAGATTAATTTCAATTCAGTTCAATCTGAATGTCTATCATATTTGGTTCCACTGGGGATCGAACCCAGGGCCTCTTGCGTGTGAAGCAAGCGTGATAACCACTACACTATGGAACCTACAACATGGCAATTACAGGGCTAAGAAAACGGGCTAAATTGCTGTGATATTTTATAAGAGAATAATTTCAATTCAGTTCAATCTGAATGTCTATCATATTTGGTTCCACTGGGGATCGAACCCAGGGTCTCTTGCATGTGAAGCAAGCGTGATAACCACTACACTATGGAACCTACAACATGGCAATTACAGGGCTAAGAAAACACGCTAAATTGCTCTGATATTTTATGAGAGTATAAATCCAATTCGGTTCAATCTGAATGTGTATTTTATTTGGTTCCACTGGGGATCGAACCCAGGGCCTCTTGCGTGTGAAGCAAGCGTGATAACCACTACACTATGGAACCTACAACATGGCAATTACAGGGCTAAGAAAACACGCTAAATTGCTGTGATATTTTATGAGAGTATAAATTCAATTCGGTTCAATCTGAATGTGTATTATATTTGGTTCCACTGGGGATCGAACCCAGGGTCTCTTGCATATGAAGCAAGCGTGATAACCACTACACTATGGAACCTACAACATGGCAATTACAGGGCTAAGAAAACACGCTAAATTGCTCTGATATTTCATGAGAGTATGAATCCAATTCGGTTCAATCTGAATGTGTATTATATTTGGTTCCACTGGGGATCGAACCCAGGGCCTCTTGCGTGTGAAGCAAGCGTGATAACCACTACACTATGGAACCTATAACATGGCAATTACAGGGCTAAGAAAACAGGCTAAATTGCTGTGATATTTTATAAGAGAATAATTTCAATGCAGTTCAATCTGAATGTCTATCATATTTGGTTCGACTGGGGATCGAACCCAGGGCCTTTTGCGTGTGAAGCAAGCATGATAACCACTACACTATGGAACCTATAACATGGCAATCACAGGGCTAAGAAAACAGGCTAAATTGTTGTGATATTTTATAAGAGAATAATTTCAATTCAGTTCAATCTGAATGTCTATCATATTTGGTTCTACTGGGGATCGAACCTAGGGCCTCTTGCATGTGAAGCAAGCGTGATAACCACTACACTATGGAACCTACAACATGGAAATTACAGGGCTAAGAAAACAGGCTAAATTGTTGTGATATTTTATAAGAGAATAATTTCAATTCAGTTCAATCTGAATGTCTATCATATTTGGTTCGACTGGGGATCGAACCCAGGGCCTCTTGCGTGTGAAGCAAGCGTGATAACCACTACAATATGGAACCTACAACATGGCAATTACAGGGCTAAGAATACAGGCTAAATTGTTGTGATATTTTATAAGAAAAAAATTTCAATTCAGTTCAATCTGAATGTCTATCATATTTGGTTCCACTGGGGATCGAACCCAGGGCCTCTCGCGTGTGAAGCAAGCGTGATAACCACTACACTATGGAACCGACAACGTGGCAATTACAGGGCTAAGAAAACAGGCTAAATTGTTGTGATATTTTATAAGAGAATAATTTCAATTCAGTTCAATCTGAATGTCTATCATATTTGGTTCCACTGGGGATCGAACCCAGGGCCTCTTGCGTGTGAAGCAAGCATGATAACCACTACACTATGGAACCTACAACATGGCAATTACAGGGCTAAGAAAACACGCTAAATTGCTCTGATATTTTATAAAAGAATAATTTCAATTCAGTTCAATCTGAATGTCTATCATATTTGGTTCGACTGGGGATCGAACCCAGGGCCTCTTGCGTGTGAAGCAAGCGTGATAACCACTACACTATGGAACCTACAACATGGCAATTACAGGGCTAAGAAAACACGCTAAATTGCTCTGATATTTTATAAAAGAATAATTTCAATTCAGTTCAATCTATATGTCTATCATATTTGGTTCCACTGGGGATCGAACCCAGGGCCTCTTGCGTGTGAAGCAAGCGTGATAACCACTACACTATGGAACCTACAACATGGCACTTACAGGGCTAAGAAAACACGCTAAATTGCTGTGATATTTCATAAGAGAATAATTTCAATTCAGTTCAATCTGAATGTCTATCATATTTGGTTCGACTGGGGATCGAACCCAGGGCCTCTTGCATGTGAAGCAAGCGTGATAACCATTACACTATGGAACCGACAACATGGCAATTACAGGGCTAAGAAAACACGCTAAATTGTTGTGATATTTTATAAGAGAATAATTTCAATTCAGTTCAATCTGAATGTCTATCATATTTGGTTCCACTGGGGATCGAACCCAGAGCCTCTCGCGTGTGAAGCAAGCGTGATAACCACTACACTATGGAACCTACAACATGGCAATTATGGGGCTAAGAAAACACGCTAAATTGTTGTGATATTTTATAAGAGAATAATTTCAATTCAGTTCAATCTGAATGTCTATCATATTTGGTTCCACTGGGGATCGAAACCAGGGCCTCTTGCGTGTGAAGCAAGCGTGATAAACACTACACTATGGAACCTACAACATGGCAATTACAGGGCTAAGAAAACACGCTAAATTGCTCTGATATTTTATAAGAAAATAATTTCAATTCAGTTCAATCTGGATGTCTATCATATTTGGTTCCACTGGGGATCGAACCAAGGGCCTCTTGAGTGTGAAGCAAGCGTGATAACCACTACACTATGGAACCTATAACATGGCAATTACAGGGCTAAGAAAACAGGCTAAATTGCTGTGATATTTTATAAGAGAATAATTTCAATTCAGTTCAATCTGAATGTCTATCATATTTGGTTCCACTGGGGATCGAACCCAGGGCCTCTCGCGTGTGAAGCAAGCGTGATAACCACTACACTATGGAACCTATAACATGGCAATTACAGGGCTAAGAAAACACGCTAAATTGCTCTGATATTTTATAAGAGAATAATTTCAATTCAGTTCAATCTATATGTCTATCATATTTGGTTCCACTGGGGATCGAACCCAGGGCCTCTTGCGTGTGAAGCAAGCGTGATAACCACTACACTATGGAACCTATAACATGGCAATTACAGGGCTAAGAAAACAGGCTAAATTGCTGTGATATTTTATAAGAGAATAATTTCAATTCAGTTCAATCTGAATGTCTATCATATTTGGTTCGACTGGGGATCGAACCCAGGGCCTTTTGCGTGTGAAGCAAGCATGATAACCACTACACTATGGAACCTACAACATCGCAATTACAGGGCTAAGTAAAAACGCTAAATTGCTGTGATATTTTATGAGAGAATAAATTCAATTCGGTTCAATCTGAATGTGTATTATATTTGGTTCCACTGGGGATCGAACCCAGGGTCTCTTGCATGTGAAGCGAGCGTGATAACCACTACACTATGGAACCGACAACATGGCAATTACAGGGCTAAGAAAACACGCTAAATTGCTGTGATATTTTATGAGAGTATGAATCCAATTCAGTTCAATCTGAATGTGTATTATATTTGGTTCCACTGGGGATCGAACCCAGGGCCTCTTGCATGTGAAGCAAGCGTGATAACCACTACACTATGGAACCTACAACATGGCAATTACAGGGCTAAGAAAACGGGCTAAATTGCTGTGATGTTTTATGAGATTATAAATTCAATTCGGTTCAATCTGAATGTGTATTATATTTGGTTCCACTGGGGATCGAACCCAGGGTCTCTTGCATGTGAAGCAAGCGTGATAACCACTACACTATGGAACCTATAACATGGCAATTAAAGGGCTAAGAAAACACGCTAAATTGCTCTGATATTTTATAAGAGAATAATTTCAATTCAGTTCAATCTGAATGTCTATCATATTTGGTTCCACTGGGGATCGAACCCAGGGCCTCTTGCGTGTGAAGCAAGCGTGATAACCACTACACTATGGAACCTACAACATGGCAATTACGGGGCTAAGAAAACACGCTAAATTGTTGTGATATTTTATAAGAGAATAATTTCAATTCAGTTCAATCTGAATGTCTATCATATTTGGTTCCACTGGGGATCGAACCCAGGGCCTCTCGCGTGTGAAGTAAGCGTGATAACCACTACACTATGGAACCTACAACATGGCAATTATGGGGCTAAGAAAACACGCTAAATTGTTGTGATATTTTATAAGAGAATAATTTCAATTCAGTTCAATCTGAATGTCTATCATATTTGGTTCCACTGGGGATCGAAACCAGGGCCTCTTGCGTGTGAAGCAAGCGTGATAAACACTACACTATGGAACCTACAACATGGCAATTACAGGGCTAAGAAAACACGCTAAATTGCTCTGATATTTTATAAGAAAATAATTTCAATTCAGTTCAATCTGGATGTCTATCATATTTGGTTCCACTGGGGATCGAACCAAGGGCCTCTTGAGTGTGAAGCAAGCGTGATAACCACTACACTATGGAACCTATAACATGGCAATTACAGGGCTAAGAAAACAGGCTAAATTGCTGTGATATTTTATAAGAGAATAATTTCAATTCAGTTCAATCTGAATGTCTATCATATTTGGTTCCACTGGGGATCGAACCCAGGGCCTCTCGCGTGTGAAGCAAGCGTGATAACCACTACACTATGGAACCTATAACATGGCAATTACAGGGCTAAGAAAACACGCTAAATTGCTCTGATATTTTATAAGAGAATAATTTCAATTCAGTTCAATCTATATGTCTATCATATTTGGTTCCACTGGGGATCGAACCCAGGGCCTCTTGCGTGTGAAGCAAGCGTGATAACCACTACACTATGGAACCTATAACATGGCAATTACAGGGCTAAGAAAACAGGCTAAATTGCTGTGATATTTTATAAGAGAATAATTTCAATTCAGTTCAATCTGAATGTCTATCATATTTGGTTCGACTGGGGATCGAACCCAGGGCCTTTTGCGTGTGAAGCAAGCATGATAACCACTACACTATGGAACCTACAACATCGCAATTACAGGGCTAAGTAAACACGCTAAATTGCTGTGATATTTTATGAGAGAATAAATTCAATTCGGTTCAATCTGAATGTGTATTATATTTGGTTCCACTGGGGATCGAACCCAGGGTCTCTTGCATGTGAAGCGAGCGTGATAACCACTACACTATGGAACCGACAACATGGCAATTACAGGGCTAAGAAAACACGCTAAATTGCTCTGATATTTTATGAGAGTATGAATCCAATTCAGTTCAATCTGAATGTGTATTATATTTGGTTCCACTGGGGATCGAACCCAGGGCCTCTTGCGTGTGAAGCAAGCGTGATAACCACTACACTATGGAACCTACAACATGGCAATTACAGGGCTAAGAAAACACGCTAAATTGCTCTGATATTTTATGAGAATATAAATTCAATTCGGTTCAATCTGAATGTGTATTATATTTGGTTCCACTGGGGATCGAACCCAGGGCCTCTTGCGTGTGAAGCAAGCGTGATAACCACTACACTATGGAACCTACAACATGGCAATTACAGGGCTAAGAAAACGGGCTAAATTGCTGTGATATTTTATGAGAGTATAAATTCAATTCGGTTCAATCTGAATGTGTATTATATTTGGTTCCACTGGGGATCGAACCCAGGGTCTCTTGCATGTGAAGCAAGCGTGATAACCACTACACTATGGAACCTATAACATGGCAATTACAGGGCTGAGAAAACACGCTAAATTGCTCTGATATTTTATAAGAGAATAATTTCAATTCAGTTCAATCCATATGTCTATCATATTTGGTTCCACTGGGGATCGAACCCAGGGCCTCTTGCGTGTGAAGCAAGCGTGATAACCACTACACTATGGAACCTATAACATGGCAATTACAGGGCTAAGAAAACAGGCTAAATTGCTGTGATATTTTATAAGAGAATAATTTCAATGCAGTTCAATCTGAATGTCTATCATATTTGGTTCGACTGGGGATCGAACCCAGGGCCTTTTGCGTGTGAAGCAAGCATGATAACCACTACACTATGGAAACTACAACATGGCAATTACAGGGCTAAGTAAACACGCTTAATTGCTGTGATATTTTATGAGAGAATAAATTCAATTCGGTTCAATCTGAATGTGTATTATATTTGGTTCCACTGGGGATCGAACCCAGGGTCTCTTGCATGTGAAGCAAGCGTGATAACCACTACACTATGGAACCGACAACATGGCAATTACAGGGCTAAGAAAACACGCTAAATTGCTGTGATATTTTATGATAGTATGAATCCAATTCAGTTCAATCTGAATGTGTATTATATTTGGTTCCACTGGGGATCGAACCCAGGGCCTCTTGCGTGTGAAGCAAGCGTGATAACCACTACACTATGGAACCTACAACATGGCAATTACAGGGCTAAGAAAACACGCTAAATTGCTCTGATATTTTATGAGAATATAAATTCAATTCGGTTCAATCTGAATGTGTATTATATTTGGTTCCACTGGGGATCGAACCCAGGGCCTCTTGCGTGTGAAGCAAGCGTGATAACCACTACACTATGGAACCTACAACATGGCTATTACAGGGCTAAGAAAACGGGCTAAATTGCTGTGATATTTTATGAGAGTATAAATTCAATTCGGTTCAATCTGAATGTGTATTATATTTGGTTCCACTGGGGATCGAACCCAGGGTCTCTTGCATGTGAAGCAAGCGTGATAACCACTACACTATGGAACCTATAACATGGCAATTACAGGGCTAAGAAAACACGCTAAATTGCTCTGATATTTTATAAGAGAATAATTTCAATTCAGTTCAATCTATATGTCTATCATATTTGGTTCCACTGGGGATCGAACCCAGGGCCTCTTGCGTGTGAAGCAAGCGTGATAACCACTACACTATGGAACCTATAACATGGCAATTACAGGGCTAAGAAAACACGCTAAATTGCTCTGATATTTTATGAGAATATAAATTCAATTCGGTTCAATCTGAATGTGTATTATATTTGGTTCCACTGGGGATCGAACCCAGAGCCTCTTGCGTGTGAAGCAAGCGTGATAACCACTACACTATGGAACCTACAACATGGCAATTACAGGGCTAAGAAAACGGGCTAAATTGCTGTGATATTTTATGAGATTATAAATTCAATTCGGTTCAATCTGAATGTGTATTATATTTGGTTCCACTGGGGATCGAACCCAGGGTCTCTTGCATGTGAAGCAAGCGTGATAACCACTACACTATGGAACCTATAACATGGCAATTACAGGGCTAAGAAAACACGCTAAATTGCTCTGATATTTTATAAGAGAATAATTTCAATTCAGTTCAATCTGAATGTCTATCATATTTGGTTCCACTGGGGATCGAACCCAGGGCCTCTTGCATGTGAAGCAAGCGTGATAACCACTACACTATGGAACCTACAACATGGCAATTACGGGGCTAAGAAAACACGCTAAATTGTTGTGATATTTTATAAGAGAATAATTTCAATTCAGTTCAATCTGAATGTCTATCATATTTGGTTCCACTGGGGATCGAACCCAGGGCCTCTCGCGTGTGAAGTAAGCGTGATAACCACTACACTATGGAACCTACAACATGGCAATTACAGGGCTAAGAAAACACGCTAAATTGCTCTGATATTTTATAAGAAAATAATTTCAATTCAGTTCAATCTGAATGTCTATCATATTTGGTTCCACTGGGGATCGAACCAAGGGCCTCTTGAGTGTGAAGCAAGCGTGATAACCACTACACTATGGAACCTATAACATGGCAATTACAGGGCTAAGAAAACAGGCTAAATTGCTGTGATATTTTATAAGAGAATAATTTCAATTCAGTTCAATCTGAATGTCTATCATATTTGGTTCGACTGGGGATCGAACCCAGGGCCTTTTGCGTGTGAAGCAAGCATGATAACCACTACACTATGGAACCTACAACATCGCAATTACAGGGCTAAGTAAACACGCTAAATTGCTGTGATATTTTATGAGAGAATAAATTCAATTCGGTTCAATCTGAATGTGTATTATATTTGGTTCCACTGGGGAACGAACCCAGGGTCTCTTGCATGTGAAGCGAGCGTGATAACCACTACACTATGGAACCGACAACATGGCAATTACAGGGCTAAGAAAACACGCTAAATTGCTGTGATATTTTATGAGAGTATGAATCCAATTCAGTTCAATCTGAATGTGTATTATATTTGGTTCCACTGGGGATCGAACCCAGGGCCTCTTGCGTGTGAAGCAAGCGTGATAACCACTACACTATGGAACCTACAACATGGCAATTACAGGGCTAAGAAAACACGCTAAATTGCTGTGATATTTTATGAGAGTATAAATTCAATTCGGTTCAATCTGAATGTGTATTATATTTGGTTCCACTGGGGATCGAACCCAGGGCCTCTTGCGTGTGAAGCAAGCGTGATAACCACTACACTATGGAACCTACAACATGGCAATTACAGGGCTAAGAAAACACGCTAAATTGCTCTGATATTTTATGAGAGTATAAATTCAATTCGGTTCAATCTGAATGTGTATTATATTTGGTTCCACTGGGGATCGAACCCAGGGTCTCTTGCATGTGAAGCAAGCGTGATAACCACTACACTATGGAACCTATAACATGGCAATTACAGGGCTAAGAAAACACGCTAAATTGCTCTGATATTTTATAAGAGAATAATTTCAATTCAGTTCAATCTATATGTCTATCATATTTGGTTCCACTGGGGATCGAACCCAGGGCCTCTTGCGTGTGAAGCAAGCGTGATAACCACTACACTATGGAACCTATAACATGGCAATTACAGGGCTAAGAAAACAGGCTAAATTGCTGTGATATTTTATAAGAGAATAATTTCAATTCAGTTCAATCTGAATGTCTATCATATTTGGTTCGACTGGGGATCGAACCCAGGGCCTTTTGCGTGTGAAGCAAGCATGATAACCACTACACTATGGAAACTACAACATGGCAATTACAGGGCTAAGTAAACACGCTAAATTGCTGTGATATTTTATGAGAGAATAAATTCAATTCGGTTCAATCTGAATGTGTATTATATTTGGTTCCACTGGGGATCGAACCCAGGGTCTCTTGCATGTGAAGCGAGCGTGATAACCACTACACTATGGAACTGACAACATGGCAATTACAGGGCTAAGAAAACACGCTAAATTGCTGTGATATTTTATGAGAGTATGAATCCAATTCAGTTCAATCTGAATCTGTATTATATTTGGTTCCACTGGGGATCGAACCCAGGGCCTCTTGCGTGTGAAGCAAGCGTGATAACCACTACACTATGGAACCTACAACATGGCAATTACAGGGCTAAGAAAACATGCTAAATTGCTCTGATATTTTATGAGAATATAAATTCAATTCGGTTCAATCTGAATGTGTATTATATTTGGTTCCACTGGGGATCGAACCCAGGGCCTCTTGCGTGTGAAGCAAGCGTGATAACCACTACACTATGGAACCTACAACACGGCAATTACAGGGCTAAGAAAACGGGCTAAATTGCTGTGATATTTTATGAGAGTATAAATTCAATTCGGTTCAATCTGAATGTGTATTATATTTGGTTCCACTGGGGATCGAACCCAGGGTCTCTTGCATGTGAAGCAAGCGTGATAACCACTACACTATGGAACCTATAACATGGCAATTACAGGGCTAAGAAAACACGCTAAATTGCTCTGATATTTTATAAGAGAATAATTTCAATTCAGTTCAATCTATATGTCTATCATATTTAGTTCCACTGGGTATCGAACCCAGGGCCTCTTGCGTGTGAAGCAAGCGTGATAACCACTACACTATGGAACCTATAACATGGCAATTACAGGGCTAAGAAAACACGCTAAATTGCTCTGATATTTTATGAGAATATAAATTCAATTCGGTTCAATCTGAATGTGTATTATATTTGGTTCCACTGGGGATCGAACCCAGGGCCTCTTGCGTGTGAAGCAAGCGTGATAACCACTACACTATGGAACCTACAACATGGCACTTACAGGGCTAAGAAAACATGCTAAATTGCTCTGATATTTTATGAGAGAATAAATTCAATTCGGTTCAATCTGAATGTGTATTATATTTGGTTCCACTGGGGATCGAACCCAGGGCCTCTTGCGTGTGAAGCAAGCGTGATAACCACTACACTATGGAACCTACAACATGGCAATTACAGGGCTAAGAAAACGGGCTAAATTGCTGTGATATTTTATGAGAGTATAAATTCAATTCGGTTCAATCTGAAGGTGTATTATATTTGGTTCCACTGGGGATCGAACCCAGGGACTCTTGCATGTGAAGCAAGCGTGATAACCACTACACTATGGAACCTATAACATGGCAATTACAGGGCTAAGAAAACACGCTAAATTGCTCTGATATTTTATAAGAGAATAATTTCAATTCAGTTCAATCTATATGTCTATCATATTTGGTTCCACTGGGGATCGAACCCAGGGCCTCTTGCGTGTGAAGCAAGCGTGATAACCACTACACTATGGAACCTATAACATGGCAATTACAGGGCTAAGAAAACACGCTAAATTGCTGTGATATTTTATAAGAGAATAATTTCAATTCAGTTCAATCTGAATGTCTATCATATTTGGTTCGACTGGGGATCGAACCCAGGGCCTTTTGCGTGTGAAGCAAGCATGATAACCACTACACTATGGAACCTACAACATGGCAATTACAGGGCTAAGTAAACACGCTAAATTGCTGTGATATTTTATGAGAGAATAAATTCAATTCGGTTCAATCTGAATGTGTATTATATTTGGTTCCACTGGGGATCGAACCCAGGGTCTCTTGCATGTGAAGCGAGCGTGATAACCACTACACTATGGAACCGACAACATGGCAATTACAGGGCTAAGAAAACACGCTAAATTGCTGTGATATTTTATGAGAGTATGAATCCAATTCAGTTCAATCTGAATGTGTATTATATTTGGTTCCACTGGGGATCGAACCCAGGGCCTCTTGCGTGTGAAGCAAGCGTGATAACCACTACACTATGGAACCTACAACATGGCAATTACAGGGCTAAGAAAACGGGCTAAATTGCTGTGATATTTTATGAGAATATAAATTCAATTCGGTTCAATCTGAATGTGTATTATATTTGGTTCCACTGGGGATCGAACCCAGGGCCTCTTGCGTGTGAAGCAAGCGTGATAACCACTACACTATGGAACCTACAACATGGCAATTACAGGGCTAAGAAAACGGGCTAAATTGCTGTGATATTTTATGAGAGTATAAATTCAATTCGGTTCAATCTGAATGTGTATTATATTTGGTTCCACTGGGGATCGAACCCAGGGTCTCTTGCATGTGAAGCAAGCGTGATAACCACTACACTATGGAACCTATAACATGGCAATTACAGGGCTAAGAAAACACGCTAAATTGCTCTGATATTTTATAAGAGAATAATTTCAATTCAGTTCAATCTATATGTCTATCATATTTGGTTCCACTGGGGATCGAACCCAGGGCCTCTTGCGTGTGAAGCAAGCGTGATAACCACTACACTATGGAACCTACAACATGGCAATTACAGGGCTAAGAAAACACGCTAAATTGCTCTGATATTTTATGAGAGAATAAATTCAATTCGGTTCAATCTGAATGTGTATTATATTTGGTTCTACTGGGGATCGAACCCAGGACCTCTTGCGTGTGAAGCAAGCGTGATAACCACTACACTATGGAAACTACAACATGGCAATTACAGGGCTAAGAAAACGGGCTAAATTGCTGTGATATTTTATGAGAGTATAAATTCAATTCGGTTCAATCTGAATGTGTATTATATTTGGTTCCACTGGGGATCGAACCCAGGGTCTCTTGCATGTGAAGCAAGCGTGATAACCACTACACTATGGAACCTATAACATGGCAATTACAGGGCTAAGAAAACACGCTAAATTGCTCTGATATTTTATAAGAGAATAATTTCAATTCAGTTCAATCTATATGTCTATCATATTTGGTTCCACTGGGGATCGAACCCAGGGCCTCTTGCGTGTGAAGCAAGCGTGATAACCACTACACTATGGAACCTATAACAAGGCAATTACAGGGCTAAGAAAACAGGCTAAATTGCTGTGATATTTTATAAGAGAATAATTTCAATTCAGTTCAATCTGAATGTCTATCATATTTGGTTCGACTGGGGATCGAACCCAGGGCTTTTTGCGTGTGAAGCAAGCATGATAACCACTACACTATGGAAACTACAACATGGCAATTACAGGGCTAAGTAAACACGCTAAATTGCTGTGATATTTTATGAGAGAATAAATTCAATTCGGTTCAATCTGAATGTGTATTATATTTGGTTCCACTGGGGATCGAACCCAGGGTCTCTTGCATGTGAAGCGAGCGTGATAACCACTACACTATGGAACCGACAACATGGCAATTACAGGGCTAAGAAAACACGCTAAATTGCTGTGATATTTTATGAGAGTATGAATCCAATTCAGTTCAATCTGAATCTGTATTATATTTGGTTCCACTGGGGATCGAACCCAGGGCCTCTTGCGTGTGAAGCAAGCGTGATAACCACTACACTATGGAACCTACAACATGGCAATTACAGGGCTAAGAAAACACGCTAAATTGCTCTGATATTTTATGAGAATATAAATTCAATTCGGTTCAATCTGAATGTGTATTATATTTGGTTCCACTGGGGATCGAACCCAGGGCCTCTTGCGTGTGAAGCAAGCGTGATAACCACTACACTATGGAACCTACAACATGGCAATTACAGGGCTAAGAAAACGGGCTAAATTGCTGTGATATTTTATGAGAGTATAAATTCAATTCGGTTCAATCTGAATGTGTATTATATTTGGTTCCACTGGGGATCGAACCCAGGGTCTCTTGCATGTGAAGCAAGCGTGATAAACACTACACTATGGAACCTACAACATGGCAATTACAGGGCTAAGAAAACGGGCTAAATTGCTGTGATATTTTATGAGAGTATAAATTCAATTCGGTTCAATCTGAATGTGTATTATATTTGGTTCCACTGGGGATCGAACCCAGGGTCTCTTGCATGTGAAGCAAGCGTGATAACCACTACACTATGGAACCTACAACATGGCAATTACAGGGCTAAGAAAACGGGCTAAATTGCTGTGATATTTTATGAGAGTATAAATTCAATTCGGTTCAATCTGAATGTGTATTATATTTGGTTCCACTGGGGATCGAACCCAGGGTCTCTTGCATGTGAAGCGAGCGTGATAACCACTACACTATGGAACTGACAACATGGCAATTACAGGGCTAAGAAAACACGCTAAATTGCTGTGATATTTTATGAGAGTATGAATCCAATTCAGTTCAATCTGAATCTGTATTATATTTGGTTCCACTGGGGATCGAACCCAGGGCCTCTTGCGTGTGAAGCAAGCGTGATAACCACTACACTATGGAACCTACAACATGGCAATTACAGGGCTAAGAAAACATGCTAAATTGCTCTGATATTTTATGAGAATATAAATTCAATTCGGTTCAATCTGAATGTGTATTATATTTGGTTCCACTGGGGATCGAACCCAGGGCCTCTTGCGTGTGAAGCAAGCGTGATAACCACTACACTATGGAACCTACAACACGGCAATTACAGGGCTAAGAAAACGGGCTAAATTGCTGTGATATTTTATGAGAGTATAAATTCAATTCGGTTCAATCTGAATGTGTATTATATTTGGTTCCACTGGGGATCGAACCCAGGGTCTCTTGCATGTGAAGCAAGCGTGATAACCACTACACTATGGAACCTATAACATGGCAATTACAGGGCTAAGAAAACACGCTAAATTGCTCTGATATTTTATAAGAGAATAATTTCAATTCAGTTCAATCTATATGTCTATCATATTTGGTTCCACTGGGGATCGAACCCAGGGCCTCTTGCGTGTGAAGCAAGCGTGATAACCACTACACTATGGAACCTATAACATGGCAATTACAGGGCTAAGAAAACACGCTAAATTGCTCTGATATTTTATGAGAATATAAATTCAATTCGGTTCAATCTGAATGTGTATTATATTTGGTTCCACTGGGGATCGAACCCAGGGCCTCTTGCGTGTGAAGCAAGCGTGATAACCACTACACTATGGAACCTACAACATGGCAATTACAGGGCTAAGAAAACGGGCTAAATTGCTGTGATATTTTATGAGAGTATAAATTCAATTCGGTTCAATCTGAATGTGTATTATATTTGGTTCCACTGGGGATCGAACCCAGGGTCTCTTGCATGTGAAGCAAGCTTGATAACCACTACACTATGGAACCTATAACATGGCAATTACAGGGCTAAGAAAACACGCTAAATTGCTCTGATATTTTATAAGAGAATAATTTCAATTCAGTTCAATCTATATGTCTATCATATTTGGTTCCACTGGGGATCGAACCCAGGGCCTCTTGCGTGTGAAGCAAGCGTGATAACCACTACACTATGGAACCTACAACATGGCACTTACAGGGCTAAGAAAACATGCTAAATTGCTCTGATATTTTATGAGAGAATAAATTCAATTCGGTTCAATCTGAATGTGTATTATATTTGGTTCCACTGGGGATCGAACCCAGGGCCTCTTGCGTGTGAAGCAAGCGTGATAACCACTACACTATGGAACCTACAACATGGCAATTACAGGGCTAAGAAAACGGGCTAAATTGCTGTGATATTTTATGAGAGTATAAATTCAATTCGGTTCAATCTGAAGGTGTATTATATTTGGTTCCACTGGGGATCGAACCCAGGGACTCTTGCATGTGAAGCAAGCGTGATAACCACTACACTATGGAACCTATAACATGGCAATTACAGGGCTAAGAAAACACGCTAAATTGCTCTGATATTTTATAAGAGAATAATTTCAATTCAGTTCAATCTATATGTCTATCATATTTGGTTCCACTGGGGATCGAACCCAGGGCCTCTTGCGTGTGAAGCAAGCGTGATAACCACTACACTATGGAACCTATAACATGGCAATTACAGGGCTAAGAAAACACGCTAAATTGCTGTGATATTTTATAAGAGAATAATTTCAATTCAGTTCAATCTGAATGTCTATCATATTTGGTTCGACTGGGGATCGAACCCAGGGCCTTTTGCGTGTGAAGCAAGCATGATAACCACTACACTATGGAACCTACAACATGGCAATTACAGGGCTAAGTAAACACGCTAAATTGCTGTGATATTTTATGAGAGAATAAATTCAATTCGGTTCAATCTGAATGTGTATTATATTTGGTTCCACTGGGGATCGAACCCAGGGTCTCTTGCATGTGAAGCGAGCGTGATAACCACTACACTATGGAACCGACAACATGGCAATTACAGGGCTAAGAAAACACGCTAAATTGCTGTGATATTTTATGAGAGTATGAATCCAATTCAGTTCAATCTGAATGTGTATTATATTTGGTTCCACTGGGGATCGAACCCAGGGCCTCTTGCGTGTGAAGCAAGCGTGATAACCACTACACTATGGAACCTACAACATGGCAATTACAGGGCTAAGAAAACACGCTAAATTGCTCTGATATTTTATAAGAGAATAATTTCAATTCAGTTCAATCTGAATGTGTATTATATTTGGTTCCACTGGGGATCGAACCCAGGGTCTCTTGCATGTGAAGCAAGCGTGATAACCACTACACTATGGAACCTATAACATGGCAATTACAGGGCTAAGAAAACACGCTAAATTGCTCTGATATTTTATAAGAGAATAATTTCAATTCAGTTCAATCTATATGTCTATCATATTTGGTTCCACTGGGGATCGAACCCAGGGCCTCTTGCGTGTGAAGCAAGCGTGATAACCACTACACTATGGAACCTACAACATGGCAATTACAGGGCTAAGAAAACACGCTAAATTGCTCTGATATTTTATGAGAGAATAAATTCAATTCGGTTCAATCTGAATGTGTATTATATTTGGTTCTACTGGGGATCGAACCCAGGACCTCTTGCGTGTGAAGCAAGCGTGATAACCACTACACTATGGAAACTACAACATGGCAATTACAGGGCTAAGAAAACGGGCTAAATTGCTGTGATATTTTATGAGAGTATAAATTCAATTCGGTTCAATCTGAATGTGTATTATATTTGGTTCCACTGGGGATCGAACCCAGGGTCTCTTGCATGTGAAGCAAGCGTGATAACCACTACACTATGGAACCTATAACATGGCAATTACAGGGCTAAGAAAACACGCTAAATTGCTCTGATATTTTATAAGAGAATAATTTCAATTCAGTTCAATCTATATGTCTATCATATTTGGTTCCACTGGGGATCGAACCCAGGGCCTCTTGCGTGTGAAGCAAGCGTGATAACCACTACACTATGGAACCTATAACAAGGCAATTACAGGGCTAAGAAAACAGGCTAAATTGCTGTGATATTTTATAAGAGAATAATTTCAATTCAGTTCAATCTGAATGTCTATCATATTTGGTTCGACTGGGGATCGAACCCAGGGCTTTTTGCGTGTGAAGCAAGCATGATAACCACTACACTATGGAAACTACAACATGGCAATTACAGGGCTAAGTAAACACGCTAAATTGCTGTGATATTTTATGAGAGAATAAATTCAATTCGGTTCAATCTGAATGTGTATTATATTTGGTTCCACTGGGGATCGAACCCAGGGTCTCTTGCATGTGAAGCGAGCGTGATAACCACTACACTATGGAACCGACAACATGGCAATTACAGGGCTAAGAAAACACGCTAAATTGCTGTGATATTTTATGAGAGTATGAATCCAATTCAGTTCAATCTGAATCTGTATTATATTTGGTTCCACTGGGGATCGAACCCAGGGCCTCTTGCGTGTGAAGCAAGCGTGATAACCACTACACTATGGAACCTACAACATGGCAATTACAGGGCTAAGAAAACGGGCTAAATTGCTCTGATATTTTATGAGAATATAAATTCAATTCGGTTCAATCTGAATGTGTATTATATTTGGTTCCACTGGGGATCGAACCCAGGGCCTCTTGCGTGTGAAGCAAGCGTGATAACCACTACACTATGGAACCTACAACATGGCAATTACAGGGCTAAGAAAACGGGCTAAATTGCTGTGATATTTTATGAGAGTATAAATTCAATTCGGTTCAATCTGAATGTGTATTATATTTGGTTCCACTGGGGATCGAACCCAGGGTCTCTTGCATGTGAAGCAAGCGTGATAAACACTGCACTATGGAACCTACAACATGGCAATTACAGGGCTAAGAAAACGGGCTAAATTGCTGTGATATTTTATGAGAGTATAAATTCAATTCGGTTCAATCTGAATGTGTATTATATTTGGTTCCACTGGGGATCGAACCCAGGGTCTCTTGCATGTGAAGCAAGCGTGATAACCACTACACTATGGAACCTACAACATGGCAATTACAGGGCTAAGAAAACGGGCTAAATTGCTGTGATATTTTATGAGAGTATAAATTCAATTCGGTTCAATCTGAATGTGTATTATATTTGGTTCCACTGGGGATCGAACCCAGGGTCTCTTGCATGTGAAGCAAGCGTGATAACCACTACACTATGGAACCTACAACATGGCAATTACAGGGCTAAGAAAACGGGCTAAATTGCTGTGATATTTTATGAGAGTATAAATTCAATTTGGTTCAATCTGAATGTGTATTATATTTGGTTCCACTGGGGATCGAACCCAGGGCCTCTTGCGTGTGAAGCAAGCGTGATAACCACTACACTATGGAACCTACAACATGGCAATTACAGGGCTAAGAAAACACGCTAAATTGCTGTGATATTTTATGAGAGTATAAATTCAATTCGGTTCAATCTGAATGTGTATTATATTTGATTCCACTGGGTATTGAACCCAAGACCTCTTGCATGTGAAACAAGCGTGGAAACCAGTACAATATGTAACTTATACATCAAATCGTACTTTACTAAGATAATGCAATGATTTGCAGTGATATTTCCTGGAATTAAACTTGAATTGGTATGATGTAAATGTGTATAAAACTTGGTTGCACTGGGGATCGTGTGAAGCAAGCGTGATAACCACTACACTATGGAACCTACACAACAGCAGTTAGAATGCTAGGAAAAGGTAATAATAGCAAAGATATTTCGTATGTAAATAATTTCAACTTGATATAATATGAATGTGTAAAAAATTGGGGATCAAACCTAGGGCTTCTTCCGTGTGAAGCAAGCATGATAACCACTGCACTATGGAACCTACACAACAGCCATTAGAGGGCTAGGAAAAGGAAATAAATTGCTGTGATATTTCATAAGAGAATAATTTCAACTTGATATAATATGAATGTGTAACAAAATTTGGTTCCACTGGGGATTGAAGCCAGTACCTCTTCCGTGTGAAGCAAATGTGATGAGCACTACAAAATGGAACCTAGACAACAGCAGTTAAAACACAGAGAAAAGGGGTAAAATTGCTGCAATATTTCCTGAGGGAATAATTCCGAATTGGTACAATGAATATATAACAAATTTTGGAACCACTGGGGATCGAACCCAGGGACTCATGCATGGGGAACAAGCGTGATTACCACTACACTACTGAATTTACATCATAGTGATTAGAGGGCTGGGAAAAGGATATAAATTGCTAGGATATTTCATAAAGGAATGATTTCAAAATGGTATGATATGAAGAGGTAATAAATTTGGTTCCACTGGGGATCGAATCATGGGCTTTGTGCATATGGAGTAACCATGATAACCACTACACGTTGGAACCTACACAACAGCTATTACAGGACTAATGAAAGGGGATACGTTGCTGTGATATTTCATTAGAGAATAATTTCGAATTGATCTAATATGAATGTGTAACAAATTTCGATCCACTGAAGATCAAACCCAGGCCGTCTTGCATGTGAAACAAACATGGTAACCAATACACTATGGAAACTACAAAACGGCTATTAGAGGGCCAGAAAAAGGGGATATATAGCTGTGATATTTCATGGGAGAATAATTTTGAATAAGTATAATATGAGTGTGTTACAAATTTGGTTCAACTGGGGATCAAACCCAGAACCTCTTGCATGAAAAGCTAGCGTGCTAACCACTACATTATGGAACCTACACAAAGGCTATTAAAGATCAATGAAAAGGGAAAAAATTGCTGTGATATTTCAAAAGTGAATGATTTTGGAGAAGTATAATATGAATGTGCAACAAATTTGGTTCCACTGGGGATCAAACCCAGGGCCTCTTGCTTGTGAAACAAGCGTGATAACCACTACACTATGGAACCTACACAAAAGACATTTAAGATCAATGAAAAAAGGGAGAAATTGCTGTGATATTTCAAAAGTGAATAATTTTGAAGTGGTATAATATGAGTGTGTAACAAAAAGGGTCCCACTAGGGATCGAACCCAGAGCCTCTTGCGTGTGAAGCAAGCGTGACAACCACTACACTATGGAACCTACACAAAAGCCATTAGAGATCAATGAAAAGTGGAGAAATTGCTGTGATATTCCAAAAGTGAATGATTACAAAGGGGTATAATATGAGTGTGTAACATATTTGGTTCCACTGGGGATCGAACCCAGAGCCTCTTGCAGGTGAAGCAAGCGTGATAACCACTACACTATAGAACCTACACAAAAGCCATTAGAGATCGATGAAAGGGGAGAAATTGCTGTGATATTTCGAAAGTGAATAACTTGGATTTGATATAATAGGAATATGCAACAAATTTGGTTCCACTGGGGATCAAACCCAGGGCCTCTTGCGTGTAAAGCTAGCGTGATAACCACTGCACTATGGAACCTACACAAAAGCCATTAAAGATCAATGAAAAGTGGAGAAATTGCTGTGATATTTTGAAAGTGAATGACTTGGATTTGATATAATAGGAATATGTAACAAATTTGGTTCCACTTAGGATTGAACCCAGGGCTCCTTGCGTCTAAAGCTAGCGTGATAACCACTACACTATGGAACCAACACAAATGCCATTGGAGATCGATGAAAAAGGGAGAAATTGCTGTGATATTTCGAAAGTGAATAACTTGGATTTGATATAATAGGAATATGCAACAAATTTGGTTCCACTGGGGATCAAACCCAGGGCCTCTTGCGTGTAAAGCTAGCGTGATAACCACTGCACTATGGAACCTACACAAAAGCCATTAGAGATCAATGAAAAAAGGGAGAAATTGCTGTGATATTTCAAAAGTGAATAATTTTGAAGTGGTATATTATGAGTGTGTAAGAAAAAGGGTCCCACTAGGGATCGAACGCAGGGCCTCTTGCATGTGAAGCAAGCGTGATAACCACTACACTATGGAACCTACACAAAAGCCATTAGAGATCAATGAAAAGAAGAGAAATTGCTGTGATATTCCAAAAGTGAATGTTTTTGAAGGGGTATAATATGAGTGTGTACCATGATTGGTTCCACTGGGGATTGAACCCAGGACCTCTTGCGTGTGAAGCAAGCGTGATAACCACTACACTATGGAACCGACACATAAGCCATTAGAGATCAGTGAAAAGGAGAGAAATTGCTGTGATAGCTTGAAAGTGAATAACTTGGATTTGATATAATAGGAATGTGTAACAAATTTGGTTCCACTGGGGATTGAACCCAGGGCCTCTTGCGTGTAATGCAAGCGTGATTACCACAACACTATTGAACCTGCATAAAAGCCATTAAAGATCAATGGAAAGGGGAGAAATCCCTGTGATATTTCAAAAGAGAATGATTTTGAAGAAGTATAATATGAGTGTGCAACAAATTTGGTTCCACTGGGGATTGAACCTAGGACATCTTGCGTGTGAAGCAAGCGTGATAACCACTACACTTCGGAACCTTCACGAAGACCATAAGAGATTAATGAAAAGGGTCGAAATAGCTGTGATATTTCAAAAGTGAATGGTTTTGAAGGGGTATAATATGAGTGCGTAACAAATTTGGTCCCACTGGGGATTGAACCCAGGGCCTTTTGCGTGTGAAGCAAGCGTGATAACCACTACACTATGGAACCTACACAAAAGCCATTAAAGATCGATGAAAATGGGAGAAACTGCTGTGATATTTCAAAAGTGAATGGTTTTGAAGGGGTATAATATGAGTGCGTAACAAATTTGGTCCCACTGGGGATTGAACCCAGGGCCTCTTGCGTGTGAAGCAAGCGTGATAACCACTACACTATGGAACCTACACAAAAGCCATTAAAGATTAGTGAAAAGGGGAAAATAGCTGTAATATTTCAAAAGTGAATAAATTTGAATTTGAATAATATGAGTGTGTACCACGATTGTTTCCACTGGGGATTGAACCCAGGGCTTCTTGCGTGTACTAAACAGCAATTACAGGGATAGGAAATGGGATAAATTGCTCTGATATTTTGTAGGAAATTTATTTTAGAATTGGTTCAATATGAGAGCGTAACAAGTTTGGATCCACTGGGGATCGATCATAGGGCTCCTTGCTTGCGAAGCAAGCGTGATAATCACTACTCTATGGGACTTACACGTCAGCTATTATAGGGCTGGGGAAAGGTGATTAATCGTTGTGATATTTCATGAAAAAATGATTTTTAGTTGGTGTAATATGGATGCGTAACAAACTCGGTTCCACTTGGTCTCGAACCCAGATCTTCTTGTGTGTGAAGCAAGCGTGATAATCACTACTCTACGGAACCTACACAACACCCATTAGAAGGCTAGGAAAATGCGCTGAATTGCTGTGATATTTCATAAGAGAGTAATTTTGACTCGGCGTAATATGAATGTGTAACAAATTTGTTTCCACTGGGTATTGAACCCAGGGCTTCTTGCGTATAGAAACAACTGTAATAACCACTATACTCTGGAACCTACACGACAGCAGTTAGAAGGCTAGGAAAAGGGGATAAATTGCATTAATATTTCATAAGAGAATTCTTCTAACACGGTACAATATAAATGAAAATCAACAGTTGTTCCCATGGGGATCAACCCCAAGGCGTCCTTCGTGTGAAGCAAGCGTGGTAACCACTGCACTATCGAACTTTAGCAGCAGGTTGTTGTCTACTAAGAAATTGTGATTATTTGCAGTGATATATCCTTTGAAAACACTTTTGACTGTGCACAATATACATCGATAACATTCTTGGTTCCACTGGGGATCAAACCCAGGGCCTCTTGCATGTGAAGCAAGCGTGATTACCACTGCACTAGGGAACTTATACACCATAGTGTAGTTTACTAAGAAATTGTGATAATCTGAAGAGATATTCCCCCAGAGAATACTTTTGACTAAGCACAAGTTAATTTGGTAACAAATTTGGTTCCACTGTGGATCCAACCCAGGGCCTCTTGCGTGTGAAGCAAGCGTGATAACCACTACACTATGGCACTTGTAGCATGGAGTGTATTTTCCCAAGAAATTGCCATAATTTGCGGTGATATTTCCTGAGAAAACACTTCGTACAATATAAATGGGTAACAATTTTGATTCCACCAGGGATCGAATCCAGGGCTTCTTTTGTGTGAAGCAAGCTTGATAACTACTACACTTTAGAACGTATACAACAAAGTTTAGTAGGCTAAGAAAATGCGATAGCATGCATTGATATTCCCTAAGGGAATATTTTTGACTTGGTATACTATAAATGTAAGTGTGATAAACACTATACTATGGAACTTATGCTATTTTGTTTAGTGTGCTTGGAAATTGTTATAAATTGCAGTGATGTTTCCTGTGAGAATTCAATTGACTTGGTACAATGTAATTGGGTAACAACTTGGTTCCATCTTTTCGAGCGGGTATGATAACCACTATTCCAAGGCAGCCGTTGATCACTATGCTTGTGTTTTTGAAATGTTGTGAAATTGTTGCAGTATTTTTTAATTGATACATTTGTACAGTATCAGTGATCAACAAAAACGGTTTTGCTGGTGATAGAAGCTCGTACTTCACGTGTGAGAATCATTATAATCTGGAACCCAATATTCACTCAACTCTTCTGTCTGAATTGCAGATAAATAATGCCATTATATTCTAATAGATTGCTACTTTGTTAATGCAGTATCAATGGGCAACAAAATAGGTTCCGTTAAGGGCAGAACCCAAGGCACCTCATGTGTGAAGGGAGTTCGATAACAACTGCACCAAGGAGTCCGTTGATCACTTGTTAGTGGGTTTGAAATTCAGAGGAATAGCGACACCATGTTCTATCGGATAGGCATTGCATTTGTTCAATATCAGTAGGTAACAGAATTAGTTTTGTTGGAGATCAACCCCAGTCCCTCTAACGTGTGAAGCAAGTTTGACAACAACTATATTACTGAACTCTGACCTCTACTCAAAGGTGACATCAGATCTCTCCAGTCGGCTAAAGTATCAGAGCGTGTTGGATCTGTGTCTCAATATGCTAAGTTTAGCCATATTGTTTATTTACTCCCTCAAATGGGCGGCTGACTTCCATAGCCTACCAGGACAGGTGCTTATATTAAGGAAGGCTCAAGACCCACGAACATGGGACCATTTTCCCATCATCTCACAGAGGTCGGTCATGCCATGTAAACACTTGTTTAAAAGGGCAGGTTCGTATATGCTCACTGTGAACCTCGCCTAAAACTTCATAGCACTTACCTTAGGCTATTTACGTTCATTCCACTTCGGCGTAAAACATGACAACTCTTCCAAAATCTTCATTCGTGAAGCCAAGCCATGGATGAGGGTATATCATATATCGACGTTTCAACTTATTCCATCCTATCTCCCACCTCTTCCTTGTTTCAGTTCTCTATTCTTCTGTCCTGATTCTATCCCCTTTTTCTTATTTCAAATTATCTGAACATTTTTTTTCATTCAGTTATTCTATGATAAAACATACAATGAAATAAGATAAAATGTACCCGGTAAACAATTCTCTCT
Source organism: Thysanoteuthis rhombus (assembly GCA_963457665.1). NCBI lineage: Eukaryota > Metazoa > Mollusca > Cephalopoda > Oegopsida > Thysanoteuthidae > Thysanoteuthis > Thysanoteuthis major. The sequence goes on along the minus strand of OY735228.1, from coordinate 4,082,191 downwards.
TCTGATAAGCTTGTGGTTTTTTCCCTTAAGTTTCATACACTTTTATAAACTGAATTAATGACTATATTAATGTTGAATAGGTATTCTCAACGTTAATTGATTATGGAGATGATAAGATAGAGGCTTCTTTTTATCTTATGAATAAATACTATCATTCCATTCCATTCTTCTCTTCTACTATATAATTCTATTGTCAAACAACAAAGATGGATGACAATGACCCGATCGAAAATCAGTGACGTCAGGTACGAATAACAGGGACATAGTGATGTACACAATAATTGATTATGAATTTACTCCACTTCTGAAACCCGACTTGTTTTGTTATAGTTTGCGTTTCCTATGTACGGGAAATACTAATTAAGGAGCTGAACTGAGACACATAGTTTTGGAATAGTATTTTATGGAGAAATGAATTCTGTTTTATGTACTTTTTAAATTTTAATGAATCAACATAGTTTGGCCAAGACGCAGCCAAGGTTGTTCTTAAATCATTCTCATGTACTTAATGTCCTTTTTTCTGATTCATATTCCAACTCTTTTATGCTATCATACGAGCCTTTTCTTTTCCTAAAGTCTATTCAAGTGATCTCCAACCTATTCTCACGATACGAGCCCCAAATATTACCGAGAGACTTGGGAAGAACCCTTGAACTTGATAATCAAAAGAATATGCACGTAAGCATCTTTTCAATTTCATTTATTTGTAAAGATCTATACCATATCATTAAAGAATAACTGAGTAGAGTAAAAGCCTTTGGAGTCTTATGGAGAATTTGATCTTATATCAATCGAATAAGAAGAGAGAGAAGATTTTTTTAAATCATTGAATTTTTGACAAAACTGAAAAATCTTTCCGTAATAATAATAAGTTTCATTTAATAACAATTTTGACCAAGTTTCTCCGTCGGACTTCGTCAGAACCCCTTTTTCTTTTTATGAGCCCAGAAGAAATCTTTTGTGATTCCAGGTTGGTGACCATTGGTCTATTTTTCCCATTCGCAAAGTATTCTTCTACTATTTCACTTTTCTCATTCCATTCTTGTTCTTTTAATCCCTTCTATTCTTTTATTGTTATTAAGTTCAGATTCTATTCTTATTTCATGATATTCTCTTTCATTCGATGCCAAGATTGAACTGATTTTATTCTATTCCCTTATTCTGTCCCAATTTTCACCGTTTTTATTCTGCTAATTCTATCCTATCCTTGCTCTATCTGCCTCTTCTATTTTGTTCATCTAGTTTCATTCTCTTTCTAATTTCATTTCATTCTAATTGTATTCTCATCCAATCCCGATTCTATCTCACTCTCTATTCAACTTTCATTCTATTTCTCCTATTCTTATTTTATTCTTATTTCATTATCCCGTTTTTTTTAATACATTCCTATTCTGTTTCCATTTTCCCATTCTTATTCTCTCTCCTTATTCCCTCTCCTTATTCCCTTATTCTATTCTAGTTGTTCTTTATCCATTTTTCATCTTTGCCAATCATTATCCTTTGACTGATGGTCTATTTCACCTTATCCTTCTATTCTTCAACTAATTCATACTCTATTCTCGTGATCCTATTCTATTTTCTTACCCACATACAATTCTCATTCTTTTCTCTTCATTCAGATTATTTTCTCATTCTGATTCTTTTTTTCTAATCCTCCATTCTTATTCTATTCCCCTAACCTTATACTATTCCTATTACTTTGTTATACGATCCCCTTATCCTAAGCATATTTTCCAATTCTCATTCTATTTTTCAACTGCCACCTTTTTTCTTGGTCTATTCTCTTAATTCTATTAATATTCGGACCATCCTCATCTTGGTTGTTTTTCATTCAATGTTTCGGCCGTTGTACTCTACGGCCTTCATCAGGTATCATCTGGTAGGTGTGAGGAAGTAACGAACCGAACCCTTTATTTAACTGACGGAGGTATATTGACCACACTCCCCTCTTAGCATTTGTAGTATTATTATTGTCTCACACTAGGATTGAACCTAGAACCATCAGATTACATGCAGTAATTTTTGTCTGATTCTGTAACCACTACGCTATGTGTCTATGTATGAAAAACAACTAAGATGAGGATGGGCCGAATATTAGTAGAAATGATTATAATAATACCTCATCTCAAAAATTCAGAGATATACTCTTAATTCTTATTTTGTTTTTCTTCTCTTCGTCTCTTTTCTTCCATTTTTCTCTATTCTCTAATCTTCTTCATCTTCCTTCCAGCCTTCAACATATTTTAATTGAAAAGTCATTTACAATCGTTTTTCTTTACGAATAGATCTCGCCCCGTTAGTCATCCGAATAAAAGTCGACCTCCATTTTGTTATTTGCCATCTTCTGCAGTCACACGCCGCGAGCCACGTGACCATTGTTTCCGGAAAGGAAGCGAGAAATAAAAACCAACAATTCGCGCGCAACGCTTTTTTGTTCCAGCCACGCGCCGTCAGTGCTCGCAAGCTGTTGTCAATTTTATTTCTTTATTTCATTGACTGTGATTTATTTTTGATGATATTGCTAAAAAAAAAAAAACAAAAAAAACTGAAACCATTCTGACTGCACTTACTTCTACCGAGAACAGATACTAACTGAAAAATAAAAGAAAACATCAATTCATACACAGCAACGATGAACTGTGTTTCAGTTTTCATATTTGGGATTATTGTTTACCTCCTCTTCATAAATGAAAAAAATCTCTAAATCACAAACGAATCACTTTGCTTTCATTGTCAATGACACACCCTTCCAGTAAATGTCATTGGAATTAATTGAGAACATTTGGAGGTATTGTGCGAACAAACATGTGAATACATAAACATATTTTCAAAAAATGCGTAATTATTTCTCCATCATGAAAAATCCTTGATCTGCCCTAAATTTTTATCAATGATTCCCTCGCTAATGGCCCAATTTTCCATAAACTGTCATTGAGATTAATTGAAAACTTTTTTAGATATTGTGTGGACAAACAAACAGACAGACATCACTTAATACATATACCTCTTCCAGGGGTAAGATAAGATCTCTCTCTCTCTCTCTCTCTCTCTCTCTCTCTCTCTCTCTCTCTTTCTCTGGAGTAAATTGCTGTCCATAGTGAGAGTTCATAAAATAGAAAGATAGATAGGTATAAATCTGACAACAATTTACTCCAGCAGTTAGGATGATTTTTGGTCTAGTAAATCAAATTGTTTGATTATTTTTATTTGTGCGACGTTTTTGAGATCAATTTGGTAAGGTTGTGAAAATCTACAAATGCAGAGGTCGGTTACGTCTAAGAACTATTATCAAAAAGTAAATAAATCAACTTTTTTGGTGATAAGATGTACGAAAAATAATCGACGTCGTTCAAACAAATTTAAATTCAAATTGAATTTTTATTGTTTTTAATAAATTAGATTTTTTTCAATTTATTTTATTTATTTGAGCGCCGCTTTTAACATCGGATGGGTGAGGATGGGAAACTTTGCAATTGGGAAGATCAATTATTTCTAATACTATTACCAAAAAGTAAATAAAACCAACTTAAAACGTTGATTGATTCATCATCATACAAAAATGAAACTTCAAAAATCCTTTTAACTGTCAATGTAACTCAATGAAGATATATTTCCGTGCAGTGAATAAAATATCATTATTATCATTAATAGAAGTTGTAGTAAAATCATTATTATTATTATTATTATTTGGAATCTCACACCAGTTGCCTGGTGGTAACCGCTGGAGATTGAGTGACAGCAAGTCTCCTCAAGTCTCCAGTCCTCCTCTCCTAGTACTCATAGGTCGCAGTAATTCTGCGATTTACAGTTTCACACCGGTTGCCCAGTGGTTATCGCTGAAGGCTGAGTGACAATAAGTCTCCTCAGGTCCTCAGCTAACGTCTCCTCTCTCTTTCGCATATCATGACAGAGCTACGATTCGTTGCAGTCCTTATATCTCTAGCACCTTCCTCAGTATCCGTGCAGTTCCCAGTAGTGCTGTGGTCTGCACGGTCTCTATCCTCCCCCTAATCCCGATCTCCTCCAGTCTCTCCCTCAGCGTTTTGGGGACAGTTCCTAGTGCTCCCACTATGACCGGTACTACCCTGGTTCTCATGTTCCACATTTTCTTTAACTCCCTTGCTAGGTCCTGGTATTTTTCCCTTTTTTCACCCTCCTTCTTTTTTACTCTATGGTCTGCAGGTACAGCAACGTCAAGTATTTGGCAGGCCTTCCTTTTTTTTTCTTTTTTTTTTAATTATTATTATTATTATTATTATTATTATTATTATTATTATTATTTGCATTTTCACATCAGTTGCCTGATGGTCATCTGTGAAGGCTGAGTGATAATACTGCTGTGGTCTCCATTCCTTCTAGCTCCAACTCTTCCAGTCTCGTTTTCAGTGTCTTTGACACGGACCCGAGGGCGTCTACTATAATTGGTAATACCCTGACCTTCATATTACACACCCTTTTTCAGTCCCCTTGCCTGGTCCTGGTATTTCCCTAACTTTTCATTCTCTTTCATATTCACTCTGTGATCTGCAGACACATCCAAGACTATTATTTGGCAATTTTTCTGTTTCTTTCCTACAACTACGAGGTCTGGTCTTCTCACTTGGATGAGGAGGTCAGTTTGGATTTCAAGGTACCCAAGTAATTCGTGGCTTCTGTTTTTTAGGACTATCTCCGGTTAGTACTGTCACCATTTGCCCACACGGTCGAATCCCAGTCGTTAATTCCCAGTGTATCATTATTGGTCCCCTGTTGGGTTTGTTCTTGTATTCTTTCTGAGCTAGCTTATTACATTCACTGCTTATGTGGTTTACAACCTCATCCCTTTCTTCATAGAGGCAGCATTTGCTTTTTGTTTGAGTTTTATCGATCTTCGCCTTGACATTGTTTGTCCTTATGTATCTGTTTTGGGTTTCCACGATGAGCGATTCTGTTTCTATTATTATTAACATCATCATAGAGTAATAGTCATTTTTTTTAGAAATAGTTGCTATAGTCCGCTTTGATAGTGTAATGGTTAGCACGCCTACCACACTCGCAAAAATTCCTGTGTTCAATTCCCGGTATGAGCAAAGAGTGTTGAAAACTCTTCATTATGACGAATTTTCCAGTGCGATCAACTGCTAATTGAGTACACTCCAAGCTATGTGGTAAAACCTGCCAAAGGGGTGATCGTAGAAATTCATTGGTATAAAGTCCTGGTCTCTGACAGACTTGAGACTTGTAACGACCATTAAACTGACGTATGCAACAGAAACCGGGACTTCGACACAAGCGACCATTCTCCATTGGGAATTATCTCTTAAGAGACGGAACGCTTACCTTAATAATTGTCAATCCCCATATATATCTCTATCCTTATCATTATAGTAATAGAAGACCATCCTGTGATTTGAAAGGAAACTAGTGCAGTCTGATGTGTCTAGGATGTACGCAGATTTTTTTTATGCATTAGCGAGTTGATAAATGAATAAGGAGGACTATCTCATTTGACAAATCGGTCCTTATAATATAGATAGAGTCGAGTGCGAATGTACATCCCACACTTTCGTTATTCAGCGGCAAATTAATCGGATGTATTTTTGGTGCTCTTCGAATTAACGCATTTTATGGATACTTTATTTCAATGCATCTGACTACAACGCACCTTTTAAGCTACTCATAAAATACGCACAGGTAAACAGAATCAGACCTTTAGTATTCTATAGATTATAGCAATAATTGTACTTAGATTGATGTGGTTGTTGTTGTTATTATTATTATTATTATTATTATTATTATTATTATTATTATTATTATTATTATTATTATTATTCCTCGTTGGGTAATTAATGCAACTAAAAAAATGTGCAGTAGAAAAATATAAAACTGGCTCCATGTCATTGTTATCTTGATAATGTTTTGTTATTTTTTGACGTCTTTGGATTCTGTTGTTATTGTAAGATTTGCATTTTTATAAATTGATGTGTATGGAGGCATGTGCGTGTGTATACGTATGTGTACGTGTGCGTGTACCCAACATCGTGGTTGCGTTTACGAGTAGAGGCCTGAGTGTATCAACGGGCACGTGTTTTCATCTGTTTATAAGAGATCGGAACAGAGATCTTCTAGGGGAATAAAGAAAGAAAGAAAGAATGAAAGATTAAAAGAAAGATAGAAAGAAAGAGAAAGGGAAGTAGGAAACATAAAGAAAACGAAAAAAAAAAGAAAGAAGTGACATCAAGCGAAAGAAGAAAGAAAAGAAGAAAGAAAGAAGCAAAGACATGAACATACTGAAGTATATAGCTCAATAGATAGGAGAGAAAACAATTATAACAAATATGAAGAGGGAGAGAAAAAAGGAAAGAAAGTAAGAAAGAAAGATAAAAAGAAAGATTGAAAGAAAAATAGAAAGAAAGAGAAAGAGAAGTAGGAAACGTAAAGAAAACGGAAAAAGAAAGAAAGAAGTGACATCAAGCGAAAGAAGAAAGAAAGAAAGAAAGAAAGAAAGAAAGAAAGAAAGAAAGAAAGACGCCAAGACAGGGACATAGTGAAATAGATAGCCCGATAGATAAGAGAGAAAATAATTATAACAAATATAAAGAGAGAGAAAAAAAAGGAAAGAAAGAAAGAAAGAAAGGAGGTAAAGGAGATAAAATAAAACAATCAAATAATAATAAGTTTACAGTGCCACAAACATTCCACCGAAGATAAAAAAAAGAAACCTTAACCTTTCAGAGGGTGTCTGAGCACTCACTGTAAAATTTGCACCGAAGAACGAAGTCGCTTTACAGAGAAAACAATGGAAGCCCGAAACGGAATAAAACAAAAGGTGTGAGAGAGAAAAAACCAAGAAAAAAGAACCACAGTTCCTATACAAACAATAACGGCATTTCTTAATGTGGATACTTCCCCAACTTATTGACAGGAAAGGCGGCAAAAAACGTTTCTGAGTATTTGCGAGTGACCGAATATAACCCTTCGTCAAGAATGGATTTTCAAAAGCAAAACAACATTTTTCCCGAGTTCATATCAACTATAATAATGGAAACTGTGTTTTCTTTCTGATTCCCTACTCATGACAATGGACTGTTCCACTTGGAAGTAACAATTGTACCTCGGAAAATATCTCTAACCCACCATTTGATACATTGGACTCTTCACGTAAACGGGTTCAAGTCACTTTTTATAAAATTCTCACATGAAATGGATTAGACCTAATCACTTATCTACACTATTAGCATCTTTGAAGAAGTGAACTATCAAGTCTTAAAATAAGACAATCAAAATAAACCACTCAAATATATATATATATATATATATATATATATATATATATATATATATATATATATATATATATATATATATATATCCCAATTCTCACATCGTTCATTCTCTGCCCATATCTGCTCTATTTGTTTCTCAACGCAGACAATTATATCATTAAGCGTAAATCATTGAGCTAAACAGCCGCCGGTAATGCATAAGCCCCCAAAACTGTTTCAACAAATCCTCATCTTGCTCATTCACGATCTATATCTGTTCATATTGTTTTTTTCAATGCCACATATATGTTATTAAGAAATGGATATATGATCCAACATAATGATTATAAATTGCGTTGTATCATTTAGAAAGTCTAATTTGAATTGATCACCCGTTGAATGTACCATTAGGCCAAGACAACGCAAATAGGATAAGTAATTGAAAGGACAGGTCTAGTCGGAAAAATTCTACTTTTAAAAAAAATTCTGCTTTGTTTTCTGCTCTTTGAATTCTATCTCTCCAGGGGGTTAAATTTTGCTAGCCCAAACTTTAAGAGCGAGAAAATTCAATTAGTTTCAAAAAGAAGGGTCTACAATCAATGCCTCATCTCGATAGTCACCTATTGAGCTAAAACCTGGAACCTAACCAAAATATTGACCATTTAAACTTAGAACCTTACGACGTGCACATGAAAAAAAGCATGCTCAACCTCACGTGGAGAGATCACAAAACAGCAGAAACATCAGGGATATCAAAGAATCAATTAGGAAACTTAAATGGCAATGGGCTGGTCATGTTGCACGAATGTCAGACAACTGATGGACATCATGACTCACTGAGTGGATCCCAAGAGATTATATGCGAATCTTTGGCCGACAGGAAATGTCTATGTCCCATGACGGACGCTAAAATGATGATGATGATGATGATGATGATGATGATGATGATGATGATGATAATCGAAACACTGAAGGATAGAAGAGATGATACACTAAATCCAGACGGCGTTTCGTACCACTTGACCCTGATCTTCATATATATATATATATATATATATATATATAAACCAATACATTTTTTCTGCTTTGCGTTTCGTTTTTTAACGAAGCTTAGTTATAACAGCTTATTATCAAACCTCTTGTACAAAAATAATAGTATTTACAGTATTTTAAAAAATCCAATTTAGTCTTCTTGTTATCCCATCATATTACGTAAGGATAATGCATTATCATAACATACGAAACTAGGAAAAAAAAACTGCCAATGCCATTGTCAGAGAGGTGATTGTGTATAGATCCATCCAAAAATTTCAATCACTACTCCACTTGGATTCTTGCCGACTCTTCTACAAAGTTTTATAAAAAAAATCAATTCATAACTGTTGGAGATATTGTGTAGACAATAATGATATTATGCTGTGTTACCATATTACAACTATGTAGAGTAAGTAATTGAGGATGAATCCCCGCCCAGTAAAATCACTTTTTCTGTAGCTTATTGTTCACCGTTCCTCAAAATTGTATCGGAATTAATTCAGAACTTTTGGAGATAATGTGTGGAAAGGCATGAGTTTATTTATAATTGTATGAGAAAAAAAGAAGAATATATCTCAATTAAAATTAGATTTCTGGATCCACCCCTGAATTCAACCACCTCATCCTTACCCCCATTGTCGACCCTTCCACGAAATGTAATTGAAATCATGTGGGTACTTCCGAAGATAACTCCCGGGTTGACGGACAGACACAAGGAATGATGCGACGGAATATATATAACTCTTTAATTCGTTGGCGGAGTAAAAACAAAATAATGTACAAACTCAGGCGTTGGAGAGAAAGAAAAAGCGCTGTTGCTGAATCATTTGGACTTGCACCGTAAACTTGAAAAAACAGTATGAATCGATTGATATTTTTTTTAATTGCCATGCGAAATTCGAGCGAGTGTGATGCTTCGTTTCTTCATCGGTAACAATGGACTCTTCTTTTGAAAGGTAACTATTTCCGAGATAGAAATATGTTTTACTCACCATTCGAAACAATGGAATCTTCCACGTAAGAAAATTCAGTTACTTTTGGCAGGTTAGACATGGCGAAGTTTAGCGCAATCACGATCGTCGTGGAGAAGTAAAAGGCCTTTATCTAGCAGTGGACTTTTAATGGCTAATAATTATATATATGATTTGTTTTTGAAATCTCCGAAACAGTAACATGGTGAACAAATGATGATCCTAACAAGAGACAATTTATACATTGTGCCACGATAACAAAATATATGTAAAACAGGGAAAAACACGGAAGAAAATTACATAAATTGCATTAACAGATTTTGGGGAATAGGTAACTGGAGTGACACAAAAATCTTACGAAAAAGTTTTTTAATGATTAAAGCTGTAAAGCTCTCTAGACTATATATATATATATATATATATATATATATATATATATATATATATATATATATATGTGTGTGTGTGTGTGTGTGTGTATATAATATCAATATGATAATTAATCACATGTATATGTATATATATATATATATATATATTAATAATCAATCACACACACACACACACACATATATATATATGTATATAATATCAATATGATAATTAATCACATATATATGTATATATATATATATATATATATATATATATATATATTAATAATCAATCACACACACACACACACATATATATATATATATATTTGAAATCTCTCTTCAATAACATTAAAACTCAGGCTAATAAAATGGAATACATTTCTTCCTAACAAACACAAAGGCGGAAACCCACATGCACAGGGCAGGCCCAATGCATTGACACCTAAGCACATCCGTCTATAAATCTGTTAAGGATGGAGGTGGTGGAAGTGGACTGCATGGTGGGTGGGAGAGAGCTAGATTCAACGCTTCTAAAGCACGCAGGGGTAGGGATGGGGGTGCAGTAGGATGGGGGAGCTTTTAGAGCACGAACTCTTTCTGATTCATGCCATTCTCGTGCTGCGCCCCCTAGCGTCGACGATTTCCCGCCAATTCAGGTGCGAACGCGCGCTGAAAAGCCGTCAGTTTTTCGTCAGGGAGCCCCCCCACACGGACGGGACGTGACCGGCTTAATAACTCCGTCGCGGTGAGCCTTGCGGCGGCTCTACTGCCTCGTTTGCTGCTCGAACCCCTCACTCCATCACTACTCCGCCTCCTGCTTGAGGTTTCACGGTACCAGTACCTCCAGCAGAGGCCGTTACTGCAGTTGCCAACGAACTGGGTCTTTTGGAGAATTATAATGACGACTCAGAGACTTTGGATTAGAATTCTCTCATCACTTCTTTCCTCTTTTTTATGTTCTCTCTTCTTCTTACGTCGTTTTCTTCATTCTTTGCTAATTATTTTTCTTCCTTTCCTTTTTTTTTCTCTTTTATTCATTTCTCTTGATTTTTTCTTCCAATCTTTCTTCCTTCAAGTGTTTCTTTCTTTCTTAATTTCTTTATCTCGTTTGTTTGTTTCTTTGTTGTTTTTTATTTTTGGGTTTTCTTTCCATCTTTTCTCAAATTTTTCTTTTTCCTTCGTTTCTTTATTTCTTGTTTTCTATTTTTCTTTCAATTTGTTAATCACCGCTACCCACAACATACCAGAGTAAATGCTATTACAAGGTGTAGATTATTCATGCATTCTGACATTTATATGTACCTAAGTATCCTTGTATCTATATATCTAGACTTTGCAGAGCTGTAATTTGGTAGAAACTTTTGCACACAAACACCTCTCAATGAATAAGGAAAGCGGTTTTTTTTTGTTGTTTCTGAAAAATTCCTCGGAGTCAATTTACAGTGAAAGTGTTAGTTCATATCCAGCCCACTTCATGCTTATTTTTTGTGAAAAAATTTTAACTTTTTAGGAAGGAAAAGTATATTATTCATTGATCATTCCTTTTTTTTTCTTAATGGAACGAATGAAGGGATAAGTTTGAAATTCTCAGATTACTCAATCCAACTGACATCTAACGAAAGCCAGGGTGTGTAACGTACTGAACGTGACTAGAACAACCAAGATGATGACACCATTTCAAATAAATTGATTCATGATAATTAACTTTGGTATAATAAATACTATGAAAAATAAGTCTGAGGGTGAATTCGGATTATCCATTTTGTAGAATTATTTCCTTTGATTAATTGGAGTGGATTCATTTTAATCTCTGCAAGCTTGCAGGTTCAAATGCGCCAAACTGCCATTCAACAAAACAATTTTTTTTCAAAATATTTTAATTGAAGGAGAACTATGGGAGGTGGTTATTTTGGGTATTTATTCCGAGGGTGCTACAGGCGACTTGATTGTTTATTTAACAAAACACAAGAATAACTGTGAGGCAGTCGGTTCTTGCATGCCTCAGTACCGAACGTACGGACAGAAATCAGTTTTGAGTTCATGACTTACATGACATGTGCATTCGGAAAAAGAAGAAAAATCAAGTTTGAGGTTTTGGATCGGGGTTAAGGTTATTAGGAGAACAAAGAGCAGTTTTTTGTGAGTTTTTTTTTTTCAATATTTTTTCATTCGTTTATATTTTTGGATTGGTTCATTTATATTCTGTTTTTGATCAGTTTTTCTTTCTCTTTTCTTTCTCTCTTCATCGCATCTCTCCTTTCCATCCCACCTTCCTTCCTTCTTTCCTTCCTTCCTTGCTTCCTTCTTTCCTTCCTTCCTTCCTTCCTTCCTTCCTTCCTTTATCTCTCTCTCTATTTCTTTCTGTCTTTCTTTCTTTCTTCCCCCCTTTCCCCCTCACTTCTTTCATCACTTTTTCTTTTCCACTCTTCAACCGGCCTTTGACTCACCCGGGCTGAATGAACCCCGTTTTGAAAAGCTGAAGAGATCAAACACAGATCTATGGCTCGGTGTCGTGCTCTGCTACAATGTATAGAAGTTAGATCGAGGTTAATTGTTGGGGTTTTGTACAGAGGAAACACACATTCGCAGGTTAAAGGGGTTGAAAGTAAAACTGCACCGAACTGGGTGGCTGAATGGAGCATTACACGCGAGCCCGCAGGTAACTGCTGGGGAAATGAAAGCGATTTAGAAAAACAATGAAATTTTATCGCAGCGATATGATTACCAAGAGTTGAAGATGATGATGGTTGGCAAAGCTTTTTGCCGTATACCCACCTGGCAAGCATAAACACTTCAACTCCGAACCGCCTTTCATTGTTTATATTTGGTGCGAAAGCTCCAAATCTTCCGGACATGCGCAGGAAGAGTTTTTTTTCTAATCGCTTGTCACTGCTCCCGAGTGATAGGTCGTGCAAATAATGTACAGTCATACGTCGACTTACACCCAACCAACTTACGTCCAGTCGCAGATACGTCCCCATAAGAGCTTTACATCTTTTAACTGAAGTTAAAAGTAAATTCATTCGTTGCATTCCTATGTCTCAACTGCGAATGACTTGAATTTCCGTCATGTGTATGAAGCTGAAAAATGGGACCTAACCAAGAGATTTCCCTTCAAATAGAGAATCGTGCAACATGCGCAGGAGAGAATCGTGCTCAACTTCCCATTGGGAGATCATAAGACACCACAGAAAATTAAAATAACAAACAGGTCAGACATATCACGTAAACCATTAGGGAACACAAATGGCAATGGGCTGGTCATATTGCAAAAATGAAAGACAATTGCCGGACATCACAATTCACAACGTGGATCCACAGATATCATATGCGAATCTATAGCCAGCAGAAAATAAGATAACGTGAGAAAGTAGAAAAGTTAGGGTCTATTGGCTCCACGACACCTATGGTTGGGATGTCCAGCAAATCTTGGGGTAGGTCTATGTCGAACGACGGATGAAAGAATGATGATGATGATGATGATGATGATGATGATGATAAAGAAGAAAGGGATTAGATTGTATACGTTATGTTCGTTTCTGGATAGGAAGGGCGAGGAGAAGGAGTTGAAAGAGATGAGCTAATAGCTTAGTAAAAAAATTACATGATTCGTCACACACACACACTCACACACACATATATATATATATATATGCATACTCGTACATATTATGAAGACAGGTGTAGATATAAATACGTAGATGTGAATAAACAAGTATTTGTAGAAATTTATGATAAAAATGATTAATACAGGGAATGAGAGGGAAAATAATTTTTCTCGGATTTACTTATTCCGCTCACATGTTTATAATGAGATCTTGCAGATTTGCAGACGTCATCATTCCACTGGTCCATCTATCTATCAATCTCAGCCTATATATATATATATATATATATATATATATATATATATATATATATATATATATATATATATTGGCTCATTTACATATAAGAATATGTATATCATCATATACATATATATATGAATATTGGCTCATTCATATATGAATAAATATACATAACAGCTCTCACACACACACACACACACATATATATGTATATATATATATCAGTTTATCTATTTATATGTACATATATATGTCGTTCCTCTTTCCTTCCTATCAATCTATCCCTCTATTTATTCATGCATCTATCTCAACCTGTTTATATTGCTTGAAGGGAGATGGTGTTTAATCAACACTGCAAGGGAACAATGTTAATACAACTATTTTGTTTTTTAAAATCTCCGAAACTGATACATGGTAAACAACTTATGATCCCAACAAAAGAAAATTTACGCACTGTACCATAATAACGAAGTACATGTGAAACAGAAAATTAAAAAAAAACACTGAAGAAAATGACATAAACTGCTTTGACAGATATTGAACAATGAATGACATACAAATATTCTTTTTAAAGTTTTTTTTAATGTTTAGTGGTTAAAACCGTAAAGCTTTCTTGAATTAGAAATTAATAATTATACGTATGAAAATTCCCTGAAGGTGTCTGAATATCTGAATACATATGTATATATATATATGCCAAGATATGTATTTATGCGCACATATTTTCTGACATGCATGGTGATCACAGCTGCTTCATAGGAGTATGTCGGCCCCCTAAGAGAGAAAATTGTCACGTGTTCTTCGTTGAGCAGTGTACGTGTAAGAAAGGACCGGGTGCATAGTCCGGCCCTAGCTGTTCAGATCATCGACGGTAGAGTATAATCGGCTGAGACGGCCACTGAACAACTCTGTTGCTGTATACGGAACCTGGTATTCCCAGACGGTCAACCATCCGACTAATGACCAGGCTGAACGTTGCTTAACTTGACGATGATCTCACGAGAACTGGTGTATTCAACGCGATTTTGCCGTATACACGCATACATGATGCACACATATTTACACATGTGTATACACACAATCATGTGAATGTGGCCTGAAATATACACATATATGTATATAGATATACTCGCTCACACACACACACATTTATATGTATATTTACATAACTTTGTTTGCATTTCATATTTACCACAATTTATTGTTAACTTTTTCCTAATTGTTATCTGCTATCGTATATATATATATATATATATATATATATATATATATATATATATATATATATATATATATATCAGTGCATCTGTGTATCATGATATTAATGTACATGTATGAGATCAATAGAGACATAAGTATGTCTATATGACATCGTAAAGACCTCTGTTCTTCTAGCACACGAAGTGTTTGATGGTGTGTTTTAATTGCTTATAGTTTAATAACATTTCACGTAGATTAACTGTCAGAAGCAGATGTTTTGTGATCTACTTCTGTGATATGTAAACCCCTGCTCAATCAGGTGTTCTCACCCCGAACAGACACCCTCTTCTCTCGTCTAGGGTTATTTACATAATCATTTATGGATAGGCCCAGGTGTGAGCACGTGCTTGCATACACAGAGAGGCCCGCGAAAAGCTGGTAATAGACCCTAGCCAGATGCAGAATGTAGGCCCCATTTCAAACTGGTCTTTGAATATGTTCGTTATTGCACACTATGTATAATTCATATTTGCGTATCCTACTTGTAGCTGTGGTGTTCGTAATGTACTCCTAAGTAGTACAACTAAGTGTATAATCTACGGTGTATAGAATAGAATAAAGAAAGCATTAAAGAAATGATAACTAGGTCTGTGCAAAGGTAGTTATAGATAGACCCAAGCCAGATGGACAATGTGAACCCCATTCCAAACTGCTCATCAAGTATATTTGTAATCGGTTCTAAATACATATGATTTATGTACCGGTATATACTTGTGCATGTATTGTGCGTGATGTATTTACAAGTACCAGACCAGGGTGTATAATCAAGGGTGTATAAATTGCAAAAAATAGCACTACGAAAATAATAAAGAAAAAACTGATTTAAAACATAATAACGCATCTTTTATTTACAATCATTGAAACTTCTCAAAGTGATAGCATTTATCTGCTGTTAAAGACAGGTTTCCTGAAATTTAATAAAGAGATAAATGTAATAAATTTGGAACAGAGGTTGGTTTTGGTTTTCTGCATTTATTCGTCTATATTTTAGCTGTGTTCATCTTTCAAGAATCTTCTTTAAAATATTGATATTTCATGCTGAAGGGTTCTCCTTGACTCTTTACAAAATCATTATTCTTTACCAAAGATACCCTCTTTGCCTGTGCCCCTCTCAAAATTGTAGGCACATGCCAATTGGCCTACCTGATATAGTGCCACCCCCGGCCCCTGTTTTGGTCGAGTCCCACCATGGAGAACGTGAAACTGATTTTTATCACCGATTTAGCTGACGTGATCATGTGGTCATCCAACAGAATTTTTTGTGTAATATCTATCAAGACCTGTGATTGATATTCAAGCAAAGGTTTCGGATACTGATTTTCAGAGCAGTTAGGTGTTCAGCAATTACTTGCGATACAATATTCCTCGATTAAATTTGTGCCGGCCAAAGCAGTGATGTTCCTATCTACAAACATTGAAACTACTAACAGTGATAGTATTTGTCTGTATTAATCATTTAAGGTCTTCTTTAAAAGATTGATATTTTGTGCTGAAGGGTGCCCCCTTTATCTCTTAAAGGGGAAGGAAGTCCTCTCAAAATTGTGTTCCAATTTCGACTTGCCTACGTGGTCACCAGTTCTGGCCCCAATACATACATACACATTCACAAAGAAGCATAACACGGTATGAATGAAAAATATCATTTGTTTGCGCACGTACCCAATCCATTCAGGAGCGTAGCTCCCCCCTTTTCAATGACAGGGGCCTCCAGAACTTTTATGAATTCATCCATTACATTTCTACTAACATTATACACAATCCACGATCCCCCAGGTTGAGAACTACTGTACTAAATGTTGGAAAAAGGGCACCCTGAAGGAGTCTAAATCTCCAGCTAGGCACATGTTCCCATAAATATTCATTTACACTCAAATTAACACGTAGAAACAAATATGCTTACTTGATCACCTGGACATACACATACAGAGACACACACACATGCATGCTTAAAAGTGCTCATGCACACACATACACACACACACACATAAACATGCATACGCAGGCATACGCAGGCATACACAGAGAGATATGCAGACAAAGTGAAGTATGAACATACATGCTCACGCAGTCACACACACATAGAATAGAATGGAAAGACACACCCGGGCGAAGTATGCACCGCACACAATCGCTGAAGAAAGAATATACATGAATAAATCTGCTCATTACGTGCAGAAATAGGTAACACATACACACATATATACACTCACACACATACATGCTCATACACACACGCATGCATGCACTCACATACGTGCACGTATTCGAATCTTGTCACAAACGTAGTTATGTGATGTTTCATATTACATATCCACCAAGGCAGTATTTTTCTACATCTTCACTGAGATGAACACATTGGAACAGACTTAGAGGCGTAATTTTGTTGATATTGATTAAGATGGCTTTGACTATTCGGAAAATGAAATAGATTGATAGATAGATATATAGATAGATAGATAGATAGATAGATAGATAGATAGATAGATAGATAGATAGATATGAACAGACTGTGATAGATTGATAGATACATACATACATATAATCAGGTGAATATTGAATTGAAGAGGTAAAGCTAGATTCTACAAGAGTAATTCTATCAATCCGAAGACGGTGCATGTCATCAGAACGCAATACGACAAACTGAACCGTCAACTTAAATTCTAATTATTGTCCAACCATATCAATTGGCGACTAACAATGAATTCATAATCAGAACATTACTAGACCAACCTGCTCCCCGGTGCAGTGACAAGGAATGTAGAAGGGTTAATATCCTCAATACTAATGGACTAATCTGAGTGACTGACTGACTAACTGATTGGTCCCAAATGGCGAAGAGGAGGACGTCATCTGAATTGCAAATGGAATGATTGGTCACAGGAAGCCTTCTGAGATAAAAGTCTCCTAATTGCAAGTGAATTATTAACTAAAATCACTGGATCGGCAGCAAGACAATCAAACAACAAGGCCGGCCCAGGGGTTTCATGCGTCCCTAGACGAGACTTAAAATTTGAACCCCTAGTCCAACGCCGGCAACACCTTCAGTTGTACATGCTTGGGCCCCACTTATAACTATACTACTTACTCAGCCCGTTTGCGATGTGTGAATTAAAATTGGTTAGGTTCCATGTTTCAGTTCCATATGTGACTATCAGGAGGATACAATGGTTGTAAATCCTCCTTTTTCTGAACTAATGCTGTTTCTTTGCTTTTGAAGCTTGAAATTGCTCTAACGAAAGCTTGCCTATGTACAGTGAGTCTTTGCCTAATTTCTATTTCATTTGAAGATTTGATGGAGATTTTCCTGTCTTGGGAAGGTGTAATGTTCCACTTTTTAGCTCTGCGTTTTCGATGTTGATCGCTGTATCCTTATCCTCAAAATGTTTGTTGCACTTGGAATTTGTTTTATTAGTGTTCATGTGAAAACACAGTTTCTTACTTTTTTCATTCACTTTGTCTAGCATTATTTGGAGATCATAAAGGTTATCAGCAAAAAGGACAACGTCGTCGGCAGATATAAGGTTACCCAGGTATTCGCCGTCTATCTGATCCCTTCATTTTTCCAGCCCGAATTCTTGATTACCTTTGACTTCAAGTATTTCTACTGAGTCGAAGATATTATGAAACGTAACCAAAAGATGGACTCTCAAACTGAGAATCATGCTCAGCATCACATAGAGAGATCATGACAGCACACTTCTTTAGAGAGAAAGCAGGAGTCAAGGATAACATCGAACCAATTAGGAAACTCAGATAGCAATGGCAATGGGCTGGTTATGCTGTAAGAATGTAAAACCACCGCTGGAAATGACGACTCACAACGTGGATCTCCAGGGATCATATTCGTAAATCTGGCTGGCAAAAATACACATATATGTGATGAGTTTACTCTCTTGAATTCCGTGAGGGTTGTTCTTGTTTTTATTACGAAAAGAAAACAAAGCCAACTCCTGACATGGAAAGGAGTTTGACAATACGAAAGAGGAAGGTGTGAGTGATCGGACTGGTAACGGCATGTCGAGTTCGATCTCCTGCTGAGACAGTTTGCGCTCTCTTGACACAAATGCTCTAGGGATAGGCACGAATCCATCTACCCTGAGCTATGGGTAAAAGCAGAGGGTTAGGTGAATGATGTTACTTTGAGTGCTTGTCATCCCCATGTCTATCACACATCATTCAGATCGATTAAGTAGTAATGCGATATATTGAGCCCGGGCAGGGACGACTGAAACCATGACCTGTGTAAGGGCACCTCTCTAATCTCGCGAGATGAGCCCGTGTCAGGAAGACTGAAGTTATAACCAGCGTAAGGGCAGTACTTTGATCTCGTGAGACATTAGTTTTCAAACTTGCTGTTGCCATTAGCACAGAAATCAATCAATTTCAATATCGACCCAGTTCATTGGAAACTGAAAGTGAAAGTGAATTCTCGATATTATTTTATTTCTCAAGAAGTGTTACCTACAAGGTATACCACAATGCACATCTTAGAAACTTTATTCCTTGCAGGTTTCACTTAATTCTAAATTGGATACGTAACATGATTACAATTCTTATTATAGCAGACTTCCGATATTACGACACCCCCTACGGAATAATGTTAGAACGAAGTTGGTCTCATAACGCGCAGACTTTAAAAAATACAGCGTGCAAATTTTTATTTGCCTAATTCTGGAAAATGTATTTCATCATCATCATCAGTCTTTTATCGTCAATCGTTGGACATAGACCTTCCCCAAGATTTACCAAACATCTATATCATGGGCGTTGCAGAGCCAATACTCCCTGAACTGGTCGAGTTCGTCTCTCCATCCTATATTCTGCCTGCCTAAGTTATACATTGTGATCTCTAGGATCCATGCTGTGAGTCATGATGTCCATCGGTTGTTTGACATTCTTGCAACGTGACCAGGCCATAGCCATTTGAGTTTCCTGATGGATTCTGTGATTTCTTGGATTCCTGTCTTGTTATCTCTCCATGTCATATTGAGCATGATTAATTCATGAGTACGTTGCATGGTTAAAGGATATGTTCCATGTTTCAGCTCCATAGGTGACTATCCAAAAGATCCACTGGTTTTATACTCTTTGTTTTTAGGACAAATGGTATTTTTTGTTCTTGAGAACTGAGCTTGTTCTATCGAAGGTTTGCTATCCTAGAGTTATTTCTCGTTTGATTTCTTCTTTTGACGATTTCATGGAGACCTGTTATTCTCGGTAGATGTAGCGGTCTACTTTCCCTAGTTTTGCGTCGGTATAATCTAAAAAGGTACAATGATGTGACAATACTTTTGTGAGAATATGAGAAGCCTGGCTGGTACTGGGTCAGACTCCACACCTACATCTATAACGACTGAAGATAATTACTGAAACTTTGTTATTGCATATATGATAAATAAAAGATGGTTAGTTCAGTTGTTGAGGGAGTAACATTCCAAACACTTGGTTGTGATTTCAAATCACGTTAGAGAATAGTTGGTCTAACCGTGAAAAGTTTACTCCCCTAAATTAGGTGTAGATTGTTCTTGTTCTTGTTACAGACTAAAAACAAAATCGACTACAGACTTATACTAAAGTTTGACAGAAACGGTGCCTTTAGAAAGCGTAAGTCATAAAATGGTGCCGTTAGAACGAGCATTGTTACAACTGGAGTTTAGAGTACCACCATTTTGGCTTTTTGTTTGCTAGTTTCTATACATATTTAATTTCAATTTTGGCTTCTCTTCTATTCGATTTTGTCTCAAGTACAAAAAGAGTGTCACATTGTTTTGGAGTGAATTTTAGACTTGAGGCTTCATATTTTTTCCTTTGCATTTTCTTTCTATATTGTTTTTCTCAAGAATTCAAAGATAGTGCGACTGGTTTAAATTCAGTTTCTTCGCTAAGTAAGTATCTCTGCTTAATGCTAAAAACCCTTTTGTTCTTCTTACTCAACAGCCAACAGGGACAGAAACTAATGCAGGATTAAACTAGTTCCGATTCATGGTCGACTGCTCTTGAAGCGAAGAACCATCAGGCACTAGAATAATTCGATTGTCTCCCCTTCTCTGATCAACTAAACTCTTCAGAAGTTGATGGAATTTTAAATTGTTTTATTTCCCCAATTTTAGACTCACAGAATTCCCAACAACGAATAAAAAAAATTCTCTCAATGAATGTCGAATAAAATTTGATCTTGCTCATATTGTATCGGGGATTGAGGAAGAGCCTAACGTGGCTTGATAGTTTTCTCTAATTTGCAATATTAACCAGACTAGGGCTGTGCCCATTCCAAGGGTGCGTATTTGGAGGGGGCCTGAATTTATGGTGTGTGGGGCCGCCTACCATGATTACCTCGTGGAATAATAAATAATAACAACCACAAAAAACAACCACACACACACATACACACACACACACACACACACATTCATTCATTCATTCATTCTTTCTTTCTTTCTTTTTCTTTTTCTTTTTCTTTTTCTTTTTCTTTTTTCTCTCTCTCTCTCTCTCTCTCTCTCTCTCTCTCTCTCTCTCTCTCTCTCTCTCTCTCTCTCTCTCTCTCTCTCTCTCTCTCCAGTCAGTTAGATATTACTCCTTTGCCATACTATTCTTGGTCTTGACAAAATTCTCTTAATGGAAAAAAAAAAATTCCCAAGACTGCAAAAGCCATTTGGAGCAGATTTTTATTCAGAAATATCGAAACAGAGGTTGGAATTATGAAGTTGCCTGAAAGACGACAGGAGACGTTGGGACAAAACCGTTAATATTTCGTCCAATAAAGTGAATGCCGATAAAAAAAAGATGCCTTTCATTTTTAGGGAATGTAGCGAACAGTTTTTACATTAACGAATAGTTTTGCGTGTTTGCCTTTCAACACTTGGTCGAAGGTGATTGATTTAACACACTGGCACATGCAAAGCTGGTAATAGGCCCAGACCAAATGAGAAACGTAGACCCCATTTCAAAGAGCTCATTTGATATTTTTGTAATCAGTGCTGAATACATATGATTTATGTATGGGTATATATATATGTGTATGTATTTGTATATATATGTACATGTAGTGTTTAAGATGTACTTACAAATAATAGAGCAGAATAAAAGAACTACAAACAATTTATAAAAAAGGCAATGGCAAACAATTTTTCCCAAAATATATATGTGACAATAAATTACTGTACTTTTATAAGAAGCAATGAATAATAGAGTACAGTACTGTAATAAGAAACAGTAAATAGTAGAGTATAGCACTGCAATAGGAATCAGTAAACAATAGAGTACAGTATTGTAAATTGTAGAGTACTCTAATAAGAAGCAGTAAATAATAGAGTACAGTATTGTAAATAGTAGAGTACAGTACTCTAATAAGAAGCAGTAAATAATAGAGTACAGTATTGTAAATAGTAGAGTATAGTACTGTAATAAGAAGCAGTAAATAATAGAATACGGTACTGAAATTAAAAAAAAGCTGTTAATAATAGAGAACAGTACTGTAGTAAAATGCAGTGAATAAGAGAGTACAGCACTGTAATAGGAAGCAATAAATAATAGAGTACAGTACTGTAATAAGAAGCAGTAAATACAAAAGTACATTCATGTTTCTTCTCTATTCGGAATTCATCCGTTATTTTTCATGAATCTTTCTCGAAGTATATTACAGCAATACCTCGAATAGTGCTGTTTTAATTAGTGTGGCTTTTGATGTAGCAGCTTAAGCCATTGCGCTACAAATGAATGAAACAGAATATTAACTGAAAAGAAAATCGAACAGTACAGTTTTGAACAGTACTGAATATTTGGGAACAAATTAACCGCTCTAATCAAGGTACTCCTGTATTTTATGCCAAATGGTTGCCTTGACCCTCTTTACAATATCATCATTCTTTATCAAACGCCTCCTTTTTTCCTCTACCAGGGGGAATGGATTTTCTGAAATTCTAGCTCCATGCCCACTGGCTCACCTGTTCTGGCCTGGGAGTAAGGGTTTAGCTCTGAGACATTTTGGCCCAACGATTGGAGAGTTCTATCAGGGTACTTAGTTGCACAAGTTTATCTAAAGATCGATGGGAACCATTTCTTTGACAGAATTTACAGATCTGATTCTCGAATGGTTGAAGAGCAGTTTACTTGCTTTACATTTTATGAAAAGACGTTATACATCGACTGGATCACCTAACTCCCGTGAGAAGACGACAATGTCTCATCTAATCATGCTCTTGACCAGTTGTAACCGTCGGTTGACTGCTTGAAAAATGCTCACGATCTCTTTGGTCTGATACCCTGAAAACCGACAACCTACCCCAAAGAAAAACCCTTCCAGAATTCAGCATCAATATACTGTATTTCCCGGCTGGTAAGATACTACAAATGTTATGAGGCACCCTATAGTTAGCGTGGTAGTTTTTCGGATTACATCGCCCGCCATACTTGCAAGTCATTCTTCTTCTTATCATAGCTAATTATCACACTTTTGACCTTTTATCAAATATCCAGGTAGTGTTTCTTATCAGTCAGGAAATATGGTACCTTATTTATCTTCTTTACATCTAACTTTTCTACTCTCTCACTTCCATTCTACGTGTTTTAGAACCGTTTCCTTTCCTTCCTTCACCATACAGTGAACTCTCGTTGTAACGGAACTATTTAATGACACACGTGTTCTAACAGCATGTTTGTTTTCATGTTCCTACAAGACGGAGATTACATCTTTTCTTGGCTATTCATTTGCTTGTTGCATTTCAAAATTTGCATAGAGTATTTCTCAATCTGTTTGCTGTATTCTATAGTCCACCCTTTATAACGGCAGACTTTTTATAACAGTACTCCCCGAGGGTGCTATTACAACGGAAGTCTGCTGTATCTCTCTATCTCTCCTAATCACTCGAGTTTCGAACCACATCTCTTCAGACACCACTTCTGCCATCGAAATCTCAAAAACTTGAGCTTTGTATTATATCTAAACAAATCAGTCTCGTTCTAACCAGGGCAGGGTTGACGTATTTACGAGCCCGGTCGCTATCTTTAGTTTTTCAACGATTCTTCTTTCCGTTTCGAATCACGTGATAGTCTGGAAAGTGCATCATGGGAATTGAGGCGGCCATTGTCACTGATCTCTAACAATCAACCAGAACCCAGAACAGTGGAAGACTGGCCTTGTGGGTGTCATTTAGACGCTGTGAGCCACCTTTTCCAAAGGGAGGAGACAGAGGATATATTCCGGGGGATGGGGATAAAAAGAATATCCGAATGCCAGTTGCTAGGCTAAGTATTGAGAAGTTCTCAAGCTGTGGCTTGTCCAAAGATGTCACTGTTCATAGTGACCCCTTGATCCACAGCCTCCGTGAGAATCCAACTTTGGAACCGTCTCGCCCTCATTGAGATCTGATTCGGGCAGGTGCAAGGATTTTTAACCAGGTGAGAATCATTAATTAAGGACCCCGATGACACTGTACCATGTCACAGTGTAAAACACCAAAAGGAATGCTCAGTTATAAGGAAAACAGTAGTCGTTTGATCGATCCTAGCACTGGGTGAACGCAACGAGGTCTTTTTCCCGAGAATGACTTTTATGGATATTACTACTACTACTACTACTACTACTACTAATAATAATAATAATGATGATGATGATGATGATGATGATGATGATGATGATAATAATAATGATAATAGAAAAGAATGAAAGATGAACGACGGTACAGGTTTTGGTAAAAGTATGTAATGTCAGGTGTAAGAGTCGATGAAGAGCAGGGTCGGATGGGGTAAAATCCCGTGGGGCGGTTGGTGTATGGGTCTGTAACGCCTGATCCCTACTCAGTAGATTGGCCTCTGTAGTACACAGATATTTGCTATCAAAATAAGACTATTTTAGTGATCGAATCATGAGTTGATGGGATGAAGCACTGAATGTTGTCCTCAGAATATGTTCTAAAACCCATTTTATACGGCATCAAAATGTCATTGTCATTGGTAAAACTTCGAAATTTTCTCGGGAGCTTATAGTACCCAACCCCTCGGCTGTATCAGTTTGTTTGGCTTTCATTGATGGACTGACTTCGAATGTTTACCCTGGCCGTTTTGGGCTCCCAATCCGTGACTGACGAAAAGTATGACACACAAATCCAAAGACGCATAACAATAGCGAAAAAGCTTTCCAGAAACTGAGCAAGGTATTAAGGTATCGAAAATAGCATTGAAAAGGAAGAAATGATTGCTGTAACGTCTAATTCATATATGTATATATATATATATATATATATGTATATATATATATATATATATATATATATATATATACATATATATATATATATATATATGTGTATATATATATATATGTATATATATATATGTATATATATATATATATATAAATATATATATATGTATATATATATATATATATATATATATATATATATATATATATATATATATATATATATGTAAGTGAGACCTGTTTGTCTTTAACGCTATAGCAGCCCAACTAAATTTGTCCTGCATACTCAATGGACCTACGGAAAAGGTTTTGAATTTTCATTAAAAAAAATTGACCAGATATCTATACAGAAGAAAAGTGTTAAAGATGGTGGTGATTTTTTTTAATGTGGCAGTATCTAAATCCGTGATCTATAGGAATATGCAGAATGGTGTCAGATTTTCAAAGAGTTTTTCGGGCGATTGTCAACACAAACAAGAAAAAGAAATTCAATTGTTCGAAAAACTCTTTGAATATTAAGAACCTTTCTCCAAACAATAGACTTAATCTGATCAAAACATTGGACTTTTCGCATGAATTTTGCTGTCGGTTTCCAGCTAGTGCCTTATATGGAAGTGAATGTTCAACCAATTCATTGGAAATATCAATAATACTTGAAGCAACCGAGATGGGGGTTAATCGACGAATATGGTCAACAAACCTAATCTCATGAATCATTCCGGGTTCGATCCTCAATAGATACCAAACCATTGCGGTCATCTGGTGGACAAAGCTTTTTCCCAGCTCCTTCCATATCGACCGTGATTCACCTTTTCTCCATTTTATCTCTGGTTTTCTCCTACTGCTTTTGCGATTCTTTATGCACCAATCTGTTAATTCTTTGGACCATCTGTGATCTATTTTTCTTGGTACGTGTCCTACCCATTTCCATCTTGTCGTTAATTTACTTGTATAACATGTTTTACTCTGCTTTGCTCTCGGATCTATGTTTATCTTTTATTTTCTCATAAAATTATTCCTAATATTTCTCTCTCTGTAGCTCTTTGTGTTATTCTGTTCCGTTATTTTTAAGTGATTTACTTATTTCTCATGCTTTACACTCGAACGTCATAGTTGGTATTATATATTCGTTATACGCTTTACGTTTTAAGCATATGGGCAAGGTGTTTTTCCAGTCTGTCTCTATGTTCACTAAATGCTTTCCAACCAATTAAATAATTTCGTTTTAGTCCATTTTCATGACCTTTCTCTGATTTTACATATATGTATAGAGATATTAAACCCTGATACCATACATTCTCTCTCTCCCTCTTTCTCTCTCTCTCTCTATATATATATCTATATCTATCTATCTATCTATCTATGTCCAACGACGGACGCTAAAAGACTGATGATGATGATGATGATGATGATGATGATGATGATGATATACATGTATACTATTCTTAGATATTTACCATGTATACATTAAGTAACCTGGGATGAGCATAGATATTTACTATGTATACTACACATTCTCTCTCTCTCTCTCTCTTTCTACATATATATATATATATATATATATATATATATATATATATATATATATATATATATATATATTCTTTATAATATCTATGTATTGTATGCATATATTTTTACTCTGCATACATTAACTAACTTTAGATATGTATAGATATTTAGTAACCTTTGATTACCACAATTAATCACCGCTCCCTACAACATACCGATTTAAACACTGTTACTGGGCTTACCTTATTCAAGTGTTCCGAAATCTACATGCATCTATGCGTCTATGTATCTGGACTTCAGCCCTAAATGTTTGAAGTAAAATCTTAAAGTTCTACACACACATTCTCCTCAATGTGTATGGAAATGTTTTTTGTTTTTTTATCCCTCAAATAAAAACTTCAATTTGAAATTCTCCTAAATGTATCCCTCTGTCTATATCCAGTAGAATTCACGCTTGTTTTTTTGTTTGCTTTGTATTTAATTCAGACTTTATTTAGTGACCACTGCCACACGAAATGCCAGAGAAGTAACTTATTCATTGTCTTTTTCTCTAAATCATGAATTTATGGTTCAAAATATACTGGTAGAATAGATATATCCACCCTTGCTGCAAACTACCCAGTAGAGTAGAACTTCAGCTTCAAGTAGAATTTTCATCATGATTATTTATTTTTCATCACCGCCACTGTTTAATTTGAGAGATAAAAAGTAGCATACATGGGTGGTGGTGATTCATGATTCCCCCGGGAATCCTAGTTTCTTTCTGCTTAACTGAATGATGAATTTCAATCAGACAGATCAAACGTTATACAGTGAAAATTTCAGATAGAGATTGAACAATGTGTCAGGCTGCTAACTTTTTGATCCACCCTCGAAGCCATATGCATCTGTATGCGTGCGTATGTGAATATACGTGTTTCTGGGAAGTATTGGTACTTATTAGATTGATGCGAAGATTCAAGTATTGCTTGAGAAAATCTTTTATTCATGAAAATTCATTGCAACATTATCTAGTCAGCAGTAATGCTTTTAAGATGAATTCGAGGTGCAGTGTGGCTGAGCACTTAACGACACGGAAAACAGACCCTGCGAGCGGAGTTCAAACTCCACTTGAGAAAGTTTGTATTCACTACGCACTAAAGCCCCTTGTGAAATGCATGAATCCATCTCTTCTACGAGCTATGGGTAGAATAGCTCATGGTAAAATAGGTGACACCACCTTGGACAATTGTCACCTTCAAGTCTATTTCACAAATCAAAAACTGCTAAGTAAATAGTTATTTCATTTGTGGAGCCAGTATACATGCTCTACGAACTTTATTCCAGATAAATTGTATATTTCATTAAATTCCAGTTTTGAATCGAGTAATTCTTCGAGGTTCTCCTCAATACCTTGAAAAGATCATCAGACAAAAAGTATTGCATGAAGCCATCAAGCGAAAGATTGAAGATTAAATATCTTGATTGAAAGGTATTTGGAAGAACTAAGGGTCAACCCTTTGCAGTTCCATGATACTAGTTTGCTACACACAAAATGTCGTTATGTTTGTTCACATCATTATAGATACTGCTAAAAGTAAAAGCTTTCCATATATAATTGCATTGCTTTTGCAGATTCAATGTAACTTGTTCGTCATTGTTTGAGGTCTTTGAGCACTTAACAGCAATGGGATTTACTCAAGAGGATAGACTAATTCTTAAGCATGAATACATGTTTAAAAAAAATGCTGCTCAAGCTGCTGATAATGTCAACAAAGTATTTGGGGAGAAAACTTCCACAGTGTTGACTGTTCAGTGTTGGTTCGATATGTTTAGGTCTAGAAATGCAGGTACCAATAATAACAAGCAGTACTTTTTATATACGTAATGGTTTGTTTATATTTAAAAAAAGCTACTCGTAAGACTCTCTATATATATATAAATATAACAACAGTTTCCCTCAATCCACCTCTCTGTCCGTCCGTTATCTGCAACTACCGCCTTAAATATGGGTACAGCTGGACCAAATTTGATATGCATGCTAGGTGGAACTAGGGGAAGAATTTACACTATTTAGTTTTTAAAAAAAAATTCCTAAAGTGGGGGTCAATTTACATGTAACTATAAAGAGAAACTTGACCCTTACTTTCTATTCATTGATATATCTTTGGCGTAGATTTGCTATGCATACTTATTGGACCTAGGGAGTGTGGTTTGCTTTAGCCGAAAACAAATTCAAAGTTTATAGAAAGGGCTTCTATTTACAATGCAACTCAAACGCTAAAGTAAAGCCTTGTGTTCTGTTCTATATACATATATACATATCGAAACTAGTTGCAGACCGCCTAATAGAGTGGATAATCAGCTGTCGTAAAGCATAAAAACCATAGAACCACATTGCATGACTAACTGAACGCATTGATGTGCAGATTGCTATAAAAATTGCTTCTTCCTGCGCGAAGGTCCTGTTTTCAAATTTCAAAACCAAACAATATAAGGAAGATTTTTGTTGTTTCAAATACTCATTTAAACAGTGTCCATGAACTATTTGTAGTACGAACTTTTATGGCTACCTTTTTCCGCTGTATACATATCAATCGGATTATTTCGAGGGGTACTCTAAAAATTAGGTTCTGGGGTAATTTTTTCTATCATCGTCAAATTCCATGCAATTTTGGCAGCACCTAGTATATAGGTATTTACAAAGGTGATATTGTCTAACGTAAAGTTACATACACACATATACATAATTTAGATAAAAAGAGGCGTATATAGTACCAGACTATTTATCTGGATACTACAAAAACATTATTACCAGAAAAACGGTTATTTTCTAAACTGGGTAGTTTTGAATCTGGTCGGTTTTGTGGTAGTACACCACTCGGCCACTCTTCGTTACAATTTCTGTAAAATGGTTGAATTTTGAGGATTAGTCGATTCTGATAGAATAAATATATCCCATTTTTAAATGGATTAATTTGAACATGTCTAAAATTGTTTATTTTGTTTAGTTTTAATCATATATTTTATATCATACATACTCTAAGTATTCTGAACGGATTAACGAAGATCAAAACAACCTGTCTGTAGACATGTACTAACTTGTATCAGTGGAATACAATTTTGCACTTTACTTTTCATTTCTTTATTCTATTTGAACATATATTAAGCCTTGGTCCCAAAATCTTGAAAATCCACAAATCCGGATTTCCTCTATTAGCTAACCGGATAAATGGTACAGCACTGTAGTATCAAGTTGAAAAGTTCTGGAAGAAAAAATTTGAACAAGAAAGAAAGCATTTGAAAAACGAAACTGAAAGTGAAAGTGAAAGTAGAGACGTGGTATGTGTATTTATCTTTTATTCACACTGCATTTTCATATATACAAAACCTATTTGTAGAGGAAGCGCAGATAAGCAAGAAGACACGAACATGGAGAGACAATGCACTGGTCGTGCTTCACAAGCCATAATGATCTCACGGAACAGAATCAATGGAAATAATAATACACAAGAGTAGTAGCAACAGTGATAAAAGGATTGGCGGAAATCGGAATCGTAAATGTGGTACAACCTTTGTCCCATAATATTTTTTACATTTAGTGTATGAAATGTATATGCAAATGTGACAAATATTATGGGACAGAAGTAGTAATATTTCTGCTTATTTTTTTTTATATAATTGTATATGTACAGAATATATTTATATGTATATGTATATATATATTGACAATTACATTAACCTGGATGTTGTTTGAGGATAACGGACTGTACACTGATGTAGGTACACGAAAAGACGAGCAAGAGCGAGTTTGACAGATCGTGTAGCAACGGAAAATTATTAGGTGTGGACTTATTAATGAAGATGATATGAAGTTGGAAGAAGAGAGAAAAAAAACAAGAGTTTTAGGTAAAGGTTTTTGAGACTTGGAATCGTTACTATTAAACACTGATTTTTATTTTGGGGACCAGTTATTAAAAAAAAAAAGGACTAGTTAAGCTCATCTGTTTTCCCGGAAGTCGTATATTCAATCCCTGGGTTAGGTATTGCAGAAGTATATATACCCCGCCTAGGGAAGAGGTGTGAGAGAATCATACTGAAGGAGTGATGTTTAGTTTATGTATTCTGACAACTAGTGAGGACACCGAACGTGACAAGTAGATGAATGAGAACAACATACCCTTGCAGACTGAATGAAAGATTCCGTTCGGTATTCCTGGCTGGTTACCAAATGTGACAGATACCCGAGGAGGACCAGGGACATAGCAGCCGAAACCTTGTGACAAGGGCAACAAGAATGAGGCAACCGATCCAAATGAATCAATGTATAATAGCAACGATAGTTGCACGACAACTATGAGACAAGATCAAGTTGGTGTGAGAAGTGAACGAGAAAAGAGCATTAAGGAAGAGAGTAGACAAAGAAAGAATAAAATAATGAATTATGGAGAGAGGAGCGTTCGAAGGACTCTGGATATCAAGTCATCAGATCACGTGATTCCTCTATTTTGGGACCCAATGTTTATTTTCGTGAACGTTTTCTGGCCTATTATTTTGATCAATTAGTAGTTATCATAATTTTCTCAATCTACTCCGTTCCTCCCTTAGTCACTACTATCGTGTACTAATACATATTTATTCGAATAGTTAATCCAAGTGAAAAGAATTAAGGAATAAATTTGAATTTCTATGACGTGTTTTTTTTAACTATTACTGATCACATATGGGGGAAGAGCACTTCATTCAAAAATAGTTGGTCAGAGATATTTTAGAAAAAAATTCTATAGAATTATTACCTTTATCTGGAAGACACCATTCAGAGAAACAGAAAAAAGTTCATCTGTTCTTTAGAAGAGCAACAGTTTTTTTTTTACATAATTTTATTAATTGCCGTTAAAATGTCCGAAACTAAAACGAATAATCATTGCATAAAAAAATAAAACGAAAGATACTGTCTGAAATGCAATATAATTAATTTAGAAATGAATAAGTTTTATATATATATATATATATATATATATATATATATATATATATATATATATATATATATATATATATATATGAATGAAGTGAAGTATATACATTAATTATAAACACTGTATCGTCTGTTTACTTTCTTTCTTTCTTTCTTTCTTTCTTTTATTTTTATCTCTAGAATTTACTTGGATAAGGAATAATACGACACAGCGTGACATAAAAAAGAAAAAGCGATATTTCTCTTTCTTCGTCCAATTTCTCTATCCTTCCTTTCTTATGAACGCAATGGACCGATTCAAATTTGGTCTGAACGAAAAACTTTTTGACATTCAGCGCAGTTAAAAAGGAACAGTGATCTCTTCTTATTCAACTCGGAAAGTCATTCAGACCCCAGCAATGCTGTTTTAGGGACAGTCTCATACCCTAATTCCACACTGACGTGGGACTTTGATTTAAAAGTAAGTTAGTTATCAGCGGAAGGCTTTTATTTCATACTAAACCTTGTTTAAATTATGGATCGTTTATAGGGACAGTTCCCGTATACAATGCTTATTTCACTTCGTACACGCATACACACACACACACACACATATATATATATATATATATATATATATATATATATATATACATATATATATGTATATATACACACACACACACACACACACACACACATATATATATATACATATATATATATATATATATATATATACACACATATATATATATATATATATGTGTGTGTGTGTGTGTGTGGTTGTGCAGGTTTTCCCCGCTGTCTGAAGATAAAGCGTCCCTATAAAAAAACAACTTTGTAAGCTGAAATAGTGTAAAGTAGAGAAGCTATTGCTATGAATCTATATGGCAGAACTTTTGATAATCTGCAGAACGAAGAAATGGTGATGGTGGTGTGTTTGTTAGGCTGAGTCGACGAGGATTGTATGCTAGATGTTTGAAGATACCGAAGACTGTTTTTTCGTTGATACTAAATGGCTGGATACGTTCGGGATATACATCCTAATTATAGCAGTTTACCCATAAAAATGACTTTTGCAATGGCAGTGTACTTGAAACGTTATGTTGCTCATGCAAAAATAGATAAATAACGAAGAGTGCTTCACAATTAACATTTAATAGTTATCCCCATGCCAAATGTTACAGGCAGAAAATATAGTCTGCGTGTCGTATCAAATAATTATATGAATCGTGTTAATTATTTTCTTTCATAAACCGCATGCCATTGGCTACTAATTATTAAACATTTCATATAGCTCTAAACTGGTTATATTCTAATATTTTAGGGTTGCAAATCTGTTCGGGATG
Source organism: Thysanoteuthis rhombus (assembly GCA_963457665.1). Classification (NCBI taxonomy): domain Eukaryota; kingdom Metazoa; phylum Mollusca; class Cephalopoda; order Oegopsida; family Thysanoteuthidae; genus Thysanoteuthis; species Thysanoteuthis major. The sequence goes on along the minus strand of OY735228.1, from coordinate 4,049,452 downwards.
GCACCGTCAAGATGGATAAACCTAGCGGGTAACCATCAGAGATCTTCACGTCCATAACTCAATTTGGCACCTCGACCAAACTGTGGAATACGATCAGAGAAGAGACAGTTTGTGACCCTTCACCGGCTAACAACGGAAGGGGGTTAATGATATTATCAATTATTAATTATTTGGCTTTCAAGCAAAGAGATGCCTACCGGTGAATATCTAATTTTGCAGCCAATAGAATCCGGCCGTGCATGAAATCATTGCGCGTTGATGGATTGGCTTTCAAATGTTTCCTTTAAATTTGGTCTTGAAAACTTGACACGCCGGTGTACAGTAAAAATAATATCCAGATGAATATGTAACTGTGTTGATAAAAATATATAAATCTACATATATAAGGAACAGAGAGACGTATTTTGCTTCTCAGTTCGTAACAGTAGACTCTTCCACTTAAAGGTGTCGATTTTGCTGATAAGAACATCTCGTATCTACCATTCGAAATAATAGACTTATCCACTGGAACGAATTTATTAGTTTACTTCTTAAACATACAAGGCTTGCTCACCAGCAGCAGCCAGTTTTGTGTCTTTGTATTCGCAGTACCCCATTCTCCTCTTCTCGTTTGCTGTAATATATCTTCAAAAATTCTCAATAAATTTCAAGGACTTCGGCGAAATGTGGGTCATGGGCTGAGGAGGATTGATGAAATATTGGAGTGGATTCGCAGATCGTTTTTGATTGACATGAATTTTGAAATTTCTTACATACATTTATCTATTCACCCATATTTGTTAACGCGATATCTGTAAAAGTTCTCTGAATTTCAATGAAATTTTATGGAAAGGTGGGCCATGGGTTAAGAAAGAAACGATTGAATTTTCGGATAGATCTAGTAATCTTTCACGTTCATCTCTTTAGCATCATAGCTATGATATGCGTTCTCCAAGTGTTTTTTTTCGTTTGTAATAGTAAATACTTTCTGTCTCTTTTTTCTCTTTCCCCCTCTTCCCCCCCCCGTTTCCCTCATCTCTCCTCTATTTTCCATCTTTCTTTTTCATTCTTCCTCGATAGTTAAGAGTCAATTTTCCTAATCTGAGGGCTTATGTCTTTAAGATGTTCTATTCTTCCCCAAAATTGTGTTTATGCGTAAAAATGGCGTCTGTGTCAGTAGATCATGTAAACCACACAATCTGTTATATTTGACCAAAGCTTTTAGCCGTCAGGTGATGAGACATCATAGAGGTGTCAATAATAATAATAATAATAATAATAATAATAATAATAATAATAATGATAATAATAATAATAATAGTAGTAGTAGTAGAAGAAGAAAAGAAAACTAGAATCAAGATTGGATGAATTAGAAATCTCAAGAAGAATTTACTGTCCCCAGACACCGGCATTGCTGAGGTCAGGAAGGATACTAAGGAAAGTGCTGGAAATTTGATGATATTTGCTGTCACTCGAACTCCAGCGATAACCACCAGACATTTGGTGTGAACATACAAATGAATGAATGAATGAATAATAATAACAATAATAATAATAATAGTAATAATAATAATAATGGTAATCGAGATTAGTTGAAGAAGGATTGAGACTGTACAGATCATGACGTTGCTGGGGTCTGCGAGGATATTGAGAAGGGTGCTGGAGATTTGAGGAGACTTGCTGTCACTCGGTCTTCAGCGATGAACACCAAACATCTGGTGTGAAAATGCAAACGCATGAATATTGTGATAATAATAATAATAATAATAATGATAATAATAATAATAATAATAATAATAATAATAATAATAATAATAATAATAAATGATTTAATTTGAATTGCAGTGATTGTAATAGTCAACAGTTTTTGTCAGAAGCTGACAAGGAAGTTTCTTTGTCTTTAATGAAGGAATAATTAAGTACGTAATGGGGAATCATAGGAAAAAATGTTCAAGGGTAAGTTTACGTAGGAGAGTAACGTGGACATACAATAGGTGAGGGATTTTCAAAAGATCAAGGGTCACTAATACTGCACTTGAGGCAAACAACTATAGAGTAAAGAATGTAGTTGGTTTCATCCGTTTTTTTTTTTTTCTTTTTTTTTCTCAAAGGTTTTAGACGACTGTAAGTATTTGCAGGGGTGCATTTCTATCTTTTTAGGTGCCGTAACATTTCGTCTCGTTTGTTTGTTTTTGCTTTTTTTGTTTCCTTTTTACATAGGTGTTCCGGCAGCCTCGCACCCCTGGGCATTTGTGTTCCTATCCGCATGCGCGTAATTTTGTCGTAAAAATTGATGAAGATGTAAGTTTTTGACAATGTTAATTTGGTTAGGCTTTTTTTCTGTGAGTTTTTTTTTTCTTCTTTTTTTCTTCCATGAATGTAGCAGACTGTTTGGAAAGTAATGTCGCCTTTTTGGAAACAGGATCTAAACCTATTCAAATGTAGCAGAACTCATATATATCTTTCAAGAAAATAATCACCATTACGAGCAATTACAAAAGCTCATTAAGAAACTTTTCATTTCTCGTCTAAAGAATCTGGTGCTATGACTGAAAAACCCACGTCCACATCTGAACCATATTTCCATTCCAGTAAGGTTTTACTGAAAAGTCGATGGAACATAGTATTATATTACGAGCTCTCAGAATCAAAGCCGATCTTTATCGTGAAGAATGGGTTAAGACTGAACATTGGGCACCAACCCCCGAGGTCTTAGTGAGGAGTTGGTTGAATATGATTGGTTTTGTCTATATTGGGCTTTTAGAATAGGACAATCAACTAGAGCAGACATTTTGGTCAATAATGATTCATGCATTCAAGTCGACGCATGTCAGTCCGAGTCCCGATCCGATCCTTGTAAGTAGGGAGGGGCGGACTCCCAATTTTTTCCACACAGCTTGGGGTGTACTCGACTGCTGAATGCACTGGGAAATTTGTCATAATCAAGACTTTTCCCACACTATTCGCTTATACCGGGAATCGTTCTCAAATCCTTTTGCGTGTGAGGCAAAATGCTAACCATTACACTATTTGAGCAGACTAAATGAATGAGTGAAGATTTAACTCAAAAATGCCCCGATTTTGTCAATCAAAATTGCGTCATTGTCCAGAATTTTAGCACAAGCCCATTTTTATCAAGAATCAACCCAGGAAAAATCGTTTTGTTGAGATATATTACTGCATCGTCCTAACTCAACAGGCTTAACGACAACCAATGATTTCCATCGTATCAAATCACGAGAAAAAGTCATCGGAACAGAACTTTGAAAAATAAGGAAGAGATCGATTTTTCATTATCAGAACACTTACCCTACAGAATCCCAGATTCTTTTTAACTAGGAATAAAAGAATTAGTTTCATGATGGGGATTATTATGATGTTGATAGATAAATAACATTTTTTGTTACATTTGAACAGGTTCTTATTCTGTTTTATAAATGTGACATTACTTTCAGAGAAATTTAATTTTTATTTTATATATATATATATATATATATATATATATATATATATATATACATATATATATATATATATATATATATATATATATACATATATATATATATATATATATATATATATATATATATATATATATATATATATATATATATATATGCTTTTGGGATTTGAGAAAAGTGTTTGAAATTGATAAATATTATATATATATATATCCTTCCTCTTGTCTTACATTTTTTTTTCCCCTTTTTTTTTGTTTTTGGAAAATTCAGAAATATTTACCCAATGTTCCACAAGAAGGAATGTTTTCTTTTTTTTTTTTTTCGTTTTAATATTTTCTTTCACCTTTATTTTTGGTATCTTTTCGTCTTTTGATTTGAATAAATGATGTTGTCCAGATGGACTGTCTTTTAAATATTGTTTTTTTTATCATAGTTTATTGATAATGTTATTTTATTGATGATTTTTTTTGTGTGTGTTATTTGACGTCTTTAACTTTTGAACATATCGCAGAGCAGCCGATTCATGGGTGTGTTGCCGATAGTGCGACGGAAGAATACCCTCTCGATCCGGTCAGCTGGGACATAACGGAGGGCCGGCAGCATCAGGAGGAGACGCCCAAATCTGGAATAATAATAATAATAATAATAATAATAATAATAATAATAATAATAATAATTATAAAAAAAACAGATGCATCAGGACAAACTATATCAAAACGAAAATCGACAGAACAGAGACTAACAGCAAGTGCCGCCTATGCAGTGAAAGAGATGAGACCGTAAACTATATAACTAGTGAATGTAGTCAACTCGCCCAGAAGGAGAATAAACTCAGACATGATAGAGTAGCAACGGTGATACACTGGGAACTGAGTAAACGAATGGGATTCAACCACACGGAAAAGTGGTACCAGTGCAAACCAGAGGCAGCCCTGGAGAATGGAAACCACAAATCACTCTGGGACTTTGATATCCAAACCGACTACCTCGTCCAGGCAAGATGACCGAACTTGGTAATCGTTGACTAGAAGAGGAAAACCTGCCAAATAATAGATGTGGCTGTGTATGCAGACCATAGAGTAAATTGCAAGGAGAGTGAAAAACTGGAAAAATACCAAGATCTAGGAAGAGAACTGAAGAAGATGTGGAACATGAAAGTCGGGGTAGTACCAGTAATAATAGGCACACTAGGAACTGTCCCAAAGACACTGAGGATGAGACTGGAGGAGCTCAGGATTAGGGAAAGAATTTAGACTGTACAGACCACGGCATTGCTCGGAACTGCACGGATACTGAGGAAAATGTTAGAAATATAAGGACTGCAACACTAAATGTTAGCAGTGACTTAACAGAGGAAGGAAAATGGAAGCAGAGATGTGAACCACAGCACTGGCATGATAGGCAAGGGAGAGAAAAGATGGTGGTTGAAGACCTGAGGAGACTTATTGTCACTCAGCCTTCAGCAATGACCACCGGGCAACCGGTCTGAAACAGTAAACCACAGTATTACTGTGGTCTATGAGAACAAGGAGAGGAGGGCTGGAGACTTGAGGAGACTTGCTGTCACTCAACCTCCAGCAGAAACCACCAGGAAACTGGTGTGAGATTGAAAAAAATAAAAAATAAAAAAATAATAATAATAATAATAATAATAATAATAATAATAATAATAATAATAATAATAATAATAATAATAATAATAATAATAATAATAATAATAATAATAATAATAATAATAATAATAATTGCAATAAGCTGGCTCAAAATATATTTAAAGAATAGGCTTGACTGGAAACAACGCAAACGACTTGACTTCGACCGTATAAACTAATATCAACAAAAAGCAAAAAAAAAAAAAAACAGTCGTAGAAAACAAAAAGAATATAAGCCTAGCTGCTGCAGGGTCAAACTCCAATCCAACTCCAACTTCGACCCCGACTGAGGATGATTACTGCAACTTTTGCATAACACATAAAATCGTTTTCAGTTTAGCTTAGATGGTAAGACAGTCGCCTACCAATCGCTTGGTTGTGATTTTGAATCACACTAGGGGGAGTGACAATTTTAAATATATGTTTGGTTTAACGTTCAAGTGATAGACAAACAGTGAAGAGTTTAATCCCCTGAATTTGGTGAGGATTGTTCTTGTTCTTGTTGTATTTGTTCCGGGTGGGAAACAAAGTTAACATCAACTTGGAATGGAGTTTGACAAAATACCCTGAAACCTTGAAGCATTTCAGAATAGATAGATCGATAGATAGATAGATAGATAGATAGATAGATAGATAGATAGCGAGAGAGCAGGGTTGAAGTGAGGAATACATATGTCAATTGAGATAGATTGATAGATCTGAATTGACAAAACTGTACATATATATATATATATATATATATATATATAGAGAGAGAGAGAGAGAGAGAGAGAGAGAGAGAGAGAGAAAGAGAGAGAGAAAGAGAGAGATAGATAGAAAGAGAGAGAGAGATGAATAGATAGAAAGAAAGAGGGAGAGAGATAGATAACATTTGGACGCCAACTCCTGATAAGGGAAAGTTTGAAAAGGTCTTGTATTACATAGAGATTGTGCATGAGCAAAACTCTTTGCTACACTTTCTACCTTCTTGTTGGGTGTGTCTTAGCATTTGCGTGTGCAGGTGTATTAGCACCGGTGTGTTTGTGTATTAGCATCCACGTGTGTACGTGTATCAGCATCCGTGTGTGTGCATACATGCGCAAGAGCATGTGTGTAGAGTGCCACACTAATGTAGATGTACTGATGCCAAATGGTGTATAAATCCTCTGATCTCTCTTGCTGTCACTTCTTGTTTGCATTCCTTTCGCACTCTTTCGTGAAGTGATCGTCCACATGCGTCTCGACTCGAGCTTTTCCTCCATAATGTATTGCCTCATCTAGCCATCCATCATTTGATTGCTTGCTCTTCTTTTTGCTCTTACTGGGGGGGGGGGCGGTGTCGTGGTGTTTGGGGTTCGAATAAACTAGGGGGTATCGAGGCAGTGGGTAGGTCTTTATCTTCACACCGTGTCGAAGGCAGTCAACCCAATTACTTACTGTAGTAACCACCTAGTATTCTTTCCTAGTTTTCTTTCTTTATTTTTCTTTCTTTCATTTTTCCTGGATTTCCCCTTCCTTTCTTTCTTTCTTTCTTTCTGTGTTTCTTTCTATGTTTCTTAAATTTCTTTCTTTCTTTTTCTGCGTTTTTTCTTTCTTTCTTTTTCTTCGTTTTTTCTTTCTATCTTCTCTTCTTTCTTTTCTCTCTCTCTCTTTCTCTCTCCTTCTCCAACTGCAATTTTGTTCTTCCATTTATTTTCTCTTCACACCTCTCTTTATCTCTTCCGTTTCTATCTTTTCATTTCTGTCTTTCATTCATTCGTTTGTTTTTTTTCATCTCTTTCATTCGTTTCATTCTTTTTCTTTCATTTCCCTTTTGTTTCAGTCGGTTATTTCGTTTTCCTTCTTTCCTCCTTCCTTTTGATAAATCATTATTTTCGTACCTGCCTTCACTTATTCGTTTTTAACTTTCTTTCCTCTTTTATTCATTCTTTTATTCCTTCGTATTTCATTTGCTCATACAGTTTTGTAAATCACTTTCACTTTTGCCACTTTCGTTAATTCATATCTGATTTCCTATCTTGCTCCTTCCCTTTTTTTTTTCCTGGGCTCATCTTTCTTTGGTATTTCCGTTCTTCAAAACTTTTCCTCTATTTCTTTTCTTTCTTCTCTCATACATGCCTTTCATTTTTTCAACATTTCTTTCTTTCCCAATGTATCTCATTCCTTCTTTCTTTCTTTCTTTCTTTCTTTCTTTCTTCTTGAATTTCTTTCTTGTTCTCTATCTTTTTTCTTTCTGTCTGTTTTTATTTATTCTTCTCTTCCTTCCATTTTACCCCAAATTTGTTTGTTTTCTTTCTTTCTTCCTTCCGAAATGTCTTTATTTCTTTCTTTCTTTCTTTCTTTCTTTCTTTCTTTCTTTCTTTCTCCTCCCTTTCATTCGTTCTTTTTTTCTTTCTTTCTTTCTCCCGGAATGTCTTTCTTTTTTTCTTCTTTCCTTCCTTTCATTCGTTTTTCCTTTCCCTCTAAATGTCTTTCTTCCTAGCTTGCTTCTTCCCTTCTCTTCATTCTTTCTTTCTTTCTTTTTTCTTCCTTTCTTTCCGCCTTAATATCTTTCTTTCTTTCTAAATGTCCTTTTTCTTTCCTTTCTCTCTGCATGTCTTCCCCTCTTCAACCCTTTCGTCTCAAATATCTTTTTTCTTTCTTTCTGTCTGTCTCTCTTTCTTTCTTTTCTCTCCATCCACATCTCCAATCCCACTGAACGCAGTAGACGACAGCCGCCTCCACGTTTCCCGCCTCTTTGTCCGCCATCCTTCTTTCCGGTTTCATCGTCACGTGATAGTAATGGCCGCTGACAATCCCGTGTCTTGTTGATCTTATTAAACATCTAATAACGTTGTGTAAATGGAATTAGGCCAATAAACGGCCGAACAAGTCAACGGCGGATCAACGCTGAGTGGGTGAACGGTTAACGGGGTGAGGCCTGCCCAACAGTTTACTCACTTTCCGAAGGAGAAACGACGGCCAAATGCTGATGAAATGTGGGAGACATAACAACGCTCAAAGTAGCAGTGGGAGACGGAGATAGACAAACAGAAAAGACGGGGCTGAACGTGATGAAGAGTGGGAGGGATTAATGAGCATTGATGGGGGATAGTCAGAGGAAAGGGTTGCCAGATTGGGCGACCAGGGAATATAATCCGAACTTTATCTTCGAAACTCATCCAACATAGTTATTGGAATAGCATCGGATTTAGAAATCGAGCGACTAGGGAGGACAAGGTTCAATATCAGCCGACAACACCGATACAATGCTTGAGGCTGGTATCGAACCTCTGCCTTTTAACACGTCCGATTTCCAAATACGATGCTATTCCAATGCCTGCGTCGGGTAAATCTCAGGGATACATTTCGGGTCATTTCAGGGGGTATAGACAAGCGTAGGAGAAAGTATTAACTATCAACAGGGGTGTTTGAAAAAGAATTACAACCGATAACGACAAAAATTAGGAGGGAAAGGCACAAAAGGAAATGTTGTCATAAGGCCACTTAAGAATGTGAAAATGGGGCGCATTGAGACCGCATCATTTAAAGAAATTCAACCGGGAAAGAATTTTGAGATATTTGTTATTATTTCCATAACATTCAAACCGAGATACGCAGAGAAATTACTGGGGTACGTGAGGTTTGTAAAACCCTGGAATTTTGAGGCAATCACAACTAACAAGTGAGTTGCGGAGAAGATTGTGAACAAGGTTTTTCAACACCGTGTATAACCAAAAACAAATTTTATGACACGTAAGGATATATGGGTGTGTCTCTCTGAAGCTGTGGTTAACACTAACAATGCTGGATTGGATACGTAGGGTACTTTGGAAGGAAGAGGTTTTTGAGCCCCTGTATTCAAGCATTGTTAGCGCTTATCTATCAGTTGAGAGATTTGTCTTGGATAGAAGGGATGCGATACACGATAGAAAAGATAGATACTTGTGGATGCAAAA